>JAIFZK010000012.1:5945000-6512500 GCA_027481765.1 Tenualosa thibaudeaui | reverse complement strand
GCGCTTGGTGAAAAACATTAAAAGGCCAGTTGTCTGGGGCGGTTAGATTAGGTGCCATTTAGTATGTTAAGTCGAAATTGAGCTTGCTAAGTAGTCTTGGGTTTGCCTGTTATGGAAGTTAATGGTCCATGAAGCATGCTGTTTAAAGCGCGTGTGGAAGAACTGCTAGAGGTTGAGCTCAGATAGCGAGAGACAGCAGCGACGAATGCAACTGGATTGGTGCTTCGCGTTACACATGTAGCAGGAGAGCTTGGCCATGCTGATGTGTCACCCATGTGTCACTGCACACATGATAGTTTGATATTAAGAAAGGCAGACACAGAAGGAGATGGGAGGGAGAGAGACACACTGAAAAGAGACGCATAGAAACACCAACAGATGCACACACACACACACACACACACACACACACAAACAATTAAAATATGCACTCACAAACACATAAACAAACAAATCTGTGCTGCGTGTGTGTGTGTGTGTGTGTGTTTGTGTGTCAGTCTGTGAGTGTGTTTGTGGGTTTGTGTGTCAGTGTGTGTGTTTGTGTGTGTTTTTTGCTTGCATATACAGTTCAGTCAAATTGAAAGAAAGAATGCGAAGGATAGAGTAGAACAGAAGGGTAGCAGCTGCCAAAATCTCAATTTTTGAGACTGCCAGAGAGACTGCAGGATAAACCGAGGGAGTGATAGAGAGACAGAGAGAGAGAGGGGGGTGTAGGAGCGCACAAGGAAAGGAAAGAGGCAGTACTGTAGTAGAAATACAAGGCATGGGCCGCACAGTGAAGGGACAGGCGGGTAGGCATGGAGTGGAAGGGGGAAGAGGAGTAGGTTGGGGGGTTGTTGATTCCTGACACAGCTGCCCCAGGCCGCAGGCAGGGTTATAAATAGAGCTCACTCCTTCCACCCCCAGCTCCCTCTCCATTAGACCTTCTGGAGGAGGAGGAGGAGGAAGAAGAGGAGGAGGAGAAAGATATGTGGAGGAAGGACATGCATGTCTATGGTCACCGCATGGTGCTGTGGAGAATGATTGCACTTGATTGCCCATGTGCAGTTCCCACTCGGGCCTGTCATTGAGGACTGTCATATCTGTGTTACAAGGTTATTATTAGAATTCTATTATTCCTCGGGTGTTTGTCCATGTCAGTTAGTTTGTGTTGCAGATCTGAAATCCCTTACTGTGTGATATGGTTGGAAACAGCCAGAGGCCTTTGGAGTGTGCTTTTAAAGCAGACATGACAATGCAGTCACCACAGAGTCTGTTTAGCCCCCTTTGCACAGTCTAAACACTGGGTGCTGCAGACAGCCGAATGTTGTTTTGCCCATTTTGTTTTGTTTTTTTTTTGTTTTTTTGCACATGCCGCCTTGTTGGGGTTGCAGAGAGATTACAAATGAGAGAGGTCCAGTTTCCTTTGAGCTAATTAATCCTGCAGGGTGCAGCGTCCAGATGCATGTTGTGCGCGCGCACCTACACACACACATACACACACACACACACACACATACACACACACATACACATACTTGGAGTCAGCGCTATGCTGCAGTATACAGACACAGCTGTTTGCTAGAGTCTCGGAGAAATTTGGCCTGAGTTGTATCTGAAATTACTTACATATATCTCTGGCAGCATTTCCAGGATGAATCACAGCTAATTATTCCATAATTGTTTGTTTGTGCCCTATTGTGCTATCAGCACATCCTTTTTTTGGAGACATGAGGCATGAAATATTAAGCAGGTTCGTCATTCTCCACTGCTTAATTACTTTTCCAGCAGGTTATCTTTTCTTTTGAGCCCTGCTTCATTTTCCCCGAACATCCTTATACAAGAAAGGTGTGTGTGTGTATGTGTGTATGTGTGTGTGAGAGAGAGAGAGAGAGAGAGGGAGAGAGAGAGAGAGATTGCACCACAATTACTGTAGGTGTGGATGAGCAGGGGGCTGGGTATGTTAAGTGTGTGTGTGTGTGTGAGTGTGTATGTGTGTGTGTGTGTATTTGTTTGAAAGGTTTGGAGCATGTGCATTTATATGCAGTAAAGTATGAATGTTTAATGCAAATGTTCATCCGGTCTGCCTAGGACTCCAGTGTCAAATGAAACAGACCACCCAGTATTGGAACAATTCAGTCCGTTAAACCGCAGGCGGCATGCGTCATAAGCACAGTGAGGAGAGGACAGGAAAACTAACCATGACAGACGAATCCTATACAGGCCAAATCAACACTATTGGACAAAATATGTATGAAACCCAAGCCGCTTTTTAAAAGTGGTGAGAGGTAATGGCAGGCCCGAAAATAACCAGGGTCCTATTTCAGCCCAAAAAGAGAGAGAGAGAGAGAAAGAGAGAGAGAGAGGGATAGAGCCCAGTCTGTGTGGCTCTATTGCTTTTATAAATTATGAATTTTTCCCACCCCCTCGTTTCCTCCCCAATCCAGATCAATAACGCTCAGGATGTGCTTTGTGGCTGTCTCACTGTGTGCGCTCACATGAAATACTGGGCCCAGACGGCACAGGGAGGGCAGTGTGTGTTGTTCTGGGGTGGGAGGGGGGGGGGGGGCAAAGACGGAGAAAAGTGGAAGGGAGGGGAGGATAGGATGAGTCTTCAGTGTCAGAGCAGCTCTGTCAGCCCACAGTAACTCAGCCCCAAGCACTAACCCTGAGTCCTCCCGACACCAGCTTGCCAACAGACTCATCAGACAAGAGCTGTGTGTGTGTGTGTGTGTGTGTGTGTGTGTGTGTGTGTGTGTGTGTGTGTGTGTGTGTGTGTGTGATGGTGTCTTGCCCTTGCTCCTCTCTTATTTAATAAGAGATTTTTAGTGGAGGGCCAACAGTGTGTCCTGCGGAACAGTAAATAACCCTGGCAGCTCCGCAGAGGTTGTTTCTTTCTGTGCTCTCCACTGGGCCAGCCATGACAGAGACATCAGGCAGACAGGCACATGTTGTTCTTTTGCCCCCTTTTCTCCCCCACATGCACCTTCCTACACCAAACTAAAAAAACTTTCTTTCTTGTTTTCTATCTTTTTTTTTCTTTCTTTGTTTCTTTCTTCCCTAGAGTTTCTCTTTCTCTCACACAGTTTGACACACTCCACATGTTTTGACCTATTTGCAAGGCAAGGCAAGGCAGGTTTATTATTGCACATTTCATACACATTCATACAATACAGGAATTTCATTGTGCTGTACAATAATAAAAGCAAACTACAGTAGATGAAAAAAGCAAAAGCAATAAAGGCATAAAATGATTAACATAAAAGTTAGTGTACAGAGTATAAAGAAAGATAAGTGAATCATTAGGAGAAAGCATCTGAGAACAGTTTGGTCTTAAGTCTAGATTTGAAGCTGCCAAAAATAGGGGCAATTCAGACACATCCAAAGCTCTACTTTTACTTTGCACTTTGGCTGATTTTGTTATATGCAATGCAAATGCAGATTAATGGCTTGTTTGCTTGTTTGCATACACACTCACAGCTCTGTGCATGCAAGTTGCAGCTCATACACTGTAACCAATGGCTTTTCTAGTTGTACATTTTAATGTAATCACTCTTTATCACAGACGTGGAGCATCCTCCATTGGTTGACACCCTGCAATTAAATCAGTAAACACTGAAGGAAGCACACACATAGATCTGCCAGTGACTGAGTAATTAATTGGTGGATGAATGAAATTCCTTTGAAATTCCTGATGGAAAAGCTTGTGTTCTTCCTGAAAGTGATGCCTGAAGGTGAGAAACAGTATGCAATTACCCCATGCAGTAAACACCTCTACTTTGACAAGGCAAACAAAAGAAACTCTCCAAGCACACTGTAAGTCACGCTGCAGTTTCTGCATGTGCCTGACCTCAGCAAGATAGAGAGAGTCTCACTCAATCCAAATGCTGAACTAGATAGAAAAGGCCACAAAAATAATCAATACCTTAACTGTGTTCTCATTCTCTCATCTGTGTAGTTACTGCACAGCAATTACTGGGGCAAAAAGCCAGCATTATTTATATGAAAATATCACATGTATTGAACAGCAGACTCCCACCATCCCACCCCGGAGTCAATAGTGTCCCTAAATCGATAGATAGCCAGCCAGTCTGTTTTCGTTTGTGTTTTAATCTATAAACATCCTGTCTGTCCAAACTATGTATCAAAATAGCTGACCACCGAAGTCATTACAAAGAGTGAGTGAGACTGGAAAGTAATCACATAATCGTTACCGTTTCATGAAATCTTAATCGAAGTTCTGCAAAGCAGTTGGAGGAAATGGCCAATGTGTCTGGAGCCGTGGTGAGCTGCTATGTCTCTGTTTGACTGTAAAGTGTGGTTGGGAAGTCCTCTGATGCGAAACCAGACAAACCTATCAGGGTTTGTCTCCAAGAAGTTTCCATGAAATTACAACATTGTGAAATGTTCAAAGTTGTTGTTGCCCCTCATATGACTAGTTTCATTGACTTTGGCATTTTCTCTCTTTCTTTGAGCATTCAAAGTATTTCCTAAAGTAGTCTTCAAAAAGTTTGTGTGTGTGTGCTGATCTAATAGCAAGCCTCACACTCATCACAAAAAAAAAATGTTGGACCCAAGTTGCGAGTGTGTGTGTGTTTGTGAGAGAGAGAGTGTGAGAGAGAGAGAGAGAGCGAGGGAGAGGGAGAGTTTCCTCTTTGCTCGCCTCATCGATTAAAGCAACAGTTCAATCCTAAACTCATTAAGGCTTGGCCAGGTGAACTGGGAATGAACAATGCTTGTCGTTTAGTTGGCTTTTCCGCCCTAAGGAAAATAGATTTGGCTGACATTAGCCATAAAATTGTAGCGAAGGCAAGAGAAAAGAAAGGGTGTGGAAGCACAAGTGGGGATCGTTCTTTGGGAACGGCACCAAAGAGAGTGACCTGCTCGTATTGACTTGTCAGAGTGATGAGGCGTCTCAGCCTAGGTGGACAGTGGATGAGTAAAGGGTGGGTTTAAGACGGAAGACTTGACATGTTGTGTCCAATCACATCATCTCACCAGACTCCCGAAGCAAGTCACAGAGGAAAGGAAACCACAGGGGTAGGGCTGTAGGAGGGCGGGGTTGGGAGGTGTCTGGGTGGGGGTGGGAGGGTGGCGGATAGTCTGCTGTGAACCTGTCACCCATTACATTTTATCAGTGGTTGCCAGCATTATTTCACAGCGAAAAGCCACAAAGCCTTTTATCTCTTTCATCAAACTGATAAGGTCTGCTGGAGCGAACAAATAAAAAAAGAAAGTAAGAGCATAGTGGAGAGAGAAAGAGAGAGCAAGATCAGGAGAGTGGGAGAGAAAGAAAAAAGAGTAAGTGAGAGAACAAAGCGACTGAGCACAATGTAACTGGACTCCTAGAACGTAGTGCTCTTTTATTACCTAGTCTGTAAGGAGATGACTGATAACAACAGAAGAACAATGAGAAAAAGAAAAGAGTGACAAAGAAAGGATGTGAAAAGAGGGGTTGAAAGGGGCGTGAAGTGAATCATAAAGAGCACTTACTGACGAGTAAGGAACCAATGCGAAATATCCAGGACTTCAAAAGTTACAAGTGCTGACTAAATATAATGAGTACCTCTAGGTAGCTATAAGTGACAGAAGACAAGACAAGTGTCAAGCTTTCCTTTTTAGCCTATCTGTGATATTCAGTTTTTAATATTCAGATCACTCCTCCATGCTTGTCTTATTCTTATCTGTGCTCCACGCCCCACTCTCTCACATTTGTTAATGCTTCTTTGCTTGTCTCCTCTCTTCTTTTCTCTTCTCCATGTCTCTCCTCGTCTTCCTTTCTTCCTGCGTTCTCTGCAGTTCTTGCACTCTGACACCTTATGTGTTGTGTCCTGGTTGCTGTGGTGAATCTGGGAGCCTTTGAGGTGGCGCTGTGGTGGCAGCCCTATGCCATCAGTTGTGGGGACGTGGGGTAGGGTGGGGTTAGGTGCAAGGATGCCAAAGCCAGCCAGCTGTTCACTCACGTCAGATCCTCCAAGCCTCTTTGAGAAAGAAAGATAGAGAGAGAGAGAGAAAGAGAGATCGAGTCAGCATGGCAGAGGTTGCCATGACAAGCCGCAGTGTTTCCCTGGCAGCCTTGACCGTAGCTGGCCGGCATGCCAGGGATATTTGGAGGGGAAGAGGGGCAGAAGAAAAGCCAAGCAATTAGCTGCTGAGCACGAGCCAAGTCTCTCTCTCTCCCGTCACCCTACTTGCAGACACTGTCGATTAGGCTCCCACCAACCACCAGACCAGCCATTCATGTCTTTATTTAGCTTTATCTGTTATTCTCACATTTAACAAGGTTGCGCCCTCCCCACTCTGATTCATTACGGAGCCATTTGGCCTTTCCCTTTGACGCCCTCTCAGAGAACCTGTGGTGATCCGGTTGAAGCAGGGCCCCCGGTAAGATGGCAGCAAAAATGAGGCCGCACCTGCCGCCTCTCCTCTTTCTGTTTCACCATTCCTTTCCTTCTCGTTCCTTTTTTCTTTCTCTCCATTTCTCTCTCTCTCTCTGTCTCGCTCTCTTCTCACTTGGCTCTCTTCAGAGACGGCCAGCGTGGGTATGGAAGGCAGATGGCTCTAATGCTAAGCATTCATCACCCTGCCAGCCGCGGAGTTTGCTCTGGCCCAGTTCAGCCCAGTAGAACCAACCCAGGTCACCAGTCTGGGCGGTGCTAAGGCATCGAGCCTGTCTTTGCCAGACAACTCCTGGAAGCTGAACCAGGGGGGCTGAGATCACGTCCATCTCAAAAGCAGAGGGCCACTCACTCATCTTCAAAAGCACATACAATCAGGTGCTAAGGAAGGTTGAAACTAAAGGCAGAGTGGAGGGTTGAAGGAATATGGTGGGAAGAATGGGGTAGAGGTGGAGAAGTGAAGATATATTGGCCACAGCTGCTTTCATCAGAGAGGGAGAAGAAAAAGAGAGAGACAGGAAGCAAGAGACCTTGAGTGCGCCTTTAGGGACCTCTTGGAATCAGAGAGTTATAGCTTGTCATCACCACCAGACCTAGAGGTCCCAAAGTGAAGTGTGTGTGTGTGTGTGTCTGCATGATTGTGATGAACTTTAATCCATCCGTAAACACTTCTCAGGCATCATAAAGCAGGCTGACATTTACAGTTAGGCTTATGGGTCAAGGAGGCAGCTCTGAGGAGATTATGATGAACTGAGTGACCCTGGAATAGCCTCTAAAATGGACACCAGGATGGGCACAGATCTGCCAGCAAAATAAAAGGAGAAAATAGAGGTGTGGAGGCTGAGGAAATTGGTCCTGAAGTACAAGTAGCACACAGCAAAGGGAACAGATAGAGACAAATTTGCGAAGGTAGGCAAAGAGCGACTTTCAGCGGAAGTGAAGAAGAGTGATTCCTTGAAAAGCAATTGTGTGTGATAAGAGGCATCACAGGACACAGGATCACAGGGGCTCAGAGGCAAGGCAAGTTTTGGGGAGAGAAGAACAAGGAAGGTAAAAGCAAATTTGTGAGTCAAAAAAAAAAAGCATTGGTTGCTAAAACTAGACCCAATCCATCAGAGCCTGTCGGTGTGTAGGAGTTCATGCAATGATGGCTCGGCTGCATGGTCTCCGGCACCCAGCACCGTGGGTGGACAGACACCTGATGCTTCAGACCTAATTAAAAAGCTGTGGCAAGGGACAGCATATGCACGTCACATGGCGGTATAGGGTCTGAGCGGCCAACACTCACCCTCATTAGCACTGGTCTACAGACCTCTTGCCCAGCAGTATGCGCAGCCAGGCAAAGGACAAGGCTCGATTAGGTCACATTCAACTCGTGCAGCGTGGAGGGTACCTGTATGTAAAAAATGCTAAGCTGGTAGGCTGGATCTAGATGCCCCGACGTGTGACCTTTTATTCCCATATAATAGACCCAAGCATCACTCAGTGCTCCTATTCCAGTCTCTAGCCACAGCAAAGGGTGACAACTGACCCTGTTTCACCTCACCAGTCTTCTTAATAGTGTAGTTGCCCAGGTGTGTGTGTGTGTGTGTGTGTGTGTGTGTGCACGTGTGTGTGTCTTTGGAAAGCTTGCTCGAGGATGTCGTGTAAAGGAAGGTTAAGGACAGAGACTAAAATTGTTAGGTGGCTTTGTGTGTGTTTGTTTGGCCTGTGGATTTCAAACTAAAACTCCAAGCCTACCTGCCGCACGGACCCCTTAAGGGCTATATTGTGTTGGCTTTGATGAAGTGCTGAGGTTTAAATGGAAGCAAACCTGCTCAGTAGGCACTCTCTCACTCCCCTCTTCTTTTTCTTCATCCTCTTTTTTGTCATCTTCTACCATTTTCTCTATTCTCTTTTGTTTGTATGCTTGGGGGGGGGGGGGGGGTTGATGTTGGCTGTCTGTGTTTTTGAGATGTGGTGTGATGTGGCGCAGTGTGTTCACTGTGTTCCACTGATAGTGGGCTGGTGCTGGAGGATCTGGTGCTGATGGATTGCCGTGTGTCAGGACGGCGGTTTGCGCACTGCATGGAAGCCCGGCACTGTTGTTGTCTTTAATGACACTCTCAGCGAGCTCCACAACTCACCAAGCAGGCTGGAGGCGCTGGCAGTCCATAATGGAAACGTCAGCCCCCGGATAATAGACGGTCCAAAGGGTGGAGGAGGTGGAGAGAGTGGACTTGGGGTGGGAGGTTGCGGGGAAGGCAGCAGAGAAGAATTGGGTGGGGCACGGGAGGAGTGTGTTTGGGTGTGTGTGTGTGTGTGTGTGTGTGTGTGTTTGTGTTTGATGGCAGAGTGGGTGAAGAAAATCTGAGTATTTTCAAAGCCAGTGAAGAGCGTGAGCGAAAGCAAGGTTTAGAAACAAAGACAGGTCTCTGCTCTGACTTGGAGGATGAGGGAAGAGGACACATGGAAGTGTGTGCGCCCAGATGCACCTGTGGCATGTCATCTCACAGTGAAAGGTGAAGAAAGGTGAAGAGCACTTGTCTGGCTCACTTCAGTGATTTTTTTTTTGTTGTTATTTTCCATTTCCCCTGTACCTCACCATGTTCCACTTGTCTCAGCTAACATTGCTAAGCAGTCAGTGTTTTCACTAGACTGAGCTGGTTGTATTCCACTAGCTTGGCTCACCCTGCAGTGAAGCAGCTCTTTGACCCCATGCAGGAGCCCATTCAGACTGTCCTTGTGTGCTGCACTGAGCTGCTGTCTTTGACACAGCACTCCTAAAATAAGGCTTCATCATCACTACCTCCCATTCAAAAACTATCTGAAGAAATTCAGTCACATGTAACACATTCTGTTCACGGAGATCACATTCTCTTCGACAAGGAGAGAGATGAGACAGCCAAATGAGACAGCCAAATACCTTTATGGAAGTCTTAGCTCTAAGTCTTGCAGGGTCTTTTTTTGCATGTGCTCCATGCCTGCTACGTGTTTATTAAAAAAAAGTGACAGCAAATAACGAGCTTGTTGAATCAAATTGTCAACATCACGTCTTTGCTGTGTGTAAAGCAATGCAGCTGAATAAATCACAGTGTCGAGATGAGAATGAGGTGAGAACATGTTTGCCACTCATTTTGCATAACAAGCATTTCAAAGGGTCCTCATGTGGGTCTCATTTAAATGAAGTGATGGCCGCACATTTTAAAGACACTCAAAGTGTTTTGTCTTGATCTGCCACCGTTGCTGTCTGTCGTGTAGGCAGGCACACACACACACATACACACACACACACACACACACTTACTCGCTCTTTGAATGAAAAAAAATATAATCTAAATGTCTTCTTGAAATAGCTCAGACTGTGTTAGCACACATATGAGATAAGGTAAAGAAGACAAGGGGTGAGACCCAATGAAGGCAAATAAGACTAAAACTCAAATGCAGCCAATCAAACCTTCCTCATCATGTTCTATGCGTCAGAATAGAACTTAAGGATATACACAATTCTTACTGCCCATTGGACTAGTAGCACTTACTGCAGGTGTAGGACTTGGACCTGAGACTTTCTATTTGTCATTGTTGGGTGTGGCTGATTCTGTCACCCATTGTGTCATATCCATGTTGCCGCAGCTTGGGGACAGCTATGGAGGCACACTAACCCATCAGTGGGTGTACATGCCAGCAAACTTGACTGACATTGATATAAGCCTTATTTTACTTCCAGTGGATTGTGAAATTGTTACCGTCAACATGCACTTTCTGAAGAGCTCATCCTTGAAGACAATAATTACAGTACTCTCAGCTATTGTGCTCTGCTATTTTCTGCATGTTAAACAACGATTTCAACCAAAAACTGTCATACGCAAAAACAGACAGCTCACGCCTTGTTTTTTTTTTCAAGAACTATTTCCTATGTCACTAATCACTGGAACATTCCTTTTTTTTCTTTTTGTCTCACTTTGATTCTTCCTTTTCTTTTCTCCTGAATCCATTAAACAAACATATCACTTGGTAAAATCTTTCCCAGGAGACAGCAGAGACAAGAGAAACTAAGTCAAGTCACACCGAGTCACTCACCCAGAAAGCATTTCACATTCAAAGAGAAATTTGAGTTTACGGAGAAAAAAACAAGAAAGTGAAATGAAAAAAGGCACTGTTTTCTTTCTGTATCTCCAAA
Organism: Tenualosa thibaudeaui; assembly: GCA_027481765.1. Lineage (NCBI taxonomy): Eukaryota > Metazoa > Chordata > Actinopteri > Clupeiformes > Clupeidae > Tenualosa > Tenualosa thibaudeaui. Next base: position 6,501,964 of record JAIFZK010000012.1, on the reverse strand, counting down.
AACCCTCCTCCATTCCTTGAGCTCACTGCCATATTTTAAAGGAGTGAACCAAGTTTGAAACTGGCACATCATCTAATAGGCAATGCTGTCCAAAATGTAAAGACAAAATGGAGGGGGGGAAGAAGCATGGTAAGACACAAGCCCTTCTCCTTCTCTCTCTCTCTCTCTCTCTCTCTCTCTCTCCCTTTCCTCTCTGCGGAGCTGTCAGATGATAAATCGGGTTGTCTTGGTGGTTGCGTCAAGTTTACCGGCACCAATTGCCTTCCTCCTGCAGTAGAGGCTGGTGGGTGGGTGGGTGGCAGCTATTAGAACACGGGTACTACTTTGATCTGCCGGCTGGATTTACAAAATGGCATTTCCAGGCTTCTTGATGTAGCAGGAGTGTGGGGGAACAAGTCAGAAAGAAAATTGTGATGGGAAGCACAGGAAGAGAGAGAGAGAGGAGTGGAAAAAAAGGCAAGAGAAAATCTCTAAAGCCGCAGCATGGTTGAAGGGAGTTTTTGCCCAGGAGCTGACTGGTTGGATCAGAATGCGGATCTGGCTCCGTCAGCATCTCCTTCTCACTGGAGGTGGTTATCGTTTGTGTGTGCCACCGCGTGAAGGGTGGCTAACTCCTCCCAGAGAGATAAGAAAAGGCTCGGCCTTCAGCCACCCTCCCACAGCAAACCCTCTCATTTAATCAGCTAATTGTACCAACTGCCAAATCAAAAGTGCACACGCCAGTGGCCCTTCCCCGGCTTGAGTGTAAGCAGCCCTCCACGCCGCCCCCTAAAGTTCAACTTCCTCAAACAAATAGCTCTCTGTGGGCCTAGTTAAGACCCTGTCACTGCATTCTGCAGCTTCTGACAAGGCCTTTTGGGCCTTTAAGATCCTTGTTAATCCTTGCATCCTGCAATCCTCACCTTGCACCTGGAGGCATGAAAGTCTCCTCTAACCACCCCCAACCCACTCCCACCCCCAAACCACCTCCCATGGCCCATGCCTAAGCTGGTGCCTCTCAATGCAGCAGGCCTCCGTCACTCTGTGCATAACTGTTGAAAGTCTGCATCCTCTCTCTCTTCTTGTCCTCTGTCTGGTTCTCTCTCTCTCTCTCTCTGTCTAGCTTTCCCTCTCTCTCACTTATTCTCTCTATCTAGTTCTCTCTCACACACGCTTATTCTCTCTCTCCTGCTCTACACTCTGTGTGCTGTCAGTCCCAACTTAATTGGCAGCAGCTATAATGACCCGCCATGAATTATGGTTTTTAATTATAGGACTTTTTACGGCTCCAACAAATAAGATGTGTGTTTACGGGCAGGTGGAAGGCACAGGGGCACACCCGGCCGCCTAGCCATCTTTTACTTTCTATTTCCTTCCTTCGCTTTAAATAAGACGGAGCCAGCAAGCAGGCGCAGCTCAGAGATAATGAAATCCAATCGCCATTAGCATGATAAAGTCATTACATTACACACAGTCTCATACCCACCTACTGCCCCTCCTCCACACACACACACACACACACATACATATACACTCAGCCACATTAAATGATTCAGCCAGGTGCACACTTGGCACACACATACACACGCACACACACCACACACAATGACTTGTATCTCTCAACACATATATACATACACACACAGAGAGCCTCACACAATCACACATGCACACAGGCACTTGAGAAAAGAAATGGCAAAAGTGATTTTTTTTCTCTTTCTCTGGCGTAGCTTGATTTGTGGCGTCCATAATGGGGATCAGAGCTTTGGCGGCAGCCCTATCCGCGTTTTTACACCTGGCTGGCTCAGCTAATGGAAGCTTTTCATTAGACCGACTCAGACACCACCGGGAGCCATTGGAATACATCATTTATTTATTCTCTCTCTCTCTCTCTCTCTCTCTCTCTCTCTCTCTCTCTCTCTCTCTGTCTCTCTCTCTCTCTCTCCCTCACTCCCCCTTCCCTTAACCCCTGTTCACCTCAAAGTCACCACGCTTGGTGCTAACCTGTGGCCTATGGGTGATGGCATCCTGTGTGTTTGCACATATTCTCACACGTACACACACACACACACACACACACACACACACACACACACACACACACACACACACACACACACACACACATACACACTGCACAGAACAGTGCATCCAAATGTATTACCTCTTGCAATGAGGAAAAAATTGTAACAAAGCATTCAAGGTGAATCAATAACAAATTCTAATATTGAATTGGGTCCATTGCATTCAGTCAGCTGTAAAATGTTCTAATAAGATAAAAATATATCACCCATGTAGGTTATAGTCTTTTTAAATGTCATGTAAAGTGTTTGTTCCCATTTCATTTAATAAACCTATTGGTGTTACAAACCCATTTTCAGCTAAACATGAAATTGAAATGCAAGCGTGTGGAGAATTTATTGAACTTTCTAGAAGGTCACATTACAGCATGTTCAACAGACTTATCTCCCAGCCACTATTATGCCTCTCTCCATTGTGTAACTATGCGAAATATTGGGTTTTGTCCAGTGTAACAAAGTGGCAGGCCCCAACTTGGACATCTCAAGCCGGTGTTTAGGTGATTTGTGCTTGTGATGCAAAACAGGACAATGCCATTTGAATGTGAATGTTCTGAAGCAACAAATACCTCCCTGCAAACAAGTCTGTCCCTGCAACATGCCTTATTGTTCAGGCAGAGACGGCGGCTCTTATGTTAGTAATGGATTTTGAGGGTTGTTTTGCGCTTTTCGTTTGATCTTTTATGAATCTCGTATGTGTGTGTGTGTGTTTGCCTGTGCGCACGTGTGTGTGTATGTGTGTGTGTACTTGTGGATGCATAAATGCATGCATGTGAGAGCGTGAATGCAATAATGAGGTTTTTGTGTTTGTGTGTGTGTGTGTATGTGTGTGTTTTGATTAGAAATGATAGAAATGTGCTCTTCTGTGTCAGTTCTGCTCACTCGTCGAGAAAAAATAATTGGCTCCATCTTGATGGTGGTGCCAGTAACAGAAGCACTAACATGTGCTTGCGATCGGAGGACTGATGTTGAGGGGTTAAGCCTTATCTTCCCGCTCCAAGCGTGGCCCCCTGGCATCTGAGGTAGCCCGTACCAGCTTCAGTGGCCTTCCCCACCAACAAACTCACATTGTGCGACCCTGGCACCCCGCGGACTTGTTTCGATCCATCCACAGAGAAACATTAAAACAGCAAACTAATGACAAAAATAAATGCCCCCCCCCCACACACACACACGCACGCACACACACATACATAGATACACAGGAGATAATGTTACATATGGGTGTTACACAAGCTCCGGTTGGGTCTTATTAGGAGCTAATCAGTTGGCTAAGGGCTAAGGGAATGAGAGAGAGAGAGAGAGAGAGAGAGAGGGAGAGAAAGAAAGAGAGAGAGAGAGACTGAGGCAGAGGAAGAGGCAGGCAGAGGAAGGTGTTGGCTTTCATTCCAACACCCACCACACACCTCCCCAACACCCCCCCATCCCCACCCCCATTTTCAGTGTCTGCAGTCTGGTGCCAGGTAGTGTAATGATAGTTTGGTAATGTCCCTGTAATCACGTTAATCAGATGGCGTAATGGCAGTTCTGTGGTGGGGGGGCTCGAGAGGTGGGAGCGGAAGGCTAGGCTAGGGGGGTAATAGGGGGTATGTTTCAAACATGGCCGACACTTCCACCATAACCAGATTGCATTAGAGGGAAAAATTATCCACCGGCCCATGCATTTGCTTCTTGCTCGACAAGGCATGGCATGACTTGTCTCTAATTAGGCACTCTTGCAGTCCCCCCCCCCCACCCCACCCCACCCTGCACCACCATCTATCGCCCCCTCTGCCTCCCTCCACCCGTCCCCACCTTTAACGAAGTTAGCTGAGTCTCCCGTCCTTTCAGGGTGACATTGCACCTGTTTGGGGCTTTAGCTGAGTGAGGATTTGGTAATGGGGTCTCTGTGGGTCTGATGATAAAAGGATCACATCTCTCTCTCTCTCTCTCTCTCTCCTTTTCCCTCTCCCTTCCTATGTCTCTCCATGTCTGATTCTATCACAGGTTCAACGTAGTTCCATTTTGACAGAGCAGCCTTGATTTGATTAAGCTTTTTAATTTGAAACATCTCTCTTTATGTGTTGCTCTCGGCTTTGTAGGCGCAGCCACTGCGCGCACGCACACACACACACACACACACACACACACACACACACACACACACACACACACACACACACACACCTGGGTTCATTGGTGACAGAAGTTAAACAATCTGAGTCCCAGGTGAAGTCACACATATCACCTGAGGGGCGGTGGAGGCGTACAGGTGCGCTGGTTTCTCATAAACACTCCACTCGCCCGATCATAAACACACCAGCTCCTCAGAGAAGCCAGATGACACCATTGCTTCCATTTCATCTATACAGTATTTCCCAACCAGTCGAAATCACAAAGTGAATTAAACCAACCCTTTTTATTGTTGTCTATTAATATGGCGTCCTTGCCTTTTTTTACACCTGTACTTCCTTTTGCTGCATTGACAAAAACAGCTCAAGCTCCCTCTAGGCCATGTGATTTGAATGCCCATGAGAGCATATGAACTAAAATAACATACGCCTAAGCTGTCAGTCCCTATAACATCAGAAACGTATTGGAGAATCCATACATATTGTATGTATGGGCGTATGGTACACCAGGAACTGGGACATGGAGGCACTCATGGTAGAAATACAAGCTTCCTGGATGGCATAAGAGTGACATATGCTCCAACATGTTTTTGAGACTTTTTTTACCATAAGAACCATTGTGTAGTGAGCTGGCTGCCCATTAAAGGTAGATAATGACAGCAGCCTTGCATCATTTATGCCGTGTCCACTGCCTAGAGGTCTCCTACACAGCTTCACTGGGCCACCTCTGGCACTCCCAGAATGCACCTCTGTCTCTATCTGTACTTTTTCTCTTTTCTCTCTCTCTTCTCTCACTCTCTCTCAGCCCTCTTCCTCTGAGGTAAAACCTCTCTTTAATCACCTCCACTGAGTGCCATATTCTTTCCTTGTCAAAAGTGAGAGGCAGGAAGTGCCGCTCAGCGGCCAGTGAGACGCCAGCGAAAGCCTCCGGAAGCCTCCGGAAGCGAAGCATGGCTAAAGGCAAGTTTGAATCGCAGCAGAGTAATTTCCATAATTCATCTCCATCATGGGACAACACACCGGATGGCCTCAGAGTAAGCAAGGGCCTGTGAATAGAGTTGCCAGCATTAAGGACGTCAGTTATGAATGAGGTGTGGAGGGGGAGGTTATGAGCAGGTGAGAGGGGGAGGTAGACATTTTTTTTGTGAATGGCTCTTTATTTGCGTCAGCTTTGTCTGTGCATTAACTGTGCACTAAACGACATGGACAGATTGTGTCAAGGTCCTACGCCACTCTCTTTATAGAAGTGCTCTTGTTTTATTTTCCGCGGTTGGGGAAGTTGGGTCGGCAAGACGCATGAGAAGCTGGACTAACTAAAGGAGCATCCAGAATGCAGCTGGGAGCTTTCATGACATCGCACCCGAGGCCGAATAACAAGCATTCATGACGCTGCCCATGCAGCAGAATCAGAATGAATTCCGGCTGGCGACCGAAAGCCTGTCAGTTGGAAAGGCAGTCATGCTTGGGCTCCTGCAGATGGATGGTCACCGAGTCATTTTGAATATTTATATTCTCTTTTTCTCTTCTCCCCTGGTTGTTGCGTACACCATTCCCCGATCCACTGGCCACAAAGCCCCCTCTTAATGGAAGAATGATGGGCGGGGAGGGGGTTACGCACAGAGCCATTTGCAGGCCTGCTTTAGGACTGTGTGCTGTGGAGGAGGGAATTGCGTGCCCTGGCAGAAAGAGAAACTGCTCAGACAGCAATAAATACAAGCATTTGTTATTCTCCCCAGTGTGTGTGTGTGTGTGTGTGTGTGTGTGTGTGGAGGTGTGTGTGTGCGCGTGCGCATTTGAGTTGTGTAGTTGTGCGTTTGAGTGTGAGTGTGTGTAAAAGATTCTTTTTTGTGACCATGTGTGTTCAAGAGAGTTTACGCATGAGGGGCATGTGATGCACTTGAGAGAGAAAAAGCAAAAAAAAAAAATAAATAGAAGAATTGAGAGAGAGAGAGAGAGAGAGAGAAAGAATCAGCTCCACAGTGAATATACGCTTGGCTGCAGAAGTTAATAAAATTGAAGCCGTGTTATGATGAATAAAGAAAGGCCCATAAAAGAGAATGTATGTAGTGTGAGGCTCTTCGGTAAGGCCTCCCACGGGACTAGCGTTTTAATCTGCAGCACTCGCAGCCACTTCGCCTCGCCTCTCTCCTCTCCTCTCCTCTCCTCTCCTCTCCTTCTGCAGACAGCTCCTCGCTGATCGGCCGGGGCCTTCTCTAAAGCTCACTGAATCCCATGTAGATGGGTCCCAGTGAATAGTGTAGCCTCTGCAGCACAGCCTTAGAGAAAGAGCTGGGGGGAGGGGGTGGGGGTGGTGGTGGGGGGAGAGGTAGAGAATGAGGAGGAGATAAAAAAAATGAGAGGGAGGACTGAAAGAAATGTAAAGTAGAGATTGATGTTGAGACTAGTGGGAAAAGGAGCAGATGGTGAAGGTAAGGGCTTGTCTCCGGCGTTCCCTGTGAATGCACAGCCTGGCTCTCAGATGTACACACAGGCCGCCACCGCCACTGCTACATAAAGTTTACTCTCTCTCTCTCTCTCACTCTCTCTCTCACTCTCTCTTGCGCGCGTGCGCTCTCTTTTTGATTGATTAGCTAGACAGACACGGTCCTAATGCCCACACTCAATGCCCAGGAGGATGGCAGCCTTCCTGGAAGAGGCCTGGTGATGAAATATGCATGCAGTTGCTCCCTGTGTGCGGGCGGCAGTGTTGATCCAACTGGGAGATGGGTGGGTTTGGGGGGTTTAGTGTGTGTGTGTGTGTGTGTGTGTGTGTGTGTGTGTGTGTGTGTGTGTGTTGGAGGGTTTCTTCAAGCAGGAAAACAGTGCTGAGTGCACAGAACTGGACACACACACACACACACACACACTCACACTCACAGTTTGCGGACGTGTCCGTTAGTTTTTGCACAGAATTCACATTGAAATGACACAGGAGTGCGGTTGCTGTATCCTGTGTCCCAATCAATGCAGGGAGGAAAAGGAGAGGCTTTGTGAGGTTGGCTGCTCTGTGGTTAGGGAACTGAGAAATGTCCAAAACCAGCGACACTGATAGATGATAGGTTAGAGACATGGAAAGACTAGAACGACTCTTTTCTTGTATCCTATCCCCTGTTCTCTTTTTTCACAGTATGGCCACAGACAGAGAAAGGTAGAAATCTGTGTGAAATTTAGAGCTATGATTAAAAATTAAATATATGGAATTTTTTGTCACTTTCTGTAGGTAGATGCAGATGGACCTAATCATGGATAATTCCATCTTTCTATGGTGTGGTCTAAGTGGCAGACTTGATTAAGTAGTGTGTGTCTGTGATTGTGTATGCAGTATCTGTACCCCTCTCTCATCTCTCTCTCAGCTCAGTGTGGAAAGTTGAGGGGGAAAAATATCAAGGAGCCTCTTGGCTTTCAGGTGATCGATGTGCCCTTCAGTTTTTGCCCCTTCTTCCTCATCTCCCGAAGAAGTCCTGCAGCTGTGTGTGCATGTGTGTGTGTGTGTGTGTGTGTGTGTGTGTGCGTGTGCGTGTGCCCATGTCTGTGTCTAGCTGTGTGTGTGTTTCTGTGGAGTATGGAGAAAAAAGAAGCAGTGAAATTGTTATGCATTGACGGTCAGTTTGTGACAGGCCAATCAATTACGGCAATTTGGAGCGGCATTGTCGCCAGAGATCTGTTTGGTAACAACAGCAGTCATTCTGGTGATAAAAACATGACAATGATATCCCTCCTGTGGGGCCTGACGCCGCCCCCGGTGCTGCCTTACAGTTGTCACCAGAGTTTAGACGCGCTCTATCTGCCTGTAATCAAGACAGAGTTAATGACCATCACTCAGTTTTTTTAGTTTCTTCGATCACGGCCTCCCACCATTGTTGTTTGGCAGAGCATGAGGTGATGGACTATGACCACTCGGAGTGGCACAGATAGATATATATATATAGAGAGAGATGAAATAATGGAGAGATGGAAAGAGAGACAGAGAGATGGAAGATACTATTGTGTGTCCAGCCATGGGGAGATGGCCAGTGAGGACAGGCTGGCAGAGAGAAAGAGAGGGAGAGAGGGGGGGTTAAGGAAAGAAGGAAGAGGGGAAAGATGGGGAGATAGACGGACGGATGCCATTGTTGTGTGCTCAAGCATGAGGAGATAAGGAGAGTGGCATCGAGAAAGAGAGGGAGAGAGAGTAAAGAGAGAGAGAGAAGGAGAGAAAGAGAGAGTAGAGAGGTAGAGAGAGACAGAGAGAGACAATAGGGCCGGTCCTGCAGTGGGCAGTGCAGCCAGCTGTTCATTTTCTGCCTGAGCTGCTCCTGGAGAAAGCACTTACCTTGGCTGTGATGAATGTCCCATGACACGGGCCAGCCGTTGAGCCACAGGGGCGCCTTCTTCAACCCGCGACGCCCAGCTCCCACCCCCTTGTGGCCTGCTGACCTCAGCGCCACTACCCTCCAGCAACTCTGACCTTGCCTGAAAAATATTGGCGATGGTCACAGCTCAATCAGGGAACTGGATTGTGTGTGTATGTGTGTGTGTGTGTGTGTGTGTGTGTGTGTGTGTGTGTGTGTGTGTGTGTGTGTGTCAGGCTTGTGTAAAATTCAGAATTTTTAAAATAACGCTCATTCAATTCAGGAATTGCAAGTGGAATCAAATTAAATAAAATTCCAATTTACATCTTTTAATTCAGCTTTGAATTGCAGTTCTGCACCATGTTTTGGGCACTGCTAAATTTAGACATAGACGGACGTGGGCATTTAGTATGGAGAAATTAATACGGTTCACTACTACAATAGTACCAATTGCAATATGTAGTATATCATAGCAGGATAGGAGAGTAGAGTAAAGTAGAGTAAAGGAGTAGTGTTATTGTATTTGATTATTTGAAAATCAGAGCAGTATTCTCTTTGACGGTCAAGCTCTGTGCAGCTGCAGAGAGACGAGAGTTAGATGATTTCTACTTAGGTTGAAACATCACCTTTTACCCATCGCTTGATCTAAGTCTCGGAGAACAGTCTGCCCACACAAGGGAAGTGTGGGGGGGGGGGGGGGGGTGTGCAGTGGATGAAAGAGGGTGTACCTTATCTGCCTCCTGCAGAGAACGGCAGCCACCACCGCCTCACACACCTACCGCATCCATTCCTCCATCTACTCTCCACCCACACACACACACGCACACACACACAAACACTCTTTCTGTGTCTCTGCCATTCCTCATATCTCAGTCTCTAGTCACCCTCTCTCTCCATCTTAATCTTCATATCTCATTCATTCATTCACTCATCTTCAGCACTCACACTTTTCTCTCCCAGACACACACTTCATCTCTACTGTGTGTGTGTGTGTGTGTGTGTGTGTGTGTGTGTGTGTGTGTGTGTGTGTGTGTGTGTGTGTGTGTGTGTGTGTGTGTGTGTGTGTGTGTGTGTTTTTGTGGAGTGTTATAGACCTGGACTCTAGATTAATGTTCCTTTAGCAGCTTTGGCAGTTCCTGATTTCTTCTTATTAAACGGGCTTGGCTCCATGAGGCTGTATTTCCTGTGCTGCTGCTGCAGTGGTGGCAGGTGGAATTGCTCTGTTATCGGTGAATGGAATGTGTATATCATACAAATACTTTTCAGTGAAAAATCAATTCCCCTGCACCGACGCTGTGTTTGTTTGTGTGTGTGTGTGTGTGTGTGTGTGTGTGTGAGAGAGAAAGAGAAAGAGAGATGCAGAGAGTTTGAGGCAAAGGAGCAGGGTAGAGACGAGAGGAAGTACTTTTTTCTAATTAATTCCAAGGGAGCCATTAATATCTCCGACCTGAGACAGCTCTGCCCAGTCTGTGCCCAGCGGTGTGCATGACAACCATGCAAAGCTCCCCTGCCCCTGCTGCATGCTCACTGGCCCACATGCATACCATTTACCGCACAAACCATCAGCACACACACACACACATACACACACACAAACACACACACTAGCAAAGTTATCTCTCTTTGCTCCGTCTTAAGGTGACCTTTCTCAAGTTTTTGGAAGATGATGGCTAATGCCTTTCAATGTTTATATCCGGGACATGTAGGCTTTTTGCTGTTGACTCGAGGCCAATGTCTGTTCTTTCTAATGAGGTCTATTTTAGTCTGACATCTTTGTGTGTGTGTGTTGGGTGGGGGGGGATTGCATTCTGATCCCTAATCCTTGATCGCAGTAGATTGTGTTACCTGATTATGACAAGCAATTCAACAACGTGCAGACAAAGTAATCAACGTTTGCTTTTCCAATTTTTGGCACAGGAGATAGGGGGAGATGGGAAGAAATATGGAATTTGTATGTGCGTGTGTGTGTGTTATGAGGAGATGACAGCCAAGTTGAGGGTTCCCAGCAGTGAAGATGAGCGAGCTGGTTCCCTGCCACAGTGCAGGCAGGCAGAGTCAGTGCCATTTGGGCACGTGGAACAAAAATGTGCTAATTTAGTGCAATGCAGGGAGCATTTTGGGTGAATGTTTTTTTTTTTTTTTTTTTTTTAGCGTCTGAAGTGTGCACACACACACTCACACACAAACATGCACACACACACGTGTGCACAAAGACATTTCTAGGAAGAAATGCTGAAAGAAGAGCAGTTGGATCTCATTAGAAAAGAAGCCTCTTATTTCCAAACCCCAAGCATAAAAAGCAGTAGCACCTGTCAAAGAGATATGCCACAGTACACTGTAGAGGCACACTGAATAGCGAGCGCGAAATGGAAGGAGAAGGAAAGTGCTGGACCAAGCTTATTTTTTGACCTTGTTTATTTGCATATTTATCAAGCCATGCACACACACACACATGCACACGCACACGCACACACACACACACACACACACACACACACACACACACACTCATATTCACACATTCTCACATGCATATACTCGTGCACTTACTCACACAATAGCACACATACACACACACAAACACACAGACACTAACACACACACAGACACTCAGTTGCTTAGGTCATCTGTTTAATTGAATGAATTATGGAAGAGGATGCTAAGCAGGTGATACCAAGAGGAGATGGCAAGATAATCATTCAAAAGATGCTGCCTCCAGAAGACAGCAACAGAGAGAGAGAGAAAGAGATAGAGAGAGAGGGGAAGAGATGAAGGAAGAGAGAAGGAGGAGAAAGAGAAGAAGGAGTGTGTGGTGTGTCACATGTGCACACATGTATGTGGATGGGTGTTTTTTGCACATGCGTGTTTGTGCATCTGCACATATATGTGCAAATCAAAGGCCGTACATCAGTGCATGTTCCTGCACGCATCTCTTCATGTGTGATCTTAATATGTGCAAGCCGTTGCATTAGGGGCATTAGGGGCAGCCCTGTTCAGAGGAGGGCACGTGTGGGCATGAGCATGTAGTGGCTGGGATGTGCACAGCACATGTGATGTCTGCTCAAGTGTCAGCTGGCCAGATGATCCGTAGAGTAGGGGCCCGAGAGTTGCAACAGCAGTGCAAACCACTGCACTGTGCACTGTGCACTGTGCATGATATAAACAAGAGAGGAGTCAGAGATGAGGAAAGAAAGAAAGAAAGAAAAAAATTCAGGAACAACTGAGAAGAGGGAGAGGAAAAAGATGGAATGAAGGTGAGGAGAAGGGAGATAAAGAAAAAACAGAAGGAGATAGCAGGAGACAGAGACAGAGAGAGAGAGAGAGAAGCAGAGTGAAAAAGAGAGGGAGAATGACCGGGAGAAAGAGAGAGAGAGAGAGAAAGTGAGAGTGAGCTAAATCTGGGGAGAGGAGTAAAAAGCCTGGGGCAAAGTGGCACCAGCCGAAAGGATCCTACTCAATTAACGTCCTGGCACAACACTAATGCAGATTCTATTTCCAAGCATTAATTATGCGTGGCATCAGTTCCAGCTCACTTGGCCTGACATCAGTCTTGAGCGCCGCTGTCCTCTCCACCACCTCCATGCCTCCATCCCTACTGTTTCACCTCATGTCTCATCAGACCCCCCCCCCCTCCCCCACACACACACACACACACACACAAGGAGACAAAAGGGCGAGGAGCCTGGAGCTGACTCCGGTTGGTCTCGCTATCTGAGACATGCGGGTGCGTGAGAGTCTACAAAGCAATCAATATCCACCTCTCTCCCTTTTCTTCCATTCTGGCCTTTTTTCCCCCGCCACTCCACCCATCTCTATTCTGTGTTGTTATCTAACCACTTCATTACATTTCACAAGTCCATTTTTGTTTGCTTTATTTAACTGGCTCGCTAGCAGGGTGTATTCTCTAAAATGTTCCAGACTCCTTACATCTTATAAGAGAAATTGTAACTAGATGGCTTTTGGACTGCTAGTTTCTGGGTGTGTTCCTAGTTTGCTAGTTTTGCTTCACTGCATGTAAAAAGGTGTATCCGGGAGTAGACAGAGATAATAAATGGCCATACACCAGTATCCGAGTGTATACAGGATTATACATGACTGCAAACACTGCTGAATGCAGTACTATTCTATACTCCCATATGGAGATTTACTATGTCTGCATTTTCCCAGATACACTTTTATTTCACACAGTGATGTTTGTTTGTTTGGAGGGGAGGCTTTAGTTGTCTGTTGATGCAAGCCACATGGGGACGATGAGGAAGGAGGGGGCTCACTAACGCTTACACTAACTAATCTGTGTGTTTTCATGTGCCGCTCTGCTTGAGACAGAAAGTGCTGGCCAAGCAGGAAACATGCTAGTTAATGTGGAGCACACGGCATCAGCAGATTGTTAGCCCAGGGAGCCTTAGCCAGAAGCAGCTGTTTCGCAATTGGTGACAGTGCGCCGTGAGTCAGGGTTATTCATGTGCAATAAAAGAAAGAAAGGAACGTCTTATGCTGTCACCCTCTTGACAACTTCTAGGTGGATAAGGTAGAAATGAGATCCCATTTGGCAAGCCCAATTCATTAGCTGCTAATCAGATAATCTTGACTGACAAAACGCACTTTGATTTCAGAGGGTATTCTGTGAGACTCGTTGGTTTTCCCAAACAGGGCTTATGCTGCTGTGAAATGCCCCCCATATCCTCCCCTGTCACTTGGCCGCTATGCTAATAGGATTGCTTCCATTTTGGCCCTAACTTAATGGCAAACATGTTCAAATCAATTTTCTCTTGTTAGTGTAAAATGCAATCAATTTCCTCGTTGTTCAACAATTATAAAGTGTCAATAAACAGACTTAGCTTACCATTGAATTGTGCAATGCAATTACTAAAATTGCATTGTTGTGGAGATCAGCATTCCTCCTATTATAATCAATTGATAAATATCTTGTGACGGATATTAGCTCAGAAACAAGGGCCAGGCTGTATGGTCAGCACTGCTTCCTCTCTCGGGACGAGGGCAGGCAGAAATAGCATCGTGCGGCTCTAGCCAAAGGTGACCACCTCCGTAGCATATCGATCAGCGCTCGCAGTCGATTCGCTGAACGCAGCAAGCTTGGAAATGGCCTCCACATCACAAATTCGCTTCAGCGAGAAAAGGCAGGGAAATAAAAAGGAGTGAGGGGGAATGAAGATAAGCCGATTGCAAGGCACAGCGGAGTGGGATCTATTCATGACAGTAAGCGGTTGCTCAGCATCCAATCAAATCCCTCAATCCTTCCCAGCCCCAGAGGGAGCGGTGCATCCTCGCGTCTGCCTAAGGAGTCCACACCTTGTCATCTGCCAGAAGGACATGTCAACACCACCAGTGAATCACTAATGAACTCGCTCCTTGTGGCAGGCAGGGAAACAGTGCCCCTATAAGTAATCCATTTGCCAACACAATGTAGAAACACACATATTTATGGGAAGAGCTGCTCACTTGAGTAAATAGTTATTTTCCCCTCCCCTAACATGGAATAAGTCTTTCACAGTTCCATGTTTATATAGCCAGTGCCTAAAGATGCTATGATGGTGGGGAGCTGATTGTTGTCAGCATGCTTTTGCAGGACTCATCTGTCATTCAGGTCCATCCACAAGCTCTGACTCACAAGGTCTGCCATCTAGTCACACACATGTGTACACACCCACACTCCCTCTCTCTCTTAGTCTGGAAAGAGAGATCATCAAAGTGAGATCAAAAAACAGGGATGGAGACACAGAATGACATGGGCACAAAGGAAGAGGAGAAGATAGACAGAGTGAGAGAGAGAGAGAGAAGGAGAGAGCATGTGAGGATCCAGAGGTGCTGAGGGTGACAGTCAGCAAGGAAGCAGAGTGGAGAAGGAGCCAGGATGGCTGAATGGTTGGATCTGGTATAATGTGAGCATGTCTTAGACACACATAGGCTGGGCTAGTGGAGGTAGAGCTCTTTATTTATATATGTATTCAGATGGTATTGCACCATCTTCCTTTGGGTTGCTTCACATTCTTAGACTAGAGCACAAACCCCTTATTGCACTTGAAATCTTGGTGCTGCATTCATTTAAATGAATATAATTCTCCGATGTAGTCAATTAAATTGCTTGACTAGCCTCTCAACACATTTTAAAAGCAGTTTGTTCGGTAAACAGTACACACACCAATGAGCAGTTTAGGCCTGAACCATATCATTTTGTGGAGTGTGTCCTGGTCAGTGTTGGGCTTGTAGTGGATTTTTATGAGCCTACATGATGAGGAGTTCTGCAGAAAAAAGATGGGAGGAAGGGTTGCTGTAGCACCATCAGAAGAAAATGGCTGCTGATGCACTTAGAACTTTAACAAGGCCATATCTGTCACATTACACAACTGAGTTAAGAAGAAACAGCCAGAAGAGACCAGTGCTATGTGTGCATGTGTGTGTGTGTGAGAGAGAGAGATAGAGAGAGAGAGAAAGAGAGAGAGGGAAAATTAAGAGTTTTTTTATTTCTCACCAGCCCAAAAATCTTAGGAATCACAGATGGATGAGGTTAGGAAAGTAGTGGCTGTTTAGGAGCTCAGTGGAAAATAGAAGCTAAAGTAGCTCGAGCAGGACCAAAGGCAAGAGAGAGAGAGAGAGAGGATGCGGAGAAAGAGTGACGACAATCAGCAAAGGTGTGACTCTGGTACATGGATGTGATGGGAAATAATGTGGTGCTCTTACAGAAGAACTCCACTAAATCGTATGTTGCATTCTCAACAACCCCACTTCCCTCTCCTCCCATCTCCCTGATTGATGGTGGTAATTTTAAAAGTTGGCAGCCACCCTGGTCCTGGGCGAGGTTTTCAAACGAGTTTCCCTGGGCTGGTATTGAATAATTCCCTTGAGCTGTGCTCTTCTCTCCTGCACAGGAGACTCCGAGACTCCACAGTGTGTATGTGGAAAGAAACCCAGAACCTAGCTCAGTTCGGTACGGAGGAAGGATGCTCAACACCACAAAACCTAGTGCAAAGCTTCAGACTCTGCATACACCCTTCTCCTTCTTCTCTTTTTGCAAATTAGGGTCTGTCCTTGGAAATGGCATCAATGGCATCCACCAAGAGCTGGCGCTGTACACCAGGCATATTAGCCTTATTCAGAAGAGTGAGTGCCACAGTGCTCTCATTATGCAGATCCCTGCTCAGCCGCTGTGAGAGATGAAGAAATGCAGCACCCATATTGCTCACTACATCTATAGCAAAGGGAGGGCTAGCAAGAGAGGGGTGGGGGAGAGGCAGAGCTATGCCTGTATACTGCTTAACTCTCGCAAAAAAAAAAAAAAAGTATAGCCTGCTCTGCAGAGAGTGTTTTTGAAATTCCTCGATAATAATCCCCTCAAAAGTCAATAAGTGAAATGCAATCTGAAGGTTGAGGGGTGGGATAGAGAGGAAAGGAAGCCACAAGCGCTAAACAGGAAGATAAAAAAAAAAAACTCATGGTCTCTGTGATGCAGTACCCATATGGCCCTGAAGTGGTTTTGGTTGAGGATGATTTTTTTGTTTTGTTTTTTTGCAGATTTTTATCTGGCTTCCGCAGTGGCCACACCGCGATAACGATCGTGATCATGTTTCCATGGATTCTCTGCGGCAGAGAGAATATTCTGAGGAATCATATGAAAAACACTGGACGAAACGGGGGATATATTTTCAAGATAGCATCAGCCACAAAGCCGCTTGACATGAATCAAGAGGAGCGGTGCTTGGCCTCCTCCCTTTAACAATTCATGCGGTTTGCCATTGCAATCACTTGTTAGGGATTAAAAATGCAATAGCTTGTTAAGAATTAAAATGAAGGAGGTAAAAGTAGTCACCACCTCATGTGCGATGTAGTGCTGGTGGTTTTGCTGGTGACATCGTTCACAGGGAGCACTTGAACCCCCCTGACCCTCTCGTGGGCCTTTTCATCAGCCCTCACTTGATTGTATCCTACGAGTGGCCTGCACAAGGGTGCTCTGGTCAGACACGAGTAGTGATTAAACTTGTCATTCTCTGCCGGTGCTATTAATTGTGCTGCCCATAATGATACTCTCACTCTATCCTGTCTTTATTGCTTGATTACTTGAATTGTTAGGATGGACATTTAGTGAAAAACGCAGCTTTGAATTCCCTATGCTGCATTATTGGAATGTTTGTTTGGGTTTTAGGAAAATGCTGCCCACAAAGCAATGTTTCCACTGGTTACGATGGTGCCACAGGCCTACCGTGTCCTAATAACTTGATGAATCAATTAATGCATGAAAGTTTTGGATTAATATTTCATTCAGAGCAGTAGATTATATTATGAATAAACCATTCTCACCAGCTGTGAGAAAGGCTACTGGGCAAACAACTAGTGTCTGGTATTGCTTTTTTTTCTTTCTTTGCCCAAAATCTTTATCTTGTTATCACCATGTCAGTCATTTGGTGGCAGTTCAGGGTGACATTGTGGCTTCAGACACATCAGCCTCCTTCTCATTCTCAGTCTTGAGGGCCGTTGTGAGCGCCCCGAGAGTGTTGGACCAATTAGCCCCTAATGCTGCTCGCCAGATGTGCCACCACACCCCAGCCCTTTATATCCAGCAGACACAATAGGTATCCCTCAACAGACGCAGATTACAACTGATCGCCATCAGAGGACAAAGAGGGCATTTGACTGAGGTCCAAGATTCACCCGTGCACGGGGACGTGACGGATTGAGCCGTTCGCTCATTTGTTGCCCTGCGGATGATTCGTGGCAGATTTACAGAGGAATATGTCTTCTTTCCCCCACTCGAATTGGATTTCACTTAACTTGCATTAACTGGCATAGCAGATGGCATGGGAGTGAAACAGAGAGAGAGAGGAAAAAGAGAGAAAGAGAGGAGTTGGAGTGAGGTCTGTGAATGATGAGAGAGGGAAAAAAAGCGATTGCAGACATCATGAAAGGGTCTGTGTGTGACTGCAGAAAGAGAGAGAGAGAGAGAGAGAGAGGGAGAAAGAGAGAGAGAGCGAGTTTAGAAGAGAAGAGAGAAGTTATTTGTGTGCCTAGCCTCATCTGTGAAATGAAGATCCTGCAGCTTCTCGACTCGGCTGCCAGCTTCTCCTCAGACATATATATATATGCACTGTGGCTGCATTTCAGGATTTATAGTCCTTTTGTAATCTATGAGATAATTCCTCATGGACGTATGGCCTTCCTGAGGTTGTTAGTTCAGCTCAGTGGCACAGAAATATAGTGTTATGACATGCAATAAATTGACTCGAGTTTGGGTGCGTCAAAGTGTTGTGATAACTTTTCAAATGCCACTAAGTGCTATAGCCAGATCTATGCTTGTGATTTCATGCAGATACATAACAGAGCTGTTTGGGCCTGGGCGGAATCCAATCAGGATGTTGTCTGCTTGTCTCCAGGCCAAAGCCGCTGGCGTGAATCATGGCTCTCAGCTGGACAGCAGTATAGACTCATTTCAGTTCATCACATTTCATCAGCCAATCTTCGCTGCCCCCCCCCCCCCTCCCTTACTCTTCCTATCCTTTCTCTCTCTCTCTCTCTCTCTCTCTCCCTCTCTCCTTCTTGTTCTCATTTTCATTCTCTCGTTCTTTTTAAGCCTCATCGCTGACTGGGCCCTTATGATTTATTAACTGGAGGTATTTGATGAAACTGAGCTGCAGAAAATGCCACTTGATAGACTCTCCTAGCGATGGAAACAATTTCAAGCCAACTTCACAGATAATTAGGCCCTTTAGCTGCTGAACCTGGTTTTGAAATAAGCTCTGGCATGCTCCTCCTCTCCTCTTCTCTTGCCGGCGTGCCCCGGTGGCCAGGAGGCTCTCGGAGGGCCCGCCACTGGAGAGAGGAGAGGAGAGGAGGGAACTTCATCAACAGCTTACACAATTTAGCTGCTCCTCTTGCCTTTTTAAGTGTTATTTGCAAGAGCCTGGGCGGGGACAATTGTGTGTGTGTGTTCGTGCATGTGTGTGTGTGTGTGTGTGTGTGTGTGTGTGTGTGTGTGTGTGTGTGTTTGTGTGTGTGTGTGTGTGTGTGTGTGTGTGTGTGTGTGTGTGTGTCTGTGAGACAACTCAAGTATGGGTGAAAGCATGTATGTGTGTATGTGAATTGATATATTTGCACAGGTATGTTTGTGTTTGTGTGTATGTGTGTGTGTGTGTGTGTGTGTGCAGAGTAGAAGTTATGATTGAGCCTGTAGGCTAGAGGGACTTGAAGGGACCTGAAAATTTGAACAGTGACAGAGCAGAAGCCACTGACAGGAGGCTCCTTCTGCTTCCCCAGGCTTCTCACCATCATGGTGAGTTAATGCCACTGCATGTGTCAGACATCAAACAACAAACACATGGTGCTGCTGGTGCTGGTGGTGATCGGGAAGGAGGATGCTATCACTGCCATCTGACATCATTGTGTGTGTTTTTGGGATTCCTGAGTCTGTTGTTTTGTTTTGTTTAGTTTCATTTTTTTTGTTTGTTCATTTTTAGATTTTTTCCCTTCTCCTAAATGTGTAAAGAAAATGGTGATACTTCTCAAGGTTCAAATGTGCTAAAAGACAATGAGTGTAAGAACTGCTTGTTCTAAGATGAAATCCTCACAGGTTCACTTTCACACCCAGAGCTGTGCCAGGAAGCTAAATTTTGCTCCAGAATGTGTGAGACAGCAGAAAGCCAGGGAAAACAAGGACTTACGACAGAGCGCTCTCTCACTTTGAACTACTTTCAAATCCAAAGGGATGCTGCAAAGCACTAAGATGGATTCAAAATCCATTTTTACAGGAGAAAAATATTGAGGGAGGAAAATGTAGCGCTTAAAATTCTAATTAATCTTTTTCATACCACTAATATTGTGCTCCATTCCCCAGTGGTCTTCACCCAGTGAGCCTGCAGTTTGCAGGCAATATTTCTCTATTAGCTGCCACATGATGCTCTGGCCTGGCTCCTATGATGTTGTCACTTGGAGTTCATTCAGTTGTATGTCTGCGTACTCCTGTGTGCAGATGTCCATGTAATTGTGTGTGTGTGTGTGTGTGTGTGTGTGTCTGACTTGTTTGTTTTGACAAACTGTGTCTCTGTCCTAATGTATTAGCAGGCATTAGAAGGCTTAACGCATAGAATGGGTCAAACTAAAAATTAACAAGCCACGACGAGGGGAGAAAGAGAGAGAGGGAGAAAATACTACTAGGTATAAATGGAATTGAAAATTGGCATGCTCATTTTCTACCTCTAATAATTCCATTACCGCAGTAATTCCATTAATGGGGTTTGCTAAAATAGCAGCCTGTCTGAGGTAATTAAAAGATAAGGTGAAACACAGTGGATCCTCTGCACACCAGCAACTCCCAAGCCTGTCAGAACATGAGAGTCCTCTTTCAACTTCTCACCAGTACAATGCTCTCAGCCTGTCCCAGGGCAGCCCAGCCCTGATCTGTTTCTGTGCTCTATGTTACCCCACGTGAGAAGGTCATTCGGCCATGTCACCAGGGCTCTTTACCTGTACATCACATTGGGAGGACAGTTTTTCAGGGTTTTGTTGGAGGTTTGTCATCCGCCTGGTTGTTGATGTAGTTATTGTTATTGCTATTGTTGTTGGTCAGGGAGAGCATCAGGGTCGAGAGTCTGAAATGGAGATGGGGAAAAAACAGGAGGTCCCTGTGTGTGTGTGTGTGTGTGTGTGTGTGTGTGTGTGTGTGTGTGTGTGTGTGCGTGAGGTAGGGCCTCTCTTTGGTATTTGTAGTGAAGGGAGACACACTGCATTGTCTGGGGTGCCCCTAATAGCCAGATATGAAATGTGACGGGTGCACAACGCTTGTCAACATGCATGATGCACAAAGCAAAGGAGAATGGTGGGCGAATACATGCTGGCTGAGAAGCCCCCCACCCAACACATGCACACACACACACACACACACACACACACACACACACACACACACAAACACACACACACACACATATATGTTCTCTCTCTCTCTGTTTAAGACTGTCTGTAGAGAGAGAGAGAGAGAGAGAAAGAAAGTCTGTGTGTGTGTGTGTGTGTGTGTGTGTGTGTGTGTGTGTGTGTGTGTGTGTATGTGTGTGAGAGCTTAGTTACTGATTTAGCAAGGACACTTCTTTCTGCATTCTGTCCATTTTGTCTTAGAGTCTCTCAGGGATACCAAAGCATCTATACTTCAATGTTTTTTTGTTTTTTGATTTTTTGTTTTATGATTATTAATAACATTGTGTTAGCTTCTTTTCTCTCAGTTCAGCAAAGTTTATTTGTGTTTGAACTTGGTGTGTTTGACCCTGAAGCAGATTAAGGGAGAATCAATATTTAAAAAGCTTCATACTCACAATGTATCACAAAAGCAGTGCATTGTTTACAGATGAGAATCTGAACCCAAACAGATGTTGACAGCCTCAGTGGTTTGCTCATATTTGGAGGATTTATTCGTCTAATGAGAAATATCACAGAGCTCAAGACAACGGAAAAAAAAGAGAGAAGAAGAAAAATATTCGTGGCCCCTCTTCTGAAGAGTCAGAATCACATTACTGTCTCCTAGGCCTATACCCTCAAGGCGACACTGCATTCAAATCTGAACATGAGGTTATTCAGCAATTTACATGTAATTTCATATCAAACTATCCACCAAAGACATGCAGCCGGGGGCGTTGTGCATTTGCTCTGATGTTATGGATTAGTCCCTGTGTGGAAATCTTTCCTCTTGGCGTGCCTCATAACAGCCATGGCAAGCACTGAAGGCGGCCCTGAGACTGATGTTTTGTTTGGACAAAAATGGGTCCTCACATTTAACAACATAAATTGTGCTTATTTGTTACAACAGTTTATATATGTGCACAGAAATGTAATGTTAAGAGAAGTAAATCTTAATATTAAACTCTTTTATAGGGAGATTAGGATTATTTGTTACACATGACTGTGCTTCTATGTCAGCATATGTTGTTGATTTCCATATTTTCCTTCAGCCAGAGACTTTACAGTGTAGTGAACTGGAAGCAAAGCTAAGACAGAGCTAAATGTTAAGCACCCTACTACTATGAAGAATTTTAAGTGTCATTGTGTCGTCCTCTTAGATGTCAGGGAGATTGATATTCATTTAGTATGATAGTGGTCAGTGGTATAACTTTGTCATGTTACCATTATCAGGACAGTGCCTATGTTTGACATTATATGCCTCATGCATATGAGATGTGACAGCCTCATTATAAGAGCTTGCAATTAAAATTTCCTGTAAATGATAAAAGTGAGCTTGTTTCATCCGTGGAAAAAATGTCATGACAAGCCATGACAGGATATGGCAGTATATGGCTATAAAACAACCCTCATTCAACATGGTTTTGTTAGTATAATAGAGGCTTGAAATCCTTGCCTAGACACCACTGTGCATGACAAACAGCCCCAGAGTGGAGGCTTTCAAGTGAGCAGAGAAAACGACAGCACAAAGGGCACACCCCGAGCCCTGGAAACTGAGCGGTGCAAACCCGCAGCTCTGCAGCTATAAGGGAAAGATGATGATTGACTCCATCATAAGCAATTGATAAGCAATTAATCAGATGGGCAGATGCATGCTCTCTGACAGGGCACTTCTTATTGTTTAGGGTGTGGTGCATATGCAGTGTGTATAGATGTGTATGCAAATATTTGTGAGATATGTGTGCAAATATGTATGTGTTTGTGTATATATATATATATATATATAGACAGAGAGAGAGAGAGAGAGAGAGAGAAATTTGCTCAGGGCTTCACAGCAGGGCACCGAACTTAGCCGTCACAATCTATGACTTCACAGAGGTGCAACACAGGGAGACAGAGGAGAGGAGAGAAGAAGAGAGGAGAGGAGGAGAAGTTTAGTGTGAGTGTGAGTGTGAGAATGAGCCTGAGTCTTGTCCAGCAGGGAGTGATTCCTTTGAGAGTATATGTGACTGGGTGAGATAGAGCCACCATGAAGGATGATGATAGTGATGATGATGATGACTATGATTATTATTATTCTTGTTGTTGCTGTTATTTTGAAGCTGGAAATTAGACTAGTCTGACGTGCACTTGCGTCCATACACATACACACACACACACACACACACACATACATGCTTAAACACTTGAGAGATACAGGATAGTGCTTATGGGCCAAATGGAGCCAGGTTGCATTACCCCCCGAGTGATGGGAATGAAAGTGTCAGAGAGAGTAGAGGAAGAGTGCTCTCTCTCTCTCTCTCTTTACTTTCATCAGCAACAAGAATAGCAAAATCCCATGCACACAGACACACATGTACTAACAATAGAAATATACACACAAAATACATGCAAAGACCGACAAAAATATACACATCTGAGAAGCTCTCAAATAAACACGCTTAACACAAAGATATGCTCAGTCTCTTACTTTGGATTAATAGATAATTTGTGACTAAATGTACGGAATTTATTAATGGGACTTAGGGGAGCAGTAGAAGTCCTTTGCAGAATGCTATTAAGATGGCACTTTAATTGGCTTCTTGGCTGGCACTAAACCTGCTTTTCCCTCGCTCTCTCCCCCATGTCCTCCCTCCCCACCCTCCTCCTGTTCGTCCCTCTGTCTCCCCGCTCTGTAATGGGCCACTAAAAATACGAATTAGTGCGTTTTCTTTATGCATTTGACAGTCCTTGGGAGATAGTTGCCCCGTCAGCCTGGTGCGCTTTGTAGTCCAGGCTCCTGCTGCGTCGGGTCCTTGAAATGAAGGCTAAATGCGGGCGGCCATCTCATGTGATGGCAGATTCGCTTTCAAGAGTGAAAGAGAAAAAAAATAAACCCCCCTTCTCTAAAAAACATACACTCATGCATATTGCAAAAGATTCTCATGATGCCTTTAACTGACTGAAAGCATAAAAATGACTTGCTTGCTTTTGCCATTAGGTTGCATGACAAAATCTATGTACATAGTATCAGTGATAAACTGGTAGCTAGTAATTTGATATCTGACTGCAAGCGGAAAATTCAATTCCCCCTCATCAATCTGTTCCATGTTATCCCATGATGTTTTGAATTTCCTCACAGGAAAACTCCTGTCTGGTTTTTAATACCTTCCAACATAACATAACAGCACATGAGGTCTGTTTTATCGCCACCTCAACATCTCCCTTATCTTGACTAAAAGTATTGGGGTGACTGGATGTTACCCAATCTACCACTTTTGAAACCAGTAACCACTATCAAATTTCATCAGCAACCAGGGCGAAATAATGTGTATGACCCTCCTTCCCTATCGCACACACCACCACAACGCTCCAATAACAATTTGAGTTGGATTTGCTATGCATACTTTGGCTCAGCACTGATCTGTGAGCGTTTTTCTTTGGCATAAGGTTCTGTGATGCAACACAACTGCTGTTCCCCATGATATATATATATATAAAAAAATATATTATTATTATTTTTAATGGCCACCAAGGCTAACTTTAGTGGCAGGCAAAGCGCAGGCCCGGACCATCGGCACTCTGCTGACTGGATAATGGCAGTCGCTGTACTGCTGGCCCCATCAGCCAACCAGATGCTTCCTTTATAGCCTCTCCTGGGCAAGCTCAGATTGTGCCAGCTCATACAATTCCGCTGGGTAATTCATTTTGGGCCGGGGATGGGGAGGAGACACTTAAAGTCCCTGAAAGCATCTCTCTTTGAATGTAATGACATTGTCGGGGCACTGGTGTTTATGATAGCCTTTGTCATAACATTGATGCAAAGGCAAAAAAGACTTGTTAACTTTCAAGTGGGTCTCTTCTTGATTGCTGTGTGGCAATGCAGATTGCATTTTATGGATTTCTATGACAACACTGTATTTTGTTTGTCTGTTTCTGCTGTAGGGAAAAACTGTAGAACACACATGGTCATTGTGCTCACTGGCGAAAATATATTTTTAATGAGAAACAGCATAGCGAACATGAAGCTTGACAGATAATTCTCCTTTCAAGTCCATTGTTTTCCAAACTAAACATAACAGAAAAGAACCTCTATTTTGTGTGGGTGTTCAAAGGGTTCCTCTGGTTTGTTTGTTGCAAAATCAATTTGCTGTCCAATTGACAAACACCATGTCATTTTGCAGTCAGTTAGTATTGATGACTGTCTTTACCCCAACCATAAAAATAAGTCA
The DNA here is from genome assembly GCA_027481765.1 of Tenualosa thibaudeaui. Taxonomy (NCBI): domain Eukaryota; kingdom Metazoa; phylum Chordata; class Actinopteri; order Clupeiformes; family Clupeidae; genus Tenualosa; species Tenualosa thibaudeaui. Next base: position 6,477,362 of record JAIFZK010000012.1, on the reverse strand, counting down.
AGCAGCACTATTTTAGGGTCAGGGTTCTTCAAAAAATTCTCATTGAATTACAGCCCGACCCCCCTCCCTTCTGGAACATAATTACAGGGCAGATAATATCATTAGGTTCTGACTAAGCCTATGATTGCCTTTAATAGGTGTTCTGTGTCTCAAGTCAAAGTAAATGTTTGCCTAAATGCAACTGGGCCGAAGTTAAATAAATGAGATGTGCACTAGAATTGAATTAGAGTCTTACACTGCTTGCTCAGCCAGCAATAAGCTCCGGTTGGAGTTTCAACAGACTTATGAGATTTGGTTTTAGCTGTTCACCGTTCCTCTGTTGGACCTGATCATCACGTCATCGGGGCAGCCAAGATAACTTGGGAAATCCAGACAGATTGGTGTTATTAATGTGTGTGAAACCAGGCTTTTTTTGCATGTCAGCAGGACTAAATTAAGTCTTATTTCTCTCATTTTCTAAGTAATAAGTAATAAGGTAATAAGTACTATAGTATTTAATAAACATTGTAACAGGTCTAATCATCATTGTCATCAGTAATAGCTCTACCTGTGTGTATGTTGAACTTGATCTTGAGGTGTTAAATTGTATTTTCATTGCCAATTCTAATTATTTTCTTTTTCACTGTGTTCTTCTGTCTACAGGACAAAGGAAATATTGCTGTAGTGTTCAATGTGGGAACAGATGATATTTACATTGAGGAGAAGTCAAAGTTTGTAAACGATGGGAAGTACCATATAGTGAGGTTTACACGGAGTGGCGGTAATGCCACGCTGCAGGTGGATGACCTGCCTGTCATTGAGCGATACCCTACAGGTAAGGCAATTCTAATGTTCAGCTTTGACTTTTTTTGTCTTTTCTGATCAACTGTCTTTCTCCAGATTGGAATAGTCTGCCGTTCAAGGCTTAATATTTTAGCGCTGAAGGAAATGTTGCATTATTTGAATTTGTTTATGTTGTGCTGTCAATCTGTGTCATCTGCAAAGATATTTACTCTTGATCAGTCTGTGTATGCCGTAAACTGTTTCTGTTTTCTGCTATATGTGTGCTACTGTTTAAAGCCATGTTGGTATGAGAGTATGGATGTAAACTGTAGAATTGCTTTGACAAAAGCGATAGAAAATGCTTTTTTTTTTTTGGTGAACCATCTTGCCCCTCCTTCCTCATTCAGTCAGTAAATATATGCTCTCTAACCCTGAGTGTGGAGAGGAGGAGAAAAAAACCTCCAACATTCTAGTAGATGATTTTTTATCCCCATGGCAACGGATTTCTCATTTAACCACTTCTAGGACAGATGAGTCACAAAGTCCTGGGGACATGATGCTCAGGCAAACAGCAAGTGTCCTCCTTCATACAGTACAAGTCTTGCATTTGATTTAACAGTCTAAACTCCAATAACCTCACCACCCCACCCAAACACACACACACACACACACAGACACACACACAGACGCACACACACATCAAATATATGCCTCTTGCGCACTTAAAGTAGTCCCCTTTCTGTGCCCATCACTGAAACGGAAATAAGTTGGTGGTATGAAAAAAATGCCCTTCACCACTGAATCTACAGGCCTGAAAGCGGGTGAATGAATTAAACCCCTATCCCCACACCACCGACACCTCCCTTCTCCCTCTGCAGTGTCTGATGACCTACTCAGACATGTGCTGTCCTGTGCCTGGAACAGAAGGGGAGCTCCTCATACTCCTCTGCCAAGTTAGCAGTAGAGATTCATAATGGAGATGGGCCAGCAGCCCACGCTAACGATTGTTGCCCTGGGTTAATTGCCTAGATATGGTGCTCATGGCATATGGTATGTATTTGTACAGGACCGAGATGCTGGGCCAGCTTTGAGAATGCATGTGTACACACACACATGCACGCAAGCACACACACACACACACACACACACTGTGTAAATTGTGAGATACGTCCTATGAATAATTATGTTATGTAAACAATACTTGGGAGATACTTGGGTGCAGAGATCAGTGTTGCGTTAAATTCAAGAGTGTAGACTCTTTTGTGTGGCTATGCAAACTTTGGAACATCACCTACATGATCAGGCTGAGAGCATAATAACTCTGAAATGGTGGTGGGAGACTGAAATCTACTGTGTGTTAGAGGATTGGCCATCACATTTACCTAGTAATTGTCTTATTTTATTTTTCCTCTATGATAGTCATTCCCATTCCTGTATGGACAGAATAGTACAGATCAGAGACAGATATTTGTATTTATTTATTTAGGTATTTATTTATTTTTTCAAAAGTCATACAAAATATAGTCATCAGTGATCAGTGCAATGTTGACGGACAAGATTAGTGCTGCTACTATTATAACTTATAACTATATATCTTTTAATGAATTTCTTTCAGGATCATTTGTTGTGATTGGATCATTAATGTAGAGTTGAGATGATGGGCCTATGATGAAGATATTATTGCATACTCATCAGAGATGATACCTAACCACTGAGAACTGCTTTGCAATGCTAGTGATTAATGTAACAGTTGGCAGACTCTCGGTTGGAAGTTGGTTTTCCTGCTTAGTTTAGCATTTACTCAGAAACTCAGATACTGGGTTTATCTATTTTTCACACCAAAGAAACCAAACTAATATCTTACTATCAAGGCAATATCATATGTATTGCAATTAATAGATGTTATTCAGAGTCTAGCTGTGCAAAATGTCTATTGCAGGTTAGCAATGGTGAAATAAACACCATGATAAAAGAGCATGAGAGTCATGACCACTTATTGTTGCTTGGAAGAAGAGTGACAGGAAAGCATAAAGAAATGCTGATAACCCAAATTAATTTTAATTTTTAATGAGGACCAAAGTTGAGCAGGAGCGATAAGAGACTTGTTGCTGCCCCGATAATTGCACATTCTTACATTTTACATCTAGTTAGGAAAATGCTGAACACAGCTTTTGATACAGCCATTGAGACATGAAAACCCTGTTGTGCAGTACACCATTTTATGTAAAAATTATGAAGAACCACAACCTTTGGTTCGGTTGCTTGCAGACATGGGGCATGATATTCTAACAGAAGATATTCTAACAGAAAATTTATGCTCTGCTAGCATCATATTAAATAATAATAATTATTATAAATAATAATAATTTAAATATGGGTGTACTGCCTATTGCCATGACACTTTTATTCTTAAAATAATTCTCTTTTTTGAAAGTATTTGATTTTGTGAGAAAAAATACCCAAAAATCCACACTCTTAATGTGTTTTCTGTCTGTTAATATTAATATTGTCTAACTCCCCCTCCCTCCAACCATATTAATGTTTCAGATGCATGTCTCTGTGTAAAAATGTATTCTTCTCAAACAAGCCCAAATAGAAAGCAATAAACAGGCTACTCCTCATGGCTGCAATAGGCTACTCCTCAAACCTTTTCCTTAAAAGATGGTGAGCTTCTGCCCTTTAAAGAATGCTGGGGTTGGGGAGATATCAGGGCAAGGCTTCAAATAAGCTAGCAGAGGAGGTTGGTGGAGGGAGAAGTCAGCCACACCATAAAGGCCAGAGGTGAAGCACTCTCTCCACTCTACTCATGACAGTAATGTTGACATTGACACTGCAAGCACACAGGGATATAGAGAAGGCAGAGGAGAGCTCTGAGTCATAAAGATAGCATGTCACAAATGCACACTCACAAAAGTATCCCTTCTCTCTTTTCCCTTTACTCTTTCTCTCTGTCTCTCTTTCTCTATCTCTCTCCCTCTCGCTCTCTCTCTATTTTCTATCTTTATAAATAATGCAAATATCGTTTATACGTCTATTTTACATAGATGTCTGTGGTCACCTCTGGCTCACTTGCTCAATGCAGTCAGTGGTAGACAGGTGGACTGTGTAAGTATGGATGCAGTGGAGCTGTGTGTGGAGGAGGCAGGTAATGTTAGAGATATGGCAATGACGCTGTTTGTTTCCTGGACCCAGCTGCAGTCCTAATGAGTCAGATGCACCACAGCTTGCGACACGGCATGTGGAGGCCAGCCCGTCACATTATTATATCTGCGCCACCCCTCAGCCTCCCTGTCTCCACTTACCCAGTTTGTCAAGCTCACCTTGAAGCCAGTCAACCATGCTTGGGTGCACAAACAATAGACTGAGCAGACATCGCTCTTTTTCTTTCTCTCTCTCTCTTTCTCTCTCTCTCTCTCTTTTTTTTCTCTCTCTCTCTCTATCTCTATGCAGGGGATGCTTACATACATGTACTCTATCTCTGTGCATTGTATTAATTTTTAATCTCCCACAGTCGACCTGGAAGACATTTCGATATATGCACGTGTAGTTGGCTGTGTGGGAGTTTGTAATGAGACAAAGCTCAGGCCTTATCTGAGCACACTATTAACAGAGAGGGAAAACCTCTGAATGAGCTGGGCCCTTCTGGCAGCTACACCGGCATTTCGCTGGTTCCCCCACTGCCTGGCTGCCCAAGATAAGTAGGACTCATCCTACTCCCAAAAAATGCCCCCCCACCCTAACCCTTTTTGCTACTGGAGCTAAAACTCAGAAGGAAAAGGAGGACAATACAGATTTAGAGGTGCAACTGGCAGGCGTTGGTGGCAATAGCATTGTTTAACAGGAAGAGAGGATCGATATGCTATCCTAGCTCAATAGAATTCAGAATGAATTAACACGGGCAGTAGGCGGGAAGCCCAGCGATGAGTATCCATTACCAGACGTAAAGGTGATAGCATTAAGGCAACCTTATCTAGTTAGTGTAGCCTCTGTTACTGAGGTTTACTCCAAATGTTTGACTGTCCAGAGAGAAAGCACTTTTGACTATGACTAATACAATAAAAACCAACAATGATTTAAGTAATTAAAACCCTTATTATTGTAATATATTGTCCACGTACTGTAACATTTGCTGTAACTATTACTCTTCTTGACTTCTTCTGACTTCTGTGATCATTCAGCATAGTCATAGACGGTTGAGTTCAGTTAGCTGCTCACACAGGATTTCCATTTTAACGTTTTATATCTTATTTTTAACTAAACATAAATAGTTTGGGAACGAAATAGAGTGTTCAAGCAAATCAAGCTTTTTTTGTTTTTAATGGTTTAACCACTCTATAATACTTAAACGTGGCCTTCTCCAGATCTGACATTCAGAAGTGTTAACCGGCTTTATTCCTGAATGTGCTAGTATATGGCTCCTTGTTCAGCCTGTTCCTTTCTTTTTCTGTAACTCCTTCAGAAATCCAATCTTGTGTTTATTCTGTATGGAAATATCAGAGAAGTCAAATGAAAGGGGACAGCATCATTTTTAAAGCCTATAAATTGCAAAAGATTACTGCTTTGTCAGAGGACCTCTGGGAGGTAAAAGCCCATCTGCACAGAATTGCAACTGTCAAGAGATAGATAAATGCAAACATCCAATAAACACAGACATGTGTGCATGCGGGCACACACACACACATGCACAAACAAACACACACACAAACAAAATTGGAAATAATGACACTCTTTCTCTTACTTTTTTCTTGACACCGTTTCTATCATATAAAATGAAACATGTTCACTGTATAGAAATTGAATTACAGTATATGGACAGGCTGGAGGAGGTTTGTTTATGTTATCTTCATCACTTGACCTATGCCTTAATTAATGCATCGTAAATTCATTTTAAATTAGAAAGTGCCATAAGGATGGAATTAGAACCTCAAGAAAGACTAAAGTCCTGACATTCAAGGCAGACATGGCATATTGGATTCTTTGTCTATCTACTCAGACAGTTTGGCGCAAAAGCTGCCAGAATGTTCCACAGTAATCCCTCTTTCCCCTGCGCAGAAGTCACTCAGCACAAGATTAGCACCTCTACCCTCAACCTTTACTCACAGCTCCAAAAAAAAAAAACAAGGCGAAGACAGATTCGAGAGAAACGAATGAACTTAAAATGTGACAGAATATTGTCAATCTGTGGAACAATTGAACTGGACAGAATCCAATTTAGGAAGACTGTAGAAAGGGTGAGGTGTCACTCAATGGCCACAGCACTGGATTTTCTCTTTTCTCTGCAGATTATTGGCCTGTGTATAGCTACACTTTTCTTTAGCTCTAAGCCTTAGTGCATGGATCTCACCATCAGCCCAGACTGGAAGCTGTTAGCCATATTGTTTCCATTTGGACTGACAGCATTATGTCTATTGTTAGAAGCTTTGCACAGTTCCTCTTCATACTCATTAGCTTGTTCCTTCTCTTTCTCCCACACCGGAAAAGGGATTCAGGCGTTCTGTGATCAATATATATGAAGAATATGGAGCCCCAAATCCCCTTATCCTTATACTCAGAACAAAGTGAGAGATAACAAATCAATATTGTTTTGTGGAAATCCTGCAAAGTTCCTAGAGGAATGTAATTAGGCCGCTTCTATTTGATTTGGAATGCACTGAGGTGGAAAGGGAAACTGTTGAGGTGTTTCTTGTGACTGAATCAGCTGCGGAAAGGGGTGAGATGGTCTAAATTTGTCTTTGGGGATGCTGGTTGTTCTCGCCTGTTCCAGAAAAAAAGAATGAGAAGAATGTGAATGAAAGAGAGATGACACTGACTTTGTTTTAATCAAAACAACTGTCGTCTAAATGTCAGCTTTTGTCAAAGCCTTCCACAGTGTATATCCCTCTGAGGGCTTTTATTCTGTAATGTTGTGTCTTCTACTTGTTCCAGCTGCCTAACTTTCTTTCATTTTTATGTCCTGAACCTGCAAATCTTCAGTGATCTATCGTCACCACTGTATATCCTGTTAGCATACTTTGACTGGTTAATTAGTCCTTTTTAAATGGAATGGGAGTTATGTGTAGCCATGGAGGTATTTGTTTGTAGATCTAAATTAAATATTGGCTGCAAAGGGTTGAATGTATTTGACTAATAATAAATAAAAGGATGGTCCTGATGAGATACAGTTTGTATAACTAGATTAAAATTTGTACAGAAAGAAAATAAGGGGAAAAAAAGAAAAGACAATCATGCATTGGAAATTTTTGTAAATATTTATGCCATGGTTATGTATTAAATTTGTGGTTTTGGATTGGTCTTTAACTTAACATTAATTTAGATGAAAACTCTGCGGACTAATTTATAATTAACTTAGGAATAATTTGTTTGATAAAATAAAATAAAATGTATTGAATGAAAAGTTTGGTCAGTAAGATGTTGCAGATAGCTTTGTTTATAAATATCTAAAAATTTCCAAACAAACGATTGTGAAAGTTGTGTAGCTCAAGCTATAAGTATTAACATTTAACCTTTGACCTTACAGATTTTAACCAATGAAATGTCTCTTTAAACTTTAAAGGCAACATTGATAACGAACGCCTGGCGATTGCTAGACAGCGAATCCCATATCGACTTGGTCGAGTAGTTGACGAATGGCTACTCGACAAAGGTAAAACATTGATTAAAACTTTAAATAAAAATAATTTGAACATAACAAAGTAATACTTTGTAACACGGATAAACGAGTCGAAATAAATGTTCAGTAAACCCAATAAAACAAAACAACTTAAAATGAAGAAAAAGTAGCTTGAAGTACCTTGACATTTTGCATAATAATGTATTGAGCTGTTTAATACTTTTTTATTTTTCTTCAGGTTAAAGGGACTGTAAATATAAGTCTAACGCAGTTATTAATATAAATCCTATTAAACTATCTATAAATCACATATTATAGACATTTGTTATCTGTCTTAAACACTTAAATTATCAGGATAAAAGTAATCTAGTGGACAGAGATCATATTTACATATTCTTTACACATGTATACTGATATGTATTTTTTGTCATGAAAACCGCACACCTTTAAACTTGTAGTTGTATTAAATAGAGTAAAAGAGAAATTGGCTTCAGTACTGAGTCCCTTTAACAATCATTGTCAATTTGCACAGGGTATGAACTTAGAGGAAATGCACACTATTACGGACAATAAAATTAATAAAAGACAAATTTTGAGTGCATGCATGTGTGTGTTGAATTTTTTAAACCTGTATCTCCCACTTACTGCGTGTCATTAGTTTGCCTTTTTGGTTTATTTTGTTTTACTCTATTTTGTGTTATTTTATGTTAATTTATTTATGCCTTTTTTTATTCCAGTGTCAAGTCTCCAGATGCATCATTTATCCCTATTCACATATTTTAGCATTTTCTCACATTTCTTTCACTTTTAAACCACTCTTGCTAAAAGGCAGTCCAAAGCAGTTTGTAGCCTGCCAATTATACTTTTTATTATTATTATTATTATTTATTTTATCCCACTATTATCACAGACTATCACCAGATAATTTCCTTAAGAATGTATGATGATTTTAGATACAGTAGTTGTGTTCTCATCCTTACATAATACATGATTATGTCAAGTACCTGAAGCGATAGCACATGTATACTGGTATAAATACCAGAAGGGTATTGAGAGATATAGCTGTTCCTTCATTCATTTTTGGAGTGTTCAACTGCAAGGCTCAGTTAGAGTCAGGTGATTGTAAGCTACTGTGGTCAATATATCTTATTTTAACCAGATGCAGCATAGAATTCTTAATTGCCTTTCTCTTGTGAGAAAAAATGCTATTACATTGATTTGATTGTCCTTTTAGCAAAGGCACATTGATTTAAGACTACCACAAATGTTTTTTTCTTTGCATTTTTTTTTCTTTGAATCTGCATTTCATAAGCATCCCTTCATTCTAATGGCAATAAATTACCAGGGTTCTGCACTAGCACCAGGTAATTTATCGCCCTCATTAGCCACAGGGCAAATAATCCGTCTTTCTCCACGACGCGATTATTTCTCATCACCCTTTCTTTGCTCTCTCTTTTAATAGCCCAAGAGAGTGCTGTTAAACACTGTCGCCTGTATGTAACGTTGTCTCTCTGCAGGGCGGCAGCTCACTATCTTCAACAGCCAAAACACCATTCAGATTGGCGGCTGGGAGAAGGACCGCAGCCGATCCTTCCAGGGTCAGCTCTCAGGCCTGTACTACAATGGCCTCAAGGTCTTCAACATGGCAGTGGAGGGCGACCCCAACATCCAGATTGAGGGGAGCGTGCGTCTTGTGGGTGAGGCGCCATCTTCCTCCATCACCCCACAGTCCAGTGCCACCGCCAACCGATCTGAGACCTCCACCTCCATCATGGAGATCACCACCACCACTGCTGCCAGCAGACGAGTCAAGCAGACCACTCCTAGAGAACCGCAACAGGTAAGACTTCCATTGCCCTGAGTCACTATTCACATGTTTGGGTGTTGGGTGTTCATTCTGTTTTCCTATGAAACTGCCAGTGTGACAGAGGCGTACATCTTCAGAAATTGCAGTCCAACTACTTTGGGCAACCGCAGACTACTGGTTAAGGCCTCGGGCTGAAACTGAAGGGTGGCCGGTTCCACCCCTGACCAGTGGTTTAAATGTGGGCGGGGGAAGTGGTTGAACATCACTCTCCCATGCCCATCCACTGCTGAGGTGTCCTTAAGCAATGCATATCACCCCTCACCCTTCACTGCTTTGGATAGTGTATGCATTCACTCACTGTGTTCACTGTGTGCTGTGTGTGTCACTAATTCACGGCTGGGCTAAATGCAAATGCAGTTTTTCTTGTGGGATCAAAATAGCATATATGCTATACTATATATTTCCAACCATTCACATAGCACACTGATCCTCATTAGCGCAAGTCTTCAGCCAGGTGGGTTAATAAATTAATACTTATCATCTGTGTTTAGTGCTTAAGCAGAAGGAATGCAAAGTTTTTACATTCTGGTTGGACACCTCTATGTTTCATTCATTGTTTTTGTTACTTGTTCTCTTGGGTTCTACAAACACCAGAATCAACATATTTTTTCTGTAAAACCGTTATAATCGTCTGAAAGAGCCTCTTAAGTTTGTTATTGACCACTTTCTCATGTTTTTGAATAGCAACTGTGATGTATAATGACCCTGGCATTATATCATTCATCCCCAGCCAAATTAGATTAGAGGGCTCTTTTGTAGACTGCTTGGGGAGGCTTTACTGAGGCTTGTACAAAGTGCTCGCAGGATGTGACTGAGGCTGTGCATAAATCAGCCGCGTCCTAAAGGGATGTCTGCAAATTTAAACAGAGTGCCGTCTTACACGGACCCAAAATATTCTCTTCTATTTTCTTACACACACACACACACACACACCCCCTCCCCCCCCATGTCCATTTATTGAAAGCATTTATTTCCCACTAGGTCAGTCACACATACACAGACTGTTGTGTCCTGGTTTATTACAATGCCAAGGCCCTCTCTGCCGTGGCCTCCTCTTTGCTCTGTGTATTGCGCTCTTTTGATCTCAAAACAAAGATTTGGTACGGGCCTTGTTGCCTCCGAGTGACTCCAGACAGTAAGTGCACCACATTTGCCATGGTCTCTTCATGAGGCTGGTGGTTTTCTATGCACAGACCAGGAAGAGAATGGCTAGGGGAGAGTGACTGCATCTAGGTCAGAGGAAGTGGAGTACAGGCCACTCACTGCATCTCTGGACTGTTCCCCTTTCAGGACAAAGATCACTGTGTGTGTGTGTATGTGTGGGTGTGTGTGTGTGTGCGTGTGTTTGTGTGTGTGTGTGTGTTTGTGTATGTGTGTGTGTGTGTGTGTGTGTGTGTGTGTGTGTGTGTGTGTGTGTGTGTGTGTGTGTGTGTGTGTGTGTGTGTGTGTGTGTGCACGTACATTGCTGTGTGTGTCGGTGCAGTCTATGTGTGTGTGTGTCCGTGCGCACTTGTGAGGACGCTTTATTTTACTGGCCTGTCATAAAAAAAGAAAGAAATGAAGATGCACTGCCTAAAGGGCTTTTGTGGCCAGCACACTCAAGAGCTCAAATAAAAGGGAGGCCAATGAAAAAGCAATGCAGTGGCACTTAAATTGGCCCCTGTGTGTCCCCAGAGTGATTGGATGTTTTGGTACGAGAGGAAGTGTGTCTCTTTTTTTTCCCAAGAGATGTGCATTGAATCACTTTCATGCCAAATGAATGGCCTGGGCTTTGGATTCACAAAGGCTAGCAGGAGATTTCTGTGATTCACATGAGATGTCAAAAGCAACAAAGTTATCACAAGATGGCTGCAACATGGCTGATAATAAAAGGTGGTGATTATTGTATTTATGTCTGAACAACTTAATTCATACACACTTGTGGTGGGTGATGCTGTATATAATTTTACAAATAGAGTTGTTAATCTTAATATTATAAATTATTATAGTAGTGATGTAAAATTTGAAATGTAGGTGTTAAGCTTAAACAGGTGAAGTGTGCTCTATTTTCCTAGCCTGGTAATAAAACCAGACCCTCATTCTATACTTTTGTTTCGTAGAGAGGGTCTGCACATTTGATAGTGAGATTCAATTGCTTGCTTGAGGTGTTTAAGAGACTGGATCAGCCCCTGACTGATGGCTTGCCTTGACTGATTCTAGCTCTGCATTCTCAACGCCTCCCTTTGTTCGCTGATTGGTCAGGTTAAAATGCCTCCTGAGACAACAAGCTCAATGAGATCAAATCCAGACTAGCACTGTAAAGAGATGATAATCAAACGGAAGGCAAAGTCAGACTACTATTTTCCTGTTATTCCAAGAAATTGCAGCAGCAACATTACTCTTTGCAAATGACTGAATTAATACATTTTAGGAAGAGAGCTAAAGAGTTCCAGAGTTTGAGCACCTGCTTTCAGCACATAATGATCAACATGGATGCTCTGACATTTATACAGTGTTCATTTCTGTTAGCTTTCTACTGAAAATGATTTAAATTTTGCCCAGCGCCTATGACTTTTTTTGACATTGTTTAGAGTTTCATATTCCCTCCCAGTAATTGCATAAATTGCGTACACCATACAGAGAATGGTTAAGCAGATAGCCCTTGGCAGATATTTTTGAAGTGGTGTTATGTCAGGATTTCAAAATTGGATCTGCACTTAAGAGACACATTTGCACATCAAGTAGCAGATTTTTAGCCAGTGGCAGTAACTCTGTATGGAGCATCTTGTTGACTCTTTGGAATGATCAGAATTAACACAGAGAAAAAATTAAAGTGTGTCTATGGCCATTAAATTCTGAAAATGTAGACATACTTAAATACAGAGGAAAGTCCAATTGTTTTTCCTGTTCAATTAATTGTGATATGACTTAATATGTGTAGTGTGTTGGAATGGAAGCACATACTGTATTACATTAAAACATAAACAAAATCTAATAGTGCCATAATAATGTTTCTCTTGCAGTAGCTATGGATGAAAGATCAAGTGTTATTGTTTACCTCAGGTTGCCTACTGTGCATACAAACACAGCAGCATCACAAAGCAATTGAGAACTGACACTTACGTAATACAATAGGAAGGTCTCATTGAAAGCAATCACCAAAACAGCATATGGTGAAAGTGCACTTTTGTATAGACCTGCCCAGATTCAATCTAAACCTGAATTTAAATTTTAATTTTAATTATTATTATTTATTGAATTCAATTTTTTTTTCTTGGCCCATGTTACATTTTGCCATTGTTCATGAGTATTGGATAGACTTTATTTTTGTTATATAGTTAAACACCAAGTTGATTGATTAGAAAAAAAAAACTGAATGCACTTGAAAGATAACCTCCTTAATGATGGTAATATATAGAGAAATAGGCCTTTTTTGTCCATGACAGTGGTTAGTGGCCTAGTTAATCCTGTGCTTTTTGAAAATAGAACAAGCGGCTCCCCACTCCTTTCCATTGTAGAGATGTAGAACATGTCCACTGAGGGAAAAATCAGAACCAATATCCCGCATCACCCCAAACAAAGCCTAGCTTCTGTAGACACTATCTAAAGACCAGAGTGTCTTTTATTAACAGATCTATTTAAGCAACCTCTAATGTTTTTATTCATGGCTCTCGTTATTTATTGCCACACAATATTAAGTATAAGTATTAAGTAGCATTAAATATCCATGTGCAAAATGATACAGTATACCGTGGGCATTAGTACTAGCAGGCACTTTGATTCTATCACGCTACAAGTTGCAACTTTCTAGTTTCTAGTGTTTTCTAGTGATGTGTTTTTTCCATTAAGTGGATTTTTTTTCAGTGCTCAACAAAATCCAATCTTAATTTAAGGACCCACAGATTCTCTAGATGCACTCCGACTTATTGACCTCCCATGTTAATAGTGGCTATGGAGTTTTTATTTTGGCCATATATAAATTGCCTTATTAGTTAAATTAGTTAAGGCTGATGGTCACTTTCCCTTTGAGCACAAATAGTCACCAACTGCAACAGTCACCCAAACAAATCACCAAACTACTGCAGCTGCAGTATCAAGTTTTCTCCTCCTGAAAGTGTATTCATAGAGCCCTTCTCTTAAGAATGGATCAAGTGTGAGGAAATTGTAGAAAAATTATGTCACAGCACAAAGAACATCCTTTCTTCACCTGAATATAATGAATGTCTTAGATATGCAGCTGTACCCACATAGATTAGAGTGTGAGAAGGAGATGAATAAGCAATGTAGTATGGTTAAGAAAGGAAAACCATAGAGAAGTCTTTTGCATAGTATAGCTGTTGTTTTTACCTGTAATCATGTCAACAGTGTTGAGCTTTTGTTGTGGCACTTTGTCATTTAGCCTACATGCACTAACACCATAGTAGTTAATTGTAATGGTCACTCTTATAACCTGTTTGTTAGACAGCACTGGCACTTTCCCTTCCTCTAATACATTTCTGTCATACAGCAACAGAAATTCAATCCAACTGGGAAAAGTTAAGAAATCAGACTTTTTTTTTCTCTTTCAGCATTTTGACAAGCCTTCAGGGTAGTCATGGAAGCAGGGTGTGAGGGTCTTGCCTGCCTGCAGAGTGCAAGGTCAGACAAACTCGAAGTGAAATAGCAGAAGTGATACAAGGAAATAATGAAAAAAAGAGGCAGATTTTTGTTTCTTCAGACATGGTCTTCACCTTTTCAGAGAGTTGATGTGGAAACTTCTCTGGCCATTCAATAATAAATCATTCATATGCTCCACATAACCCTGTCATGTCAGCATCTTGCTGGATATTCAGTTGAGTCATTGTGCACCTCATAGTATTTTTACCTTACGTTTCACTCACTGTCTCACAATGCATTGCGATATCTTGTTATTACACTTATTTTGGAGAAGTTAACAAAACACAGAGCCAGCTGTGTCTTGAACATGTCAGCTGTGAAAATATTCCAATGATGTAATCATCAAGTCTGATGTCCATTTCAATACTGTCACCTTCCTAAAATAATCTGCGTCATTTTTTGGCTAAAAATTAGTTTTTGCTCAAATCATCTAAAAAATGCATTTCAGTTATTGTTTTTTGTCATTTCTGAAAAACCTGAAAAAAAATACTTGGCCAATTATTTTAGGAAGGTGATGATATGTTAAAAAGATTTTTTTACTGATACATGCTAGACTCAGATTGTTGCACAATATTTCTGTTGTTTTGACTTCAATCACATTCATTCTGCCAGTTTCTTTCTGTCTGTCTGCCATCTGTGAACCCTTTGCTTTGCTTCCTTTGGCATCATGCGACTCAGCTGCTCAACAGATAGCCTAGTCGCCTCGATCTGAGAGTATTCAGCAGCCTGCAGAGTGCAGGCAGACTCATTGGTGGCGATGATTCTGATAGAGACGTGCAAAGTTCAAACGCGCTCAAGGACAGAGAGGAATGTGTGTGTGTGTTTATGTGTGTGTGTGTGAGAGAGAGAGAGAACACAGAAATGTCAGGTCCACACGGAGCGTCATGAAGAGCTATTGAAGAGGGAGCGTGCAGAGTCTCCCGAGGTGAACGACAGCTGCCAGCAGGCTTGGGCGGCACTGACGGTAAGTGGGTGGTAGCCAACTGAAAAGGCCATGGAGAGGAATGCGGGCATGACGGCAGAAGAAGGTCGGCTGGTTAAAGAGACGCTCAACGAGTCTTGGTCAGAGATGGGCCCAGACATCACACAAGGGAAAATGACACAAAGATGCCTCACTCTCCCACCTCACACTTAGTCGTTCTTTTTATTCTCACTTTTCCCGTCTATCTTTTCACCTTTTATCTCACCTATCATCCTCTTTTTATGCCAAGTACTTGCACTTACATTTACTTCCATCAGTTGCATAGGCTACACCTGCATTAATAACATTTAGCCTTGTATTCTGCGTACCCTTATGGAGATATAAATTGCATGCAAAATCAATGATCTGTTTATCAAACACTTTGCCAAGTGTAAAATGGATGAAATGCCAAAGACCAATTTCAGTCCAAGACATGCTTGGATTTCTTTTAGTGTGTTTACTTCCATTTCATCAACAAGGCGGGATTAGTTGTTGTGAGCTGTCTCTGCCACCCGGGCTTTGCGTGCTGTGTAATTACAGCTGATCAGACCAGAGTTTTTCCTTTGCCAAAGGTTATCAACACCCACAGATCATTAGCTCTCATTACTTCTCAGATCGTGGTTGCCAAATGAATCACTTCTTTTGACACAGATTAAAGCTATGGGTCAATGAAGCGCCGTCCAGAAGAGCAGGCGAGGCATTGAAGGGCGAGCATCTTACAATCTGCAGCATGTGTCATTAAGTTTGCATAAAGGTGGCAAAAATTACGAAATATTTCTCTGAGAGAATTTCTACAAAAAAATAGGGTTCATCTGCTACCCTTTCAGATTGTCAAAAGAACAATTTTTGTGGCTCAAAATATCTCATTGTGTGGCATGCTGCACATTGTTAGAGAGCTTGTTGTCTTAGCCTCTCTGACAAAATGTTTTCTCGTCCATCGAGAGTATGAGCAGTAGCCGCTGCAAGTGTGAATCTCTCACTCTTCTTGAAGAGGAGATACTCTGCACTCAAGCCTCCATGTCCTAATGAAGTGTCAACTCCCTTATAACCAAGCGCGGCCCCGTCCAATTAAGCTCTAATGCAGGGCTGACAAACTGTCGGTCGGCACAACAGACAGTGAGGCCAGGGTGAACTGCCGTCAGGAAGGCTTCAGCCCACTTTTCAGCCCACCTCTCCCAGGCTCCCTTATCCAGCCACTCCCTCCCCAATCCCCACCCACCCCACCCCCCAGTGTGTGGGGAGACCTTTGCCCCCATCTGCTCTTCTCACTCCCTTCAGCCACAAAGGGGGGCCCACTTTAATTTTGTAATAGGAGAGCAATTTGCAGACCTCTTCTTGGGGGCGTCAGAGCCTCTCCCTTCCTGCCCCCCTTGTGCCTCTCGGGGTGGGCAAATGTGAGGCCGTCTTGTCTAACCACCCCCCCTTCACCATACACACACACACACACCTTTGCACCATCCTTCCCATCACCTGAGCTTCTGAGCTCAGTGTTATGTAATGTATTGGCTCATTTTTGGCGGAGCAAGAAAAAGGCAAAATAAATAGAAAAGAAAGAAACGAGCCAGAGCGCTGTCCTGTGAGCCTCGTGACGGATGGGCTGCTTCCCTTTAAATAAATCTGCTGCTCCGTCCCAGACATGACTAATGGCAGCCAGAGGTGCCAACGAAACGGACTCTTTGAGAGATGGGGTGAAGAGATAAATAAGGCATGTGACACAAACACACTTGTTCCCTTTGTCTCTCTCCTTGTCCAGGTTGTCAGATGAGTAAGAGGTGACACCGGTCTGCAATGACCAAAAAATGTCATACTGTTTTTTTTTTTTTTGTACGTTTTTTTTTTTTGTAAGTGCTGAATAGCCGCTGTAGTGCTCCACCAGCAGGCCTATGCCTTTAGAGAAGGGCTGCAATAGACTGTAATTGGTCATAATAGGTCATTACACAGGACAACTCTTTGCCATAATTGATGCGATGAATAATGAAAAATGCTTATTTTTAAAAATGCACAAAATGAGGTCACTTATAACATTTCTTTATTTTTATTTTTTTCTCAAAAAGAGTCCTTGAGCTGTGATTCTACCCCACACAGTCCACAGAAAGTTACTTTGTCAGATGGACAAGGCTGAGAGAGAGAGAAAAGGGGGGGGGGGGGCGTAGAATAGAGGGGATGAAGATTGCTACCTGACAGCAATTTGTCAGGATGTGATGCAGGTAAGGGACAGCTGCCCGGTAGTGGCACAGACAAGAAATCGAACCCCCCACCCACCCCACCCCCATCCTCACTTAGATCCACATCTCCACACTTTCCACACCACTCCATCTTACCACACAAGCCTCCATCCCACTCACACCCAGGCAGAAGCAGATTATCTGCTAAAGATGTTATCCTACTCATGACCAGTGGTAGATTTTCAAGAATTTCATGTAAAATTTGCAAATATGCAAGTTTGTTTGGGGTAAAATCTCCACAACCTGATATATCTGGGAGATCCTTCAGATGCTATTGTTTTTCTTGGCCAAGCACAAGTTTACACAACTTGAGTCTTGAATAGATGCAGCATTTTGACACGTGAATCAAACTATTTGTAAACGTCTTCATGAAAGATCAAAACAGTGGAGAAAACACTCTGCAGATTATTAGCTCAGCTTCCATTGTATTGAAGATGTAAAGCATGACCAACTGGCAAGAACTGCTGGAGGTTTCTCCAAAGGAATCCTGTGAGAAAACTAAAAAACTGACAGAGGAAATCATCAAATATGTTCAGTCAATCATTGAGTCACTTGTCTCCAGCAGCTGGAGCGTTTTCTTTAGAGCTTCCCCATCTTTCACTGAAAGTAGCATGCTAATGTATGCAAAGGTTTTTCACTTATAATTTCCCCAATGAAGGCCTGAAACAACTGGACCCTCTGGCAGACCTTCACCGTGTGATATTCTATCTGCACGCCAGTTTAATTTGGCCCAGTGCAGATGCACTGATTAGATATATCAACCTTAATTACTTCAGTAAACACTGACTAGAGTGTGTGGGCTCAATGACTGATTAAAACAGCATCCGGATCAAAGTGTGAGTGAGGCGCCCACAGTCATTCAGATTCCCTTGGATTGTTGTCACATCTGTGGGAAAGACTTTGTGTCAGCGTTCCTCTAAGGACTCTGCTAGATACTGACCATTTGAATCAAGTTAAAGAAGAAATGCAGTTCACATTTCACATGCACCTGCTAGGAGTTAATGAAATAGGCACTCAGTGACACACACACACACACACACACACACACACACACACACACACACAAACAAGCACATCTCATTTGCATTGCTTTTCCTGTTTAGTATGCAGTGAGATAAGATTCAGCCCAGCCACCATCTTATCAGACTTTGGCCCATGTACACAATCAAGTTGTAATTAATTTGTCGTAATTGCAACTTTTGTGAGTCACTGAGTCTTGCATGACCTCTAGCACGATTAAAGAGACCTTCCATTATGAGGCTTCACAGATTGAACTTTGTTCTCGTATCTTTTTATACATTTGCTTTTTGAATTTATCCTTTGTCCTACAATCCCCTCCCCTCTCTGTATTTTTCCATCTGTCTCTATTTGTTGTCCAACTCTTACACTCTTATTCACAGTAGAAATGCCAATACAGCAAGGTCTTTATGTTACTCTTTCTAAAGAAAGCCTTTGCACACCAAGTGTTCTACTGGGAATAATGGTTAGCAGTACAAAAATGCATGGGGAAAGAATATTATATGCAGACACATTAAAATTAAGTTAAAATTAAAATAATGTAAATTACATTTACAGGGTGGAATGAAAAAAAAGAGCACAAGTTGTTCTCAGGTGGTGTTTACAGCTGGAATGATATTCATTGTTTTGTTGTTGTTGTCCTTGTTTGATTTGTCGTTGTTTACGTGTTTGCTTTATCCAACTGAGAGGTGCTGGGTCCTCCTTAGTCTGTTTCCGTAGTCATTACCACCTGAATTGTTCCCCATTTCATGGTCATAATTAGCTCTGACCTACATGCATATTAACACCCTCACTGTTAAGCAAACAGTCCGGCTCGGCAGAACACGTTGCGAACAAACACAGCACTTTTTTAAACTGCCTCGCTTAATTCACACGTTTGTTTCATTAAGGGTGCTCTGGGTTTGCAATTTGTAGAACATAAACAATCCTTTTATGACGTGCTTCAAGGCTTTATATCTTACATGCCGTTTCAGTCCACAGCTATTTAGATATTGCCCTTTGATTGAGCAGGCCAAAAAACAGTATTTATATTACAAATATAGTACAAAAATACTCCCTTATTCCAGTATTCATTATAGTAGGGACAACATCTCTCTTTGTGCAGTCTTGTCCATTAGATATAACAATGCGAAGAGTATTTAGAGAGGTTCTCTTAGCCCTAAGTTTGTGTTTCATAGAGAAGCTCCATTAGCACTGGGAATTAGTGCACTGCCAGA
Source organism: Tenualosa thibaudeaui (assembly GCA_027481765.1). Classification (NCBI taxonomy): domain Eukaryota; kingdom Metazoa; phylum Chordata; class Actinopteri; order Clupeiformes; family Clupeidae; genus Tenualosa; species Tenualosa thibaudeaui. The sequence goes on along the minus strand of JAIFZK010000012.1, from coordinate 6,458,068 downwards.
GTTGTACTGTAACAGTGTTTTATCATGTGAATACAAAGGAGGAAGTTGTTAGGTGTCAGGCTTCACATATGCTCCTAATCGACGGCATTCCATGTTCTGGGTCCTCAACTTCCAGATGGTCATGTTCCAGATGAACAGTCAGGGAGTATCCCTGTCTCGGCTCTCTCTTGCCCAGGCCGAGCCTTCGCCATTCCGCCCTCTGTTGGATGAAGGCAGATTGAGCACTGGCATGCTGTCTTCTGCCCTAGGGGAGGTTGTTATAAGTCAAACTGCTGCTACAGCAGGCCCAAGGAAATGCATTCGGTGTAATGGTTGTGCAAGTTATTTCTGAGATACTCCAGATATGTGTGTTTGCTGTAGGCCTGTAGTGTATGATTGCTCTTGAGAATATTAGTGAGTTGGTGTTGATACATTTATAACAAACACTACTTGTAAACCATAGGTTAAAGGCACCATGTAGTTCATCATACAGAACCCTGGTAAAGATAACGTACTAAAATCATTGTTGGTTCATGAGGGGATTCTTCGAAGACTGTCCTCTGTTGGCTTCCATATTTGAGGCTTGCTGTTGAATTTCAACATATTGTATGTGTTTTGTTGTTTCGATGGATATTCGATGGATATCAGTTGTTGCTGTTTTGTATTCTGCGGGTAGAAATGACTGCTTTAGAAGCATAAATAATGTTGACTGACAAAAAGTAAGGGAGGTTGTGGGTAAAGAGAGGATGGATACAAAAACTTGGACTGGTTTTGGATAGAAGTACAGAAGTACAGAAAAGAGAAAAGAAGTTGAGGGAACAGGAATAAGCAGAGAGCTGGTGGTTGCATCAGCTGGTGTGGACAGATATGTCAGGTATTACGCTTTGTGGGCGCACATGAGTGTGTGTGTGTGTGTGTGTGGGAAAAAGAGAGAGGGAGGGAGGCAGAGAGCATGCAACTGTCTCTTGTGTGGTGCGATTTTGGACACCATTCAATGCTGGAAGCAAAAAAAGAAAACAGCACCTGACCTACAACATCATTTGTGACCTATCTATAAAGAAATAGCTGTTTATCATTCTATTTACAGATACTGTGACAGGAAGGAGAATGAATATCAGTAACTATTCAGAATAATTAATGCTGCCTGTTACTCCAATGCCTGAAGTGATGTCTGTTTGATGAATAGACACCCAATACCAGATCTCAGCCATCTTCATCAGCCATCTCTTTTTATTTATACATGTTATTTATAAGCTCTTGCCTGCTACTTGCCATGATTGGGCACACAATAGATTTATTTCTCATTTTAATAGCATTGTCTCCACGCTCTGTAGACCTTTCTGCTTCTGAGGTCTAAATCACAGATCGCTGCTCTGCTAGGTTATTAGAGGAAGCATTGCATAACATTTGTACATCCACATTTTGACATCTGTTACATCACAAATAAGGCTTATTTACATGTGCAGTGCAGTGTTGAGATATGTAGCGCATGGTTTTAAATAAGTGGGTTATAAATAAATAAATGAGTTATATGACAATTATAGATTTAGAATTATAGAAAAAAATATTGAAACATCAGTTGGCATTGACTTTGTTTCAGTTTTCTTTGGAGAAATGGTGAAAAAAAAATCCATTTTGTGGAAAAAATCAATATCATCTCTTTGCTCAACCTTATGCCCTTGGATTCTGTTTCTGGCTGCAACCATGAATTCTCTCTGATTCTGATCTCTCTGATTTCTGAAGCTTGTGCCTTGTTGTGGCACAGTACAACCCCTTGCACTGTATCAGCCAGATATGTTTCCCCTGGGCACATTGTAATGTAAATCAAAATCTGTGGCCACATCAGAAAACACTATAGTTTCAAAAGTTTCATTACATTACATTTCATGTCAATGCTAAAGTGCATTATAAGTCATGATTAACACATTACATGAGTAGAAACATGGCCCTGTAATTGTTCCATCTTTGATACATAATTATGTAAATGAAATGAATCAGAACATTGGTATATACGTCATACAGCCTTAGGAACACAAACAAGGCACATCAGATGGGTGGCAAGTGTGACAGACAGGAAGTCTATTATTGTTTGTTCTCTTAGACACGCGTAGCATATTTGTCATGCCGACTTTCACTGTGCTGTCACCGCAGAGACCACCAAAGTCAAGCACAGATGTTTCAGTCTCAATCACAATTAGGAGGAATGGCAGAAATGATTAAAAAGTTTTGTGGGCAGAGGCCCGTTTCCCATCGCCCAGGCTCTCTTTGCCGGGGGAAGGGAGGCTGTTCTGCATGGTTTGCCATGTGATAAGGAATAACTATTAATGGAAGCAAAAGCAAGGGAAACACATGCAATCAAACAATGTCAATCTGAATCTTCTTATTCCATGCCAGTATTAGAGTGACAGTCAGTCATCTGATAAATTTCTTGTGATTATTTGAAAGGTATTGTATTATACATGTTACTTTGATAATTTCCCATGTTATACTATGGCAATTATGATATATTATTAAAATACAATAACTTGCACAGTTAGTGTATTTTAATAATTACTAGCACAGTTAGCAGTATTATCCATTTGTCTACCGCAAATCATACAGATATTCATTTTCATCTAAATCATCTAAATTAGATCCAAAGGAAATGTTCAGTATCCAGAATCAATATGGATGTCATAATATTCATATCAGATCTCCAGGTCATAGGACATAGAATAATACAGTATTTTAGTGAAAGACTTTTTGAGAGATTTTGCATTGCCTTACATACCTGATGTTGGTGTGTGTGTGTGTGTGTGTGTGTGTGTGTGTTTAGGGTGAATTAGGGACATGTCCGTTCCTGTCCTTCACCACCTCTATGCTCCCTCCACATCGAGGACGCTCCTCCCTGGGCTAGCCCTGGCCAGGTGACATCACCTGGAGCAGGCGGCGCAGGCATGGGGTCCACGGGAGTAGTGGTGTTGGTGGGGGTGGGAGAGGGTTGGAGCTCAAGGGTTGGCCTCTGGGCACAGTGGCCAGGAGCTGATGGATGACGGGGGAAGTGATGTCAGAGACCTGCAGTGGCCCCGAGTCCGAGCCGGCCACGGCGGGCAACAGAGTGTATCCATCATCTTGTCCCCCTTCTGGGCCTGATGATTAAACCTGCCCTTCACTGCTGGGTAGAAATACACACACACACACACACAAACACACATAAACACAGAGTATGTGTATATTCACTCATGCACAAACACAAACACACACACACACACATGAACACACACACATGTACACACACACAAACAAAATACACTGAAGCGTTCATAGAAACACACCCAAAAGAAAGCACACACACTTACTGTACATACATGCATGCATGAATTCTGCATGTCACACACAATCACAAGCATGCAATTATCCCTAATCTAGCATGTCGAATGACATGAGTTGTGCTCACACCTCGTGTGCTGTGAATTGGCACCTCTGTGCACCCTGATTTGTCCCAACTGTTTGGGCTGAACCTGAACTAGACTGAGCACCAGTGTTGAGGGGGCCGTGCGTCTGACTGACAGCAGATGGATGAGGGGCAGGGAGGGACAGGGAGCAGCTCCACTGATTGATGCAGTGGAGACTGAGTACCATCACTTCACCACTGTCACCACCAAAGACTTTTGGCAGTTTGATGAGTGGATGCACCTAAAGGACATCATTTGGGCAGCAGCCAGTACTTGATAAAGAACTCCACATTTTAAGGATTTTTTTTTACCTATGGAGTTTTTTTTTATGTGTGTGTGTGTGGTTTCATTTCAGCTAAGTTCATTCAATCTATATGTTGACAGCTGGTTTCTTTAGAAAAGAATTGTTATTAAGGACCACTAAGGAAGGCTTATCTCAGAGTGAGTAGTCACCTCTGTGACAGTTGGAGGGAGAGGTCGATGAGTTTTCATCAGCTTGGTTGGTCATTGTTTCTTTCAGTGAGGGAATGCAGATGGCATTACGCCCTGTGTGTCTGTGAATGACAAAGAGAAATATTATATATATGTATATAATATGCGCTCAGTGGCATTCAGTAACATGAAAAACCAACAATGCCTCATGCTTGCCCGTCACATCCAAAGACTCATGTGGAGTCGTGTGGAGGTTGTTGTTTTATGGAGGAATAAGCTTATTTCACTCTAATTTTCTCTTTCAGGTGTTATTCTACATCAATAGCCATTCCTTTTATGCTTGGGTTGGCCAACAGGCTGCCTCAGTACTAACCATATGGTCCACTAAAATGTGTTTATTTTGTTTTGTTTTGGTTTGTTTTTTCATTGTTTTTCCTCTGTGCTTTTATGCTGAGCTTGTTTAAGAAAAGAAAGCCGTGACATCTTGCCTATGTGGCAACGGAAAACCAAAAAAGTCTCCAAACTATAAAGCCTTCTTGCTGCATACATAACTGTTACAAGCACTTGGCCTGGATACACACATGAAAATAAATCACCCTAACTCTTTAGTTCCTTATGTAAACATATTCCCCACAAATGCCATTCAGTTAAGTAGAGTTTGTTCAAGCTCAGGGAACAGCAATCAGTCAGTCTTTTTTTGGTAGGCAACAAACTACATCTTGACTGAGCAGATTGATATGGGATTAGCATTTTTAGTCTCTCAATCAAATGAAGTACACTTTCTAACTTGTTTAGTTTGAAGCTCTGTAATAATTGGGCTTAAATATAGAGTTGTCTGTTTCTTCACTTCAAGGGACAATTTTAGAAACAGACGACGCCTAGATATGCCATTCCACACAGTGTGAAATGAGTGAAACACTCATTTCAAACCACCAGAGCACCTTTGCTATGCTTTGTTAATCAAACTACCCGTGCAAAATAATGGCCTAGGCCCAATTATAACAGGCTTATAAGTCTGTGTTAGCTTCAGATGTTAGCTTTTAAGAATCCTTTGCTTACGTTTATAAGTGGCTGAAAGTGAAAAAAAAGATCTGGCCTGATTTTCCTGTTAGCAATTCTCTCTGGGTTTTGATTTATTGTTCTTAACTCCATCCCTGCTGCCTGCTCTGTTTCGAGTTTGTTTGCTGTGATACCACTGCTCTTTCCATTGTTCAAACAAACTGGATGACTTCCCCGTCCCTAGTCTCATTATGCTGTCCTTGGTACAAAACAATTGTTATCTCTCTATCCCTCACCCACCCCACCACCAACACACACACACACACATACACACACACACACATTTTTATTTTCTCTAATTAATCCTGTTGGTGTTTGTTTGTTTGGTCGCCGGGACCCCCTTGCTGTAATGGCACCATGAGTGACGCCGCCATCTTTCATTATGCCCATCACATCAATAATTCATTGTGCAGGCTGGCTCCCTGGGTGTGATTAGTGATCAGCCGCCCCAAATTGTCTCCCACATGGCAGACAGAAATTGGAAGAAGACAACGACGGAAGACGTAGAAAATACCGAGATGGAAGAAGTTTTTTCTCCCTCTCTCTCTTTCTCTTCTTTCTCTCTCTCCCTCAAATGTAGATTTTTTTGTTATTCCCCGCAATTATACCATGTTCCAACTTGAACTGTGAGCATGATTGCGTAGCACAGCACTGTTTCAAATCTCAGGGGAAATGAATACAGACAGGCATGAAGTCTTGTCACTAGGCAGGCAGGTTCCTAATTGTGCCACATCCTGCCTTTGTGGAAGGGAGAAAGAAAGCTGATGTATTTTCTCTCTGCCATACAGCTGTATGCTTTCAGTCCTGCTGCACCCATGTACATAAGTCTGCCGGCTCTCAATTGACAACATGATCCCTGCCCACACACACACACGTGCACACTCAGATGCTAATGGAGAAGACGAGAAGGATGAGGGAAGTGAGTGAAGGGGAAAGAAAAGAAAATAACATACAAAAACACACAAACACAAGCACACATTTACACATGCAAGTGCAACTGCAGAGTTGTAGTCATTCACAGGTCATAATTCATCATGTGATAGTGTGTGTGTGCAAGGTTTCCTTTTCTTCCTCTCTGCCTACCTCCCCCATCCGCCCCACCCTACACCCCTCATCAGCGTCAGCGAAGTGACTTGGCTGCTCCACAGATCAGTGCAGGAGTCGCTGAAGTCCCCTCCGATCCACACCCCATTAATCTTTCTCATCGCTCTGCCGCTAGCCCAAAATCTCTTGTCACTGCTTCTCATCCCCGAGGTCAGGCCAGGTCTCTGCTTGTCTGCATCCCATCTCTTGTCTCATCTACAGAAAAAGGAGAGGAAGAGACAAGATGGTTGGAGTGAAAAAAAAAACTGTTCTGAACATTACTTTAACATTTCCAAATGAGTCAAGATAGTCATCTCATTGTTATCCCAAATATTTTAAGGCTGTTACTTTATTAAATGTCATTTCAGTAGCAGTACTTGAAAAGACTTCACTGAATACTGAGCTTTGAAGAATACTTAGCCGAAGAGACATCACTCACGCCCATTGATAGACAGCGGCGTATCGCCGTATTGTCTCCCTCCCAGTCTTCCTGAATGACACCCTTTTTGTCATTGACTCACTTTGCTGCAGGAGAACCACGCTTGAATAGGCTTGCTGTGCGTGTAACTAACCAGCCCATTGGCACGTCGTCACCCACTCCTGCAACGCGTGAGGAGGGCACAGACACTCTAGCACCTGCATGCTCATCTGTCGTTAGGAGAGGGAGGAAGAGAGTGAAGAGACGGAGGGGAGAAAGAGAGAGAGAGCGAGAGAAAAGGAGAGGTGCTTCTCCCCTCCCATCCCTCGTCATGTTTTAGGCAGAGGTTGAGCGTGCGAAGCGCGCCAGCATCCATTAATCTCCAGCCTGGCCCAAGTGTATATTAGGATGACAAATTTGGCACTGTCGCCCCATCAGGGACTGGGACCGCATGTCAAAATGGAGGCAGAGTCAGGGAGCCCATGATTTGTGGGCAAGCTTAGCATCACTGTTTTTTTCCTTGTCTCACATCCTCTGCTACATCTCTCTCTCTCCCCCTCTCTTTTCCCCCTCTCTCTCTATCTCTGTCTCTCTGACTTTCCCTTGTGCATTAAATTTTCACATCTTTCTCTCCTTTTTGCTTTTCTCTCCCTCAGATTCTCTGACACTTTTATTTTTTTCTGTGCTATCACGTTTTTCTATCCTCTCGCACTTCAAACTTTTTGGCTGATGCCACTGAAATTCTCATTTTCTGCTTTTCTTTTTTCTATTCTTGCTTCATTTTAAACCCCTCCATTAATCACGTCCTAAAATTATATGACACTAAACTACAGACACGATCATTTATTCTAGGCAATTTCAGTCTCATTTTGCTCAGGTTTGTCCATGCCATTGCACATTTTAATGAAAATTTTAAAATAGAAAAAGAAAACAGTCACATCATGGCAGTTGGCTGTTGGTGATTAAACTTGAAATCGATTCAGCTGTACCCATTTGAACAAAGCACAGTCTACCTGATGATCAGAGTAATAATAGTATTTATTAGTGTTTCAGAGACAGACATCCTTGCCATTGCTGCTCCTTTGCATTACTAGTCCATCATCTGCTATATAGAATAGAAATCATGTACATTCTTCTCTAGTCTTGACCAGTGTCTTGTCGTTCTTATACTTTAGCATGTTTGATGCTCTGCCCACATGGAGGACCCACCCCCTCCATGCTTTTTGTTTTTATTTTATAAAATTAAAAATAAAAACAAAAAAACATTTTTGCTATTTAGCCTTGCCGCTGTATGGAGGTCTTTCAATAATATGCTGTCATGCTGACCTTGTGGCAGTGTTCTGTTCTGTTCTACTCGGGAGATCCCCATAGGACACCTCCAGACTCCAATCTGAGGAGAGGGGGATTGGGGTGCACATTGCGGTAGCCCATGTTTATTACAGGTGAAGGGCAGCCCCCTCTGGTCATTCCCATAGTGTTATGCCCCCAGTGGATCATCTCACTTACAAGCATCCTCTACCCGACAATCAACCCAGATTGGTTCAGAGGCCATCGGGTAGATGGTCCTCACTTTCAGATTCGATTTCAGATAGCTCCCATATCGAGGCATGGGGAAGGTGTTATATTCAAGGTAGCAGTGAAAGGCGGAGGTGTGTGTATGTGGCAGCAGACACTTGGGACTTCAGGGGAATTTCATATATGAGAACTGTGGAAAGGGAGGAGGGGGCAAAGTGGGGGTTTAGAGAGGGGCCTGCTGTTGTTTGTGCATGAAACATCTATGGACAGAGAGGATACGTGCAACACGTGTTCTAAATCATGAATAGACAGGTGCATTGTGGAATGTGTCAGTGAGACCCTTTATTTCACTGCACTCAGGGATAAGAATTTGAAAAGAGATGCATATGTGGTAAATAAGTCACTCAGTGTGCATGTTTGTGTGTGTGTGTATATATGTAAGTGTGTGTATGTGTGTTGCTGCATGCTTACAAGATATTTTTACGACAGGATGATCATGAGCTAACAGCGTCCTCCTAACCCCTGCAGCCACTCCTGAGGCTGCAGCCCCGTCTCCCCACACCCTGGGGCCGCCAGAGGAAACACACAAACCCATCTCTAGCTGACGATGTAGGCTAGCGCCCTAGCTGACACTCGTTTAATAGCACCATGTTTTCAGCAGGAAGAGGAGGCCCACTGGTACAAGAACAAGAGCAGGACATCTACACAGTCAGAGACAGGGTTTTTTTTTAAAGGCTGTCCATACAGTGTAGAGGGAAAATTCTGCAATGCAGTACTCACTCAAACTGGGTCCTTTTTCACACAATCAATCTTTATTGCACCATGTGAAGCAACAGAGAGAGGAATGGTTTGCTGAGTGCTTCTTGAAACAGATGGTGATTCTATTAGGTGTGTATCCAATCTGGTGCCTTTATATACGCTAGTATTTCAGCCTTTTTAAAGCAATACTTCAATGCATTATTGAATATTATTTATTTATTTTACTTTTGGCACAAATTTTGGCCCCTCCAAAGTACAAAATTTCATAATGTGTATGTGTGTGTGTTTTCACTGAGAGAATGACAGTTGAGTTTATAAGAACTCCCTAGCTGTAACTGTAACAGACAGCATTAAAAATCAGTCCAGGGTTTGTCATAGAGAGCATGTAAGTTTTTGTGGGAATACAGAAGGAAAAATAGCAATTAAGCAGAACTCTTGACTGCTTCAATGTCCACGAGCCCTGTGCCTCTGTCAGAAACACACGCACACACAGGCACACAAATACAATTGTCAAATTTAAGAAAATGGTGCAGTTTTTGCAAATCACAATTGCAAACTGCTAGATACTGCTAGATGGTTATTTTGATGGCTATACAGTATAATTATAGTCAAAGGCAATGGAAGCATTCAAGCTCCAACCTGGGTTCCAGTTTTTATGAATGTTTTGCTTGCGTGTGGTCACCCATAATGAGTGTCCTAGATTCTAGTCTGGGTGTTTACTGTGTTTATGAGAGAGCAAAAGAGAGAGAGAGTGTGTGAACGTTAAAAAACTTTTGAACATGATCAATGCCAGGAGGAGAAAATGAGAAAGCCAGAGAGAGAGAGAGAGACGAGTCCTGCGGGTAGTGGGCAAAAAGTGTGTTGGCAAAGCCAAGCCTTGAAGGAGGCGCAGAAGAGAGGAGTCGTCCCCTGGTGGCGCATGTCCCTCAAAAGCGGCCGTAATGAGTGGTGTGGGTGTGAGGACTGGCGCCGGAGACTCAGCTGTGTGGCCTTCTAATTAACGGCAAGAAAACCGTGCAGCCCATTGCCCCCCCTCTCCCCAGCACCCTCTCTCTTTCTCTGTCTCTCTCTCTCTCTCTCTCACTTTTTCTTCTCAATGTCACTTTGTTTTCCTCCATCTCTGCCTCCTCTCCCCTCCAGTGTGTCTACCTTTCTCCTTCTCCTCCTAACTTGTCTGCTCTCTTTCTCTCTCTCTCTCTCTCTCTCTCTTTCCTATCTCTTTCTCTTTCACTCAGACACACGCGCACACACTCACGCACACACATAAACACACCTCTGTCTCTCACATTTCTCATTATAGAAACTTGGGTACCTCTCTCGTCCGCCAATGCAGCATGTCTATGGTACACTGTGTAGTTAGATCCCTCTACCCCTCTAGGCCTTAGACCTCTCTTGTTACCACTCGACTGTGAAATGTGTTATGTGCAGAAATGTTATAGGGAGTACAGAGCCAAACACTCCATCCCCACCCCACCGCCCTCCCCACCCACACACACACACACAAAAACACACACACTCACACACACCTCACCCCACCACACCTATCAGCCCCAGCACACAAATCTCAAAAACTGTCTGTATATTTAATAAAGTTTTTTTCCTTCCAGTCAGCACCGTATATTTCCTCTTCTTCCCATGTCTATTTTAGCGCTCTGTCATGACGGCTCATCTCCCATGCAGACTGTGTTAATTTATAAAATGGAAATCGCGCTCAGGCAGCACAGATGACGGAGAATAGTGGGAAACAAAAATTATTTGGAGTGGAACTTGGAAATAATTAGGGATTTTTTTTTAATTATTTCTACCGTTCGCCTATTCCCCTCCTGTAGCTACTTGCTGCCGTGAGAAATTCATTACTAGACTGTCATGGGATATGAGGCGTGTTTGCACACACCACGAACGATGAATAACAAGGAACAAATGTACATAAACAAACTGTTTCCACTAAGGATAGACTGGCACTGCCCAAACTGAATTGAAGTGTAAGATATTTATAAGTGTACTAGGAAATGGCTCTCCATGTGTTGAATGGCGAAGGAAGTGATGTGTTAGTTGTGCTGTGCTTAGAGGTTGTTATCTTGATTGGCAGTTACAGTTTTGGCTGGTAAAGTTTTGTGTGGAAGGGTTTTTTTGGCAGCATGTATGTACATATGTATATATGTATGCATGTATGTATGTATGTGTGTCTCTGTCTGTCTGTGTGTGTGTGTGTGTGTGTGTGTGTGTGTGTGTGTGCACGCGTGTGCACGTGTGCATGTACCCTCCTCCTGCTGCAGTGGCCAGCTGAGGCAGAGGAGTTTGGAGGCCAGCTCCTGCGTACCTCGTTAGAGGATCTTGTGTGCAGTGACAGTAGCCTGCCGGAAGATGTATGGCAGTCGAGAGCAAGATGGTGTCTGGGGAGGGAGACTGAGGCTCTCTCTCTCTCTCTCTCTCTCTCTCTCTCTCCTCTCATGTGTTAATACTAAGCCTCAGGTCTGACAACAGCTGCTCAGTGTTAAATAAAGGGGAGAAAAAACTTTCAGGAGAGCAGACGGAAAAGTCAGGCTATACCAAACAGCTGTCTGAGCTGACCTTTTAGATACTTTCTGTATATGTTTCATTTCAAATGTTTATGGCCAAAAATTATGCCAAATTTGCACTGGGAAAAGAATTAGGTCTAGCACTAAATTATAGGAAATATCAGTTAACCACATATCAGATTGATTTTAACTGTGATTGGTGGTTGAAATTATAATGGAGATGTGCTTTCAGTTGGTTGCTCTGGACACTGTTGCCATCACAGATAGAGACCATTTATAGGAGCTGTCTTATAGGAACAGTATAGGGAATTCACTGTCTACCACGCTGTTCATTTGGCAGTCAATTGTGATTGCCATTCTTAGTTATCCATTCTCTCTGACAACAGGCCTGCTGAGGGGACTGCAGAGGGGACTGCAGAGCACAGAGGTACCTCATGTGATATTAAAAGTAAGATGTAAAGTGATAAAAAAAGAAAAAATAATAGCAATGTCATGGATGTCAACATAGAGCTCTAGAGCATTAAAAGACCGTTGCAAAAAAAGTTTATCCCAGTATGAGCCTCACACACTGAGGGACATAAGATGTTTTGTTATGAATAGATTTTATGGTAGCAAGTTTGAATGTGAATAAAAAAGTAAAAAGTAATAACCCTCATGTTTTAAAAATAGCCAATCAGCATCCTCAATCAAGAAGGGAACCTCACCCCAGCTCCCGTGGGATAAATGCTGCTATGTCAACCAGCATGCAGATGTAACTGGGCCCTTGATACCACATGATTAGATTGCCAATCATCAAATCATCACCATCAGATCTAATCATCAGCAAATAGCCAGGCAGCTAAGCAAAGTCTCAGACATCTCTGCATCCCATCCACATCTCGGCCATAGCAAGGACCTGAATGTTGACTTTTAATAAGATGCCTGACAGACAGCTTGAGCCCTTAGAGCAGACTTTTCATGAGCTCCAAAACTTTTCTCAGTTCCCCCCAGTAGTGTGCTGAGTGAGTTTCTATGGTAACACGTGAAGTGCAGTGTGCATTTTTTTTTTCTCAACAAACAATTGTTACTACACATGGACTAAACCAGCAACCATGGATGGAGTCTGCACGACTGTGCACAGCACATTAGTAATTCAACCTTTTTCACTTCTGAATTATGCTTCTGAACTTCATGAATGTTCATATCCAGTCCATTTCTACTTCAGTGTAGAGGTTCAAATGTGCATTAGTGAATCCAGCTCTGAGGCTCTGTATAGTGGATGTCCACTGAGGATAGGAAACTGGTTCTAGATAACTTCTACATTACATTTCTACATCAATAAAATGTAAGAAATCCATTTTATTTATTTTTTCCCTGTACACTGGGTTTATTCTTTTCCCTGAGGTCATAGTCAATGCTATCTCTGCACCAAGCCATGAGAAAATCAATGGCTAGGGTCTTAAGCCACCCAGTTAAGGTCAGGTTAAATATGAATATGTATATCTCTCCCCCAAACATCCTGTGACCTGTAAACTGAGGGAATGTTTCCTAAATGTTTTTTTCCACAAAGGTTCAAAGGTTACATTACACTGGTCAGCAGCACATTTGCAACAGTGTACATGGATAAGTAGACACATAAAGCAAACACTAGGGCGTGCAGAGCAGGCTACACCATTCTAGAGAAGGCTTTGTTTGGGTGAAAGAGCTGGAGCTGTACCATGTCTTCAGCGTCCGGGTGACTTTCAGCCTGTTTCCAAAGAGACGTTCCCATGTGCCAGAGAGCATTCATCATCCTGGTCGAGGCCTTTCAAACAGCATAGACTAGAAAGAAAGAAAAAAAAACACAAAACAGAAAAAAACATAAGGGGGAGGGAAAAAAAGCAGAGGGTTCCTTGGAGAGACACAGACAGGTCATCACACAGGAAGGTGTGTGAGAGTGCTGAGCTGCTGGAAACCCAGCAGGGCTCTCAGCTCAAGCACTATCCTCTCTGTCGAGGATCAGACACACATACACACACAGACAGACACACACACACAAACTACCTGAAACAAGACATTTGGGAAATTTTGTTTTTGTTTTGTGATCATTTCAATTTTCCACTGTAAGCTGGTGAAGAAACCATACGCAAGAGCCGCTGACGCATCTTCTAAAGCGGAACACTAATTGTTTGGTGCTGCATGGTACGTAAAGAAACAGCACCAGACTGACAGATCTCACACTGCAGATGGAGGCTTTTGGCTCCGAGCAGACTGCTGACACAAACACAGGGGTCAAAGGAAGAAGAACTCCCAGGTCGTGGGACAAAGTTAGTTGAGATTAAGAGCGAAAGGATTTTCAGTTTCCACAGATCAAAAAGGGTGAGGGGGATAGAGGGGTTTAGATGGGACGTGCAAACCGACCTCAAGCACCAGAGTCCGAGTCGTAGCGTTTAGGAGCAATCAAAAAAAAAAAAAAAAAAAACCTCCAGTCATTCGTCAAGGTCAGCATTGTTCAATTCCTTGGGCCAAATTGAATTCTCTTGGTCGGAAAAATATGGTCTGGAAAGATTTAGCCCCCCGCTCTCTGTGCACTCGTGTGCATTAAGGGATTTGAGAGATTGATTTGAAATACCAATTAGCCAGCATTCAAAAAACACCAGCCCTTGTGTTGTCTTTGCCAGCTCTTGTTTACACAGCCCCGGGCTAGTCTGCATATTCCATAGCCTCTTTTATCACCCACCATTACTAAACCACCATTTGGGGGGAGATTTTTGATTTAAAGACAGAAAAATATTCCTGCCTCAATTTTATTTTGTTTTTACGTGTGTGTATGCATGTGTGTGTGTGTGTGTGTTTTCAAGATTTGGTTGGTGGCTGGCACCTTACCCTAGCTGATCTCTCGGCCCGTAATTCCTGTTGCGTTGAGCAGAACTCCCCAGCTCTGAGCCAGGCTAGATTAATGAGCTGTTTCCCTACCTTTGCTTGGGCTCTTTGGGAAGAGCAGTCAGATTAATGAGGCCTTCCCTGCCCAAGGCCTCTGCTTCAGCACTTTAAGAAACAGTGGCAGATTAATGAACTCCAACTGAAGCTCCAGTCAACTCTGTTTCCTAGTTTGTGCTAAAACTTACTGTGTCGCATTTCCATGTGTGTGTGTGTGTGTGTGTGTGTGTGTGTGTTTGTGTGTGTGTGTGTTTGTGTGTGTGTGTGTGTGTGTGTGCACGCACCAGCATGTGTGTGTGTATGTGTGCGTGCATGCTTGCATGTGTGTAGGTGAGAATGTTTGTGCAAGAGAGAGTGAGACATTATATGTCTATGTGATTGTATGCTTGTGTCAGATTGTATTTGATTAGTAGCTTGGGGACCAAGTGAGGCCTTTCAGTCACAGTGGGAATTTGACTGGCTTTAGGGTGCTGATTCTGGGTGGAACCAAAACCAAACAGACCTAGTCCTCTCAGGCTGACCATAGCCCTGTAATATAAACAGTGTAGTGTAAAACAGTGTGTCTGTCTCACTTACAACAAACAAAGGGCTGTGGTTTAGTTGCCACAGTGACAAAGGTGCAGTCTGAACTGGCCGATTGAATAAGTTGTGCTTCTATGCATGTACGACACATATAAATGTGTAAATGTGACAATGTGTGTGTGTGTGTGTTTGTGTTGAACAAAGGGTGTGTTGGTGTGGGTGTGAGTGCTTGCACGCACCCGACAAAAGGAGGTCACCTCCTAATAAGCCAGTAGCAACACTCCAAATCATGACACACAACCCAAGTAGTCCCACTTACACTAGCGTAATCACTGTCCCAGCATTGCAAATGACGTGCAGTCTGCAGTCTGCCGGAGCAGCTCTGCTGTTTACAGTGAGCTATGAAAGGCAGTCTCAGTCTCAGTCTCAGGGAGGAGAGACCAGTGCTGCTGACAGGCAGCTTTCCATCTCTGCTGCGCTGGAGCTCAGAGTGCCTGTCAGGGGAAGACAGATGAAACAAAGAAGTTTGTTTGTGTGTGTGTGTGTGTGTGTGTGTGTGTGTGTGTGTGTGTTTGTGTGTGTGTGTGTCTGTGTGTGTGTTGTGTGCATGTGTGTGTGCATGTGTAAGTTCATGCTTAAATTATTTGTATGTACATGAGGAGAGAATAGTGAGAGAGAATAGGGTACAGTGTGCAAACAAAGTAAGTGTGTTTGTTTGAGAGAGAAAGTGCAGTGAGAGATGGAGAGATAAGAGGTGTGTGTGTGTGTCTGACAACAAGTGAGCATGCACTGAGACTGAGACTGAGATGTAAGAGGAGCATGCAAGGCAAAGAGATTGGGGACGTGTTTGAGGTGGTTGTAGCAGGGAGGGATAGGGGGATGTATCGATTCCTGCACCTCTGCCTGTGAGTGGCGAGTGCCAGAATCTCCCGCCAGGAAAAACAAATCACATGGGCAGAGTGATGGATGTGGCACTCCGGGATCCACTGGCTACGCCATCTGGACAGACGACACTGTATATCAGCCTCATGCACAGCAAATGAAATTTACATTCGTACTACTTCCTCAGGCTTGGGGGTACACAGATGAAGGATGGAGAAATAAGGTCCCCCTCTACCCTGCTCCCTCTCTCCTGTCTTCTTTCTTCTCCACCGCCCTTCATTATTCATATTCTTCTATCTTGTAGAAGGAAGAGAGAGAAGGGTTTTGGTAGAAGACTGCACACAGCTCACAACGTCATTAGGTGGCTTCAGAGGATTGGAAGTCCTACCATGTGCTCCTCACCTAATCTACCTGACTAAGGTGTTAAAAGACTGATGCGTGCTAATTAGGATCAGTTGATTAATGAAGGGTTGGAAAGAATTTGTGGTTTAGGACTCTCTCAATTAGGGTTGTCCACCTGGGTCATTAGTAAACTAGAGGTAATCCGAAATCTCAAGAGGTAACCCATCATTGGTGGAGGGCTCTGCAATCTCTCCGGAGCGATCACTGTTCTTTATCCAGGCATTTATTCTTCTTGTGAAGTAAAGACTGCAGATGGCTACCACAGCTTTATTGGATAGGGCTTGCAGTTTTCTGCTAATTAAAACTTAAGGTGTTTGCTAATGTCACTTATTTTGGCACCAGAGGTGATGCCTTTAATTTCTTCACTTCTCTCTAATTTCTGCTCTTTGATATGTAGACCTTTTTATACGTTTTGTTAGTTTTTGGAGTTTGTCTGTATTCCGTTCTTGTGTTAATGGGTTTGCATTTTTGTGTCTTTTTTTTTTTTTTTAGACAACAGATGACCTGCTGGTGGCTTCGGCCGAGTGCCCGAGCGACAGCGACGACGAGGACATCGACCCGTGCGAGCCGAGCTCAGGTGGGTTAGGTTAGTCATCTCCTTTTTATTACTACTTCTCTCTGGCTGGTTCGCTGTGTCTCTCTCACTGGGTCTGTCGCTGTGTCTGTCTCACTGGGTCTGTCGCTGTCTATCTCGCCAGATCTGTTGCTGTCTATCTCTCACTGAATCTGTTGCTGTCTCTCTCACTGGATGTGTCACTGTCTCTCTCACTGGGCCTGTTACTGTGTCCTTCAGAGGGTCTGTTGCTGTGTCTTTCAGTGAGTCTGTCAAATGGATCTGTTGACGTGTGTCCTCCACTAGGTGTGTCACTGTATGTATCTGTTCTGTGTGTCTTAAGGTCACTTCTATGGCCTTGTCTCCTATGCAACACTCCCCAACCCCTGTTTCCCACATTCACCAGTCTACTACCCCCCACCCCAACCCTAACAGTACAGAGCCCTGAGCCTCTCCCTGTCTCATTGAGAGAGTTGGCAGACTGGATGAGCTCTTCCAGTCTCCAGTCTTCTACTCCTTCATTATTTTTTGGTTTGTGTGTGTGTGTGTGTGTAGGTATTTACCTTATTCTCTGATTTCTCTCTCTGTCCTGAAAAGAGACGGAAGGTCCAGGTACGGTGGTAATAGGGTGAGTTTTTGCATGGGTACAGCTTGTGTGTGGAAAGGCAAGCTCCCGTCACCTCCTCCGATGCCACTCCAGTGCTACGTATTGCCTAGCGGCTCCCTGTCATCATTAATTATGCTCGGCAACAAGCAAGTGAGCGAGCGAGCGAGCTAAAGACAAGGAGAAAGAAAGAGAGAGAGCGTTCTTGAGCAAGTCAAGCTCCGTTGTCTCCGTCGCACATGGGCGCACGGGTGTTGTTTATGCAAGCTGATTACACTTGACTTGCACGTTAGGTGTGTTGTCAATGCTGTGTACACTGCTCTCAAAGAAAAGAACAACAACAGAAACACTCGTACTCCCTCCCTACCCCACCCTGAAAAAAAAACACCTCTTGCAAGTTACCCCACACTCAAACACACTTTGGCATACCACTAAAGTGCGACTCTCAGGTAGAATGCGAACCCATGGATGGAATGACAGGTAGAGCGAGGAGAGAAGGAGCTCCTTTGAAGGCGAGCTAAGAGAAGATCAGACAGACAATATGTTGCGTTACATCAGAAGCTTTGTGTCTTTTTTAAGCCCCCCAGTCCAGTCAAATGCGCTGTCTCCATGCATTACCAGCCCTACCTGAGCCCTCCCAAAGAGAAAGGGAACTCCACCAAGACACACAATATGTATTTCAAGGCATGTACACAAGAAAAATTAGTTAAATACGGATTAAATGATAATCAGTTTATCCCTTCGCAAAGCACGTCTTTTTGAAAGATCTGTATTTTGGTGAGATGTTTGCAAACAAGCACAGTGGTAGTTGTTTACTCAGCACTGGAACATCCTGCATACTAATCTAATTGTTTAATTAGAATTCGCTGTGTAGATCAAGAGATTTATTGAAGGGGTACCATCATTAGCATTTATTATGTTCTTGTAAGCTAACACTGTAGTTAATTTGTAAATTGTTTTATGTACTGTAGATTACAGTGCGTAGGACATATTTTTCAGATGGTGGGTTTTCGAGAGGGCCCACTCCACCCATGATTGTTTTAATGGTGAGAACAACCATAGAAGCATACGCTGTTTTATGAATGCCTTTTTTCTTTGCCTGAGATATCTGGTCCTTTAAAGCAGCTGTCAGATGATCCTACAACTTCCATAAACAAAAATGTTCCATAGGCCAGTTAGGACAAGCTACAGAACTGCTCATGAATACATAATACTGTATGTTTTATGTGTTATGTGCATACAAATGTGGACATGGCAAGTGTCTTCTTTGTGCATGTAAACTGTGAAATACTTTGCTCCAGCATCTTCTGACATGCTTGAGTGTGAAGTGCTCCCTGTGGTGTTGATCAGAGAATAAAGAGCTTTTCAGATGAGATGCAGACAGCCCTGAGGAGGGAGAAGGAAGCACAATTAAGAGCCACGACTTAAGGCCTCTCCTTCTCCGCTATCGATCTGTTGGCGGCAATGAAGCTCAGACTAAATTAATGTTGGCCCCTCGGCTCTGCAACGTCTGCCAGTCTCGGCCGTCGCCACAGACTCAGTCTTTGTCGACAAGGGGTGTGGGGGTGGGGATCTGTGGGCTCGGCTGATAAATACCATTGCCCCCTTATGTGAATCAACATTCTTCCCCGTGAGCTATGGAGGTGACAATGACAGTGGGGGTTGGTGGTCTGAAGCCCATGCTATAGTTCCCCTCAAACGTCTATCTTGTCGCAGTTTGATGAGCTTGTTTACGACGTCAAAAAAAGTAAGGAGGTGTCTCGCAGCTGTGTCCTGGACAAGGTCACCACTGCACTTAAAAAAAAAAAAAAAACAACAGTGTCAAAGCTATAGATTCACTGGAAACCCCTCGCAATGAACCAAACTGTCTTTTTTTGTCAGAAGCTGGAAAGAGAGAAAGAGAGAGAGAGAGAGAAAAAGAGGGCTCAAGCCACAATGTGTGATTTGACACCGTCTGTGGGAGCTGCCATGGTGACAGCTGTCTAACACCACATACTGATTAATATCTACATTCAGGGCCACTCTCACGCTCAGTGGAGTGGGCGATGCCGTGTGTCGGATGGCTCAGCGGCCCGTGAAGGACTGGGTGCTCCAGGTGCCTGCTGCACGGTGAGTGCCGAGCGGGTGGCTCAGGTTGCCCCGCAGGCCTCCAATCCCCTCTTCGACATACTGCTGAAGCGATCCGTTTTTCACGGAAACGCAGATAGAATCCTCTGAACAGTGTCGACAAACGGGACAAAGTCATGACAACACCACTGACTATTTCTGTCTCTGTGAGGTCAGAGATGTTAACACCTTTAGTTAAAGATAGGGTTCAGGATTTTGTACAAAAATGGTTATTTATATTTTAGCTGAAAAACTAGCTGTGCCTTATTTAGCCAAGTTTGTTTTATATTTACAGAGATAGGGCTGTGTACAAAGACCAAACTTTGTTCAACTTTGAGCTTTGGATCTGTCAACCTATTGTTTTCTGATTCTTGGCACCTGTGTAATAAGAACTAGGGATACGAGCTAAGACGAGGACGCTCGCTTGTAGGATAGCACATGCAAAAGCTCTCTTTTAAATGCTCGGCTCGCTCTCCTCTCTTCCCGAGTAGCACTGAGCCTCAAGGTCAGCGCAGCATGCCGTAGATCATGGCAAACTCCCGGCGTGGCAGCGCTATCAGCGATCGAGCGATATCGATCCGGTCCTGCTTACTTATTGCAATGCTTTATTCCCCCCGTCTGCCGGAACCGCGGTGAGGTGACTGCACAGCGGTGGGCTAATCTTCCTGCGCGGCCCAGATTAGATCACTCTGCAGTAAATTGAATCTCGGCTACCACCACCACCGCCTTGCCTCCTCACACCCAGCACCATCACCACCCCCCACCCAGCCCCTTTTTTGCTCCTAACTCACTGAAGGAGCCCATGCATGGTACTGTGGGTGTGGACCTAACTCATACCAGTCATGGAGGGGTGGGTCAGAGTGGATGGACAGAGGACAATGCAGACACAGTGTACACACACACAGACACACTCACACATCACAAGCACAACAAAAACAGATGCAGAGAGAGAGATATGACCCTAGCCACACCCATCAGCACCATAGAGTAGCAGGTAAAGGATTTGTGATGACCAAGGTGGACGAGCTGTCAGGATGACCCCTTTAAACCAACCCCCTCCCAGCATCCCCCACAAACATCTGGGCCAGGCAGTGCCAGCCAGCTGTGCGAGTCTGATTGTTCCCCCTACCTCCCCGCCCATAGCTGAAGATGTGAGCAAGACTGTGTTCGGAAACAACCTAGAAACATAATGCAATTGTTAGTGGAAAGAGGATTCTTATTTGTCTATCATTGTCAAAGCTTATTTCTCTTACTGATGTTGAGAAATTGCTCCCCTCCCCCTCGCTACACACCACACGCAAGCTTCAGAGAACAGACACGTGCCGACTGTGTCCCATTGTCCGGCATTGTGATGCGTGTATAAAAGGCAACATCTGCTGCCACTGCACTTGAACTCGCCCCTGAGACGGCCTGTCAGCAGCCCGGCCACGAGCGGTAGGATTCAGCCAGCCTGCCGCTGGTATTTATGGCGGAGATTGCTATCAGGAGTGGCAGCTTTTGGCCGGGTGCCAGCATACTCCGGACCAGCCTGGGAGTGGGTGACAAGGAGAGGCCATGGCTGGAAGGCACCAGGGTCAGCAGAGCCACTTCAACTCAACGGGATCACAGTAAATAGACTTCCCATCCTGTCGCGTCCATTGGCAACTTGTGCTGGGCAAAAACTTTGTCTTGAGCGACAGGGCATCTTTCTTGTCTTTGTATACTAGGGGTGTGTGTGTTTATCTTTACACACTTCAAAGGAAATTGCTGTTTGTAAAATGAGTGTTTACATGTTTGATGCGCTTGATTCATGACTCCCAATGCTTGCCACATCCTTTATCAGTGCAGAAACTGGAACAGCTTGTTTATATTTAGCAGTTATCATAATCATAATCATAATCGCAAATAGAAACACATTAAGTAAATATAATTTGTTCAGACCTTAATTATATGTGATCCCATCGCCCAGTTTTAACTCATTCATCTTTGCCTCTTAAAACTGTAAGCATACTCTGGAGACCAGAGAGAATACTCACCTAGTGGCATTACATAAATCATACCTCGCTCTCCTCTGTTTTTTGATTGCTTCAAGGCAGGTGAAGGTTAATTATTACATTTTTTTCCTCCCACTGCTTGTCCTCCTGTTTTGCCCATGATTCCAAAGAACCCACTGTATCTCATGTGTGCTAATGTGATTTAAATTTTTTTAGAAAGACTTTCTATGAGTCAGTTCAGTTAATCAAATGCTATGTGGGAAAACAAATCCACAGAGTTTGTCTGTGGACACTGACAAGCACTTTCTATCCCACATTCCCCTCCACATGAAAGAAAATAAATATATTACTATAAAATATTTTTGTAGTATTTCTAAGATTAATGAAACAATCGCGACACACCAGGCAGTGTGACAGGTCACTGCCCACAGGTAATAGGCTATTCAATCATTCTCTGCCTGAGCCTCAGCATTGATGCCCACTGCAGACTAAGTTGCATTCTGTGTGATGTTAGCCTATCAGCTGTACACTGCAATTTCCCTCAGAAGACTCAGACACAACACAGGAAATGCATGTCTGGGAGAGGCTCAGATGTCAGGAATTGGCATTGCCCTCTTCTGATAGAGGCAGACCACGTTGCACATTTGAAATAGAAAGAGGACCTGCATTAAGCAGCCATGTTCCCATCCCTGTGTTCCCTGTCCATTCACAATTACAGTTTCCACCACAGTGTTTTTTTTTTCCTTACTGTGAAAGCAATGTATTGGCTGAAGTGATTTTTGTTTTTTTTTTCCTGCATTTTTGCAAATTGTGTTCATTTTCTGTATCGCTCGCTCTCTGGAGATTAGCCGCGACAGGCCTCACATGGCAAACTCGGCTTTAATGAAATGTGTTCTCTGAGAAAACAGGATTTCATGCTCATGTCTGCTTTGCTGTCAGGTCTTATCCAAAGTCTCTACCCCCCCTTATTTATCCCGGCAATTATATTTTAACTCTCCCTCTCTTTGGATATTTTTCTCTATTTCTTTCTCTCTATCTCCGTCTCTCTCTCTCTCTCTATCTATCTCAGCCTCATGTCAGCAAGATCTTTTTGCTGACTTTGATGCTAACCCGATGTGTCTGTTTATTAGCTTGCAAGGAGTGTGACGGATTGCATTCTTGGAAGCACAGTGTGAGGACTGGGCATCGTCAGACTTAAGAGTCGTAGTCCAGTCTCATGCCATGCCACTCCTGACACCCGCAGATGCAAGATAGTCCTTCGGAACACCTCCAGTTGAGTGCCCATCTTCTTCAACAACAACCCCCAACCCCCCCAGCCCGAACTGGCCAGAGTGGAACAATTGTGCATAAAACAAAACGAATGTATTGTAAACACTTGGTAATGTTCTTGGCTAGGATAAAGAAACAGGGATGGGGCGTTGGCAGGGTTTGGGGAGGGGTGTGTTTGTGTGTGTGTGGGGAGGGAGTGGGGGCGTCCGTGATCCGTAAAATGCACATTATGGCTCGGGGCCGGAGTCAAGGATGGAGCAATAAAACACTGAGCTCAACCAAGGCTCGCGGTGAAGGCCGCACTCGATGCGTCTGACCAGGGAGGGCAAATGCTCCAGCTAGGAAGCAAAGCCACAAACCATGTCGCTGATAGAATTACAAGCCTTTTTTTTAATCTTCAAAAGGAACCATATATATATAAACACTTTTTAATCTTCAAAAGGACACAACAGAAAAAAAGTTCCCTGGCTGGCCAGCAGTATATTTTGGTGAAAGGTGTTTTAGTTCCCTTATAAAACCGTGTGATTTCTAAAGATTGTTTGATCCTGAAAAACTCAGAGATGGAAAATAACTCAGACATGAGACTTGGTGAAAGAACTTCAGCACCAGCTTCTGCATTATGAATGCTAGAATGCTTGCTCAAATACTGTAATAAGTCACATTGATGATTTTCCTAATGAACGCTCTCATTAGGTTAATGGACAAAATGTCTCTTTCAAACAAAGCACTAAGTAAAACAGGCAAATATGCACACGCATACATGCACAGAAAGGGGAAATCGTCCCTCCAATCGAGGCAGTTAGTGCAGCCTGTTTTTATGAGCCAATAAATTGCGTAAGCTCCCATAAAAAGCACATATCGGCCCATATAACCCTTTGTGAGGGCGGCGCGTGTGCAGAAAAGTAATGAGGTCTTTATCTTGGACTGGCGTTTTCCTGTCAGGTCAGCACAGGCAGGGACCCAGAGGCTGTCCTGTGAAGCGAGAGCCTGCAACCATCTAGATTTGGTTTTCCTTTCTCTATCCCAACAAAACTCCCACAAAGAACAGACTCCAAAACCAAACCAAAACTGATGGTTATCTGTGAGTCAAGAGTAATGGGAACAGATCCACACGTAGGCCTGTGATGTCCCAACATGCACTGTGTTTGTTGAGATCAAAAAGGCAGAGCGCATATGCCATTGCCATGACAACAGCACGCTCCTCATCAAAACCGTTCATCTGTGAAGACAGATTACAGACTGAGATTATGAAAGTGTGAGAGGCCAGTCTTTCACTTTAGAGTCTAGCAAGAAATCAGAAACCCTCCCAGGTGTAAGACACTGTGTCAGCTACAACACTGAACTGGCAATTAGCTGACTATTTGAACTCCAAACATTCACTTTTGGGTCTCCAAGCCCTTTGGTGGTATCTTTAGTTGTCGTAATGGCTCAAGAGAAACTACTGTAATGCAGACATGGACTCACATACAACATTCCTTTGTCACCCAGCTTGTGAACTGACACGCATACACACACTTATTAAGTTAGCATACTTACAGTGTCAGCATTTTTAATACTTTAAGGCACGGCTCATTCCGTAGTCACCATATGCTGATTTCATGTTAACATATTCGTATCACTGGAACTTTTCTGCGTGTGTGTGTGTGTGTGTGTGTGTCTGTATGTGTGCCAATGTCGGCACATGTGTGGTCATGTGTTTTTGCTGTGTGTGTGTGTGTGCACATAAATGCTGTGTCAGCTGCATGTCTAGCTTACTGTCAGCAAGCTTTAATAAAGTGACCACACGGCTGCTCCCCAGAGCACGTCCATCATTAAGCAGCCCCAGCTCAGGCAGGGTGGGGTTAGGGTGGGCCCAGGAGGAAACAGAGCCACTTCTGGAGGACTCGGGTGGCTAATTAAGGAAAGGCTAGTCTTAATTCCCCTGCCTGATGAACCAGGGGAGGATGTGGGAGCACTGCGGCGGAGGTTCTCTTGCCCCCAAACAGTGACCTGTCTCCGCTGATCCACCCCGGGTCTGGCAGATGGCGATTACAGTGGGATATGTGACAACAGCATGGCGCTAATCCACTCAGATTACAAAATGTGTCACTGAGCTGGCTAAGTTAAAACCCCATTCCTTTTTACTGCAGAGGACTCCCACAGACTTACCCCTGGTGTGGAGTTAAGCTGTCCCGGATGAGGTCTTGTACTTCCACAGTATATCTGTATCTGGTCCGCACAAACATAGACGTACACAAACAAACACATACATACATATACACATACACACACGTGTGTGCGTGCTTCATCTCACAACTACAAACTTCACAAATGCATAGCAATGCACACAAACCAACAGGTCTTCACGCGCAAAGAATTCTGTCCAGTGTAACCTAATTCAGCTTTCTCCTTTGAAACCAGTCAGTTTTGTAAAAAATATTTTCCAAGGAAGAAATTAGTCATTAGTAAGGCTAGTTCCATTTTCTGTTCGGCAGACACCAACCCTAAAGGCAGCCCAGGAGGGCCTTAACTGCAATAGAAGTACAACCCAGAGATTCACACTCAACCCTGTGAAGTGTTATCCTATGACTTGTGCCTGTTAATTATGTTCCCTTTTGATGAACGTCATCGATTGCAGTCAACACAATGGCCTGACATAAATAAAGTGTCATTCTCGGGGCGCAGTGACAAGATACAGTCAATATCACAATGTGTGTATGATGAAGCATGGGGCTCGTGATAATGAAGCACCTTCCGCCACCCCTCATGCGGCCACTAATAAATACGCACACACATACACACAAACACCTACACACACACTTCTATTCATAGCCATCAATTCCTATATAAGGGGGTCAGTCAGCACATTGTCTATTTATTAAAGTATAATAAGCCCTATATGGTCCATTACCTCTGAGTAGTCATTACACACACGTACACACACACACACACACACACACACACACACACATATCCATGTATTACTCAGTTCTCTCTTGCTTAAATCCACAAGGAACCACACCCACACCCCCACTCATTCACCCCCTCCTCTGCTTCCTTCTTGCCACTATCCAAATGGGCCAGCAAAGCTGCAGTACAATGAAGACAAACGAGTAGAAATAGTCTCTAAAAAGGCAACCATTTATTTAAATCCCAATGATACCAGGAGTCCTCTGATCCATTCCCCCAAGTGGATAAGACAAGGGGAGGTGGGGGAGGAGAGGCTGAGGTGGGTTAGTGGGAGAGTCGGGGGAGAGAAGCCCAGGAGAGCATTGTCAGGGCCCTGGTATAAAAACAGCAGCAAATTAGACAAGGACTCCCAGTGGGGGGGGGCATGCAGGGGTACTACTATATTCCTTCTGGGGGCTCTGTGGTAAGGTAGATACAAAGGGGATGGAGCTGGGATGGAAGTGAAAATGAATTTAAAATATAAAATATACAAATACGTTGTATATTATATATAGGTATATGTACATATATATACCTATATATCATGAAAAGGAACAAATTTGTACTAACAGACACACACAACACATAAGTGCACCATCAAAGGGCAGATATTTTCTTCACAGCATTGTTGCATTATTCAGTCCCTTCCCTCACGTTGTGGATCCCCATTAACCCCAACACATACACACACACACACACACAAACACAGAGAGAGAGAGAGCGAGACACTCCCTCTCAGTCAAGTACACATCATGCACATGATGCATCGCAGAAAGGTTCTGTCTCATTTTACCCGGATTCTGATATCCATCTCCCCTGCTGAAACACCAGCCAGAGCCGACAGGCTCACAAAAGGAAATGAGTTGTGACTAAATGACTGAAACTTTAACCAGAAAGCCCATGAATAAAACAGCAGGGCTTTTTTATGATGGTCAGGAAGCGACAGACCAAGTTTCAACAAGACAAGAGAAAGACAGGATGGGAGGGGTGGGTTTTTGCATCCCGCCATCCCACCAAATTCCCTATCCCTCCGCCCAGCTAACCCCTCTTTCCTTCATCTCATCTTCTCATCTCTCTCTCTCTCCCGACAAGCTCAAACCCCTGCAGAGCCGTCGCATTGGAGAGACGGCACTCACTCAGAGATCGTTTTCTCTCCGTCTAATTTTACCCTTGGGCACGCTCGAGTAGAACTCATAAGAGCTGCCATTACTTTAAACATGGGTCCCAGGCCCTTATCCACCACCCCCTCCCCTTCCATCCTCTGCTCGGTGGCCATGGGGTGGTGATGATGACAGAGTGGTGATGAGTTGCTAGAGAGAAGATGGGAAGATGATGTGGAGGAGGTTAGTGCTATGACCACAGCTGGAACCTCAACTCGAATTCCAAGCCCTCCCCATACACACACACACACACACCACACACATACACACCTCAACCTTACACTCCCCACCCCACTGGAAAGACAAAATTGCAGATGACTCTCATCACTAAGTGTTGTCTTGTTTCGCGGTAGCCATGGTAACTCAACTGAATAAGAAGTCAAAAATTTGCTCTCTGTCTGGAGCCACTCGTGCCATGGGGGTATAGGGTACTGCATCTGACTGCTCCACACACGTGTGTGTGTGTGTGTGTGTGTGTGTGTGTTTGTAGAGGGTTTTGCCAGGTTGTCACCCATACGTATAGGCCATGGCGTCAGGGCCATTCTCCTTCCTGCGGCATTAAGGCAGTTGTTAGAGAAAGAGGGGAGAGCTGTCAGACAAGGAGAGGCTGATGCGGGGATAGAAAGTGAGGGAGCGGAGAAAGCTGGAGGAGAGAAGTTAATGAGTGATACTGTTCAGGAGGCCTCAGACTGCTGGCACAAGGGTGAAAAGAGGACAGGAATGGCAAAGGAGAAGAAGAAGAAGAAGAGAAGAAGTAGAGAAGAGTGAGTGTGAGGGAGACTCTAAAAATGATTCAGCCACAGTATCATCTCAGTCATCTGCATTGGCGTCATTCAGTTCTTCAGCCATGACTGTCATCAGTTACGTCATCCTTTCAGAGTCATTGAGACACCAGCATGTTTCCCTTGGCTCTCTGTATCTCTCTCTCTCTCTCTCTCCTTTGGGCCATCTTCTCCCTATAGCTGTGAGCTGAATGTGCCTGTACCAGGCTGGTCTACAGCCAAAACAAATGCGTAAGGATGCCCATCCCCTAACACACACACACACACACACACACACACACACACACACACACACTCACAGAGAGAGGCTCCTGGCCAGCGGGAGTGGTGAAGGCCGACATAGATGCACTGGCAAATGCGCCATAATGAAGCCTAATCATACAGGACAAAGACATATCTATGTCAGCACATTGAGATGGCCACTTTAATCTTTTAAGTAGTGGCTATGCTCCAGGGTCTCCATCGCTCTCTCTTTCTCTCCTTCTCTTTCTCTTTCTCTCTCTCTTACTCCCTTTACATCTCTCTCTGCGGTGAAATTAATTTGCACAAATGGAGGCAATTGTGTTAATCCTTTTTTTGCATCAAGTTCTTTAATTCCTTAATGTACTTGTGTGTGCGTGTGTGTATGTATGTATGTGTGTGCATGTATACGTGTGTGCATGTGTATGTGGTCACACAGTTGTATGTCCCAGGCACACTTGTATCATCTAAAGCACAGTGCAGTGAAACTTCTCCAACTCATTAGGCAGCCCCTGCATACAGTACATGTGGCTTGAATGTGTCCAAATGAGCTGTGCAGTGCGGGAGATCAGTTACTCCCAAGGCAAAAGCGTAGGGAACGAGAGGTCTTTTTCTATTGCAGAATTCATCCACATTAATCAATTTATACTCTGTTCCTACTCACACACATGTGAAGTGACACACACACACACAAACACACAATGAAGCCCTGCAATGCATGTATATTCATGCGGCGAGGTTTGTTTGTGGTTGAGGACGCTGGGGTGCTGAGAACCGGCAAAGTCAGTAAAAACCCAATGGCTGTTGTATCCAGCGGATAATCTCCCAGGTTCCCGCAGTAGGGGGCCAATCAGTAGCTCTGAAACTCCAAAAAGGTGTGAGAGTCAGGCTGGGGAAGGGGCTGCCACATGACTTCCCCCCAGAACAGGAAGAGGAAGTAAGAAGTGGTTTGAGGTTGCGGCTGGGGGAGGTATGGTGTTACAAAGCACCTGGTGGCATGGTCATGTGACTGAATCCTGGTGTGTCTGAAAATCTTGGGTGATTTTTTCTTCTCTTGCCAGTCTCTGTTCCAATGACAGAAGGTTTTGTACAACATGAAATTATTTGCTTTGTACAATTATTT
This sequence comes from Tenualosa thibaudeaui, assembly GCA_027481765.1. NCBI lineage: Eukaryota > Metazoa > Chordata > Actinopteri > Clupeiformes > Clupeidae > Tenualosa > Tenualosa thibaudeaui. The sequence continues at coordinate 6,429,428 of JAIFZK010000012.1, read as the reverse complement.
GCTTTTCTCCTGGAGTGCTTCGACCCTGAAAGTGAATTTTTGAGGCAGTTTTATGGAGACTGGCTCTCCAGGCTGGTGATGTCAGCTGGGGGCTTTTTGCCTGAAAGGAATGCAGAGAGTGGAGAGCAAGCTTTTTTCACACCTGTCCACAGGGATAACGGGCCCTGTCGTAGCCACAGCTAATCTGTTCCAACACTCAGTCACACTCTATCCTGAAATGGCAGACATACCCTTGTCCTTGAGAGTCTGCGAACCTTGGTTAGCATACCTCCACATACACCCCCTACACTCAAACACACGCCAGGTGGGGGGAAAAGTCTCCTGTTTCACCTGTCTTCTTTTCTGTAGTGGAAGAGAGAAGGGTCATAAATGTGCAGAGGGCCTGTCAAATTCCTTTTGAAAATTAAGAATATGCACATGTAGAATATGCACATGCATTTAGTAATGTGAATATATGAATGTACTTTGTCCATACAACCCAGTTACTATGATCAAGACAAGTACACCTTTAGTATTTATTAAGATTTTTAGATATTTTTTGTGCACAGAAAAAAATGGCTGAATATAAAAAAGCACTTTACTATCATGGTCTCTCATCACAAGAAGGTCCACTGGTAGCATGAGAACAAGACTTCATCGCCATGGTGTATGTAAAAGAAGGACTCAGGGTGGAGAGGGATAATTGATGAATTGATGAGTAGATAAAAAAGTGCTTTATCTGAGTAGAGCATTAGTGAAAGAAGATAGACAGAATGAGGGAGAGAGGAGAGACGGAGGGAAAGAGGGGAACAAGTAATGAGAGGGGATTGAAGAGAGAGCTATCAGACTTGATGGGAGCTGGATTATAATTTGGATGACTCTCGTACATAATGGGGGCTCACTGATATGTAATCAGCCTCCCATTCAGGCTGGCAAATGGATCCCAAAGCACAGGCCGCTCAGACATTAATCCCCCTTTATCAAACATTTAGAGTTCATTAAGGGGAGGCCAGCCCCATTCGTCTGTGGGTGAGCAGGAACCAGTGCCTCGCTCGCCTCGCCCCCCAACACACACACACACACACGCACATGCACACACACACACACTCGTGCACGCGTTTGCAATTTGCATCACAGTTGACATGTTTTGCACGTGCTGTGTGTCTTTGAATCATCCATGAGTCACTTCAGTGCTTTGGGCCGCTGAGTTTCACATCATGGCGCGGGTATTGTGCTGTCTGTTCTCAAACGTAAGCATACAGGGCCAGCATTTCTTTTGATATTATTTCTCTCTTTATTTTTATCACCGCTCAAAGAGAAGATGTAGCCCAGCTTACCATTGGTAGTGGAAGGTAAAAAAGCACACCAGTGATGTGGTGAGGAATGGCAATGTAGCTGGTCAGGAAATGATCATGATCATGATAATAGTCTTTTGGTTCCATCGAGGAAAAGAATCCTTGGTATCTATCATTCTGGAGGGAGATGAATTTCTGAGTCTTCATTTGCTGTTTCCAAGCAAGACATAGCAGACATGAACCAAATGTGAAGCAAGAAAAACATCTAAAATATATATTAAAAAACTACTGCGGAGGTAAGGAGGCTGAGAAGTAATTACCTAGAATGGCTGAGTGTGTGTTAGTACTGAGAGAGTTGTTTTGCAGCGGCACTCTTGTCATAAGCCTACCAAGATAGCCAGTGAGCCCCTCTTTTCAGCAGCGAGGCCCTACATGTCCTTAAGCCATTAACATTTTTTTTGTCTTTTTCTCTTCCACCCCTCCCTCTCCCACTTCTTTTTGTCCACCTTCTCTCTTGCTCTTCTTCTCCTCTCACTTTCCCTCTCACAGCTAACCCTACGGGCCCTAGCGGGAAAGTGTTTGTGGGTTCGGCGGAGGTGTTCCGCGAGTCGAGCAGCACCACAGGCATGGTGGTGGGCATCGTGGCAGCGGCTGCCCTCTGCATCCTCATCCTGCTCTACGCCATGTACAAGTACCGCAATCGCGACGAGGGCTCCTACAGCGTAGACGAGAGCCGCAACTACATCAGCAACACGGCACAGTCCAACGGCACCGTGGTCAAAGAGAAGCCGGCGAACAGCACCAAGAGCTCTGGCAAGAGCAAGAAGAACAAAGACAAGGAGTACTACGTGTGATTGTCTGTGGTCACACCAGCTCGGGGTTGGGGGGAAAAGGGGGCTTTGCCAGGGGACCTTTTTTCCGGACATTTCTTAAGGCGAACCCCAATGAATGCCCTACATGTGTATCATAATTATGAAAAACAGAGCAAAAATGGATCGAAACATAAACACTGATGATGGAAAAAAAATAACACTTCAGTCCTCATTTTATCAGACCTAGTGTTACACCATAAAGTGCAAAATGGAAAAAAATGAATAAAACACAGTTTTATTTAATATTCTTGTCAATCCCTCTGGACTGTCCACATCAAAGTGTGGAACCGAACAGACAGTTTCACAGGAGAAAGACAGTAATCTTCAGCTGGGAGTGGACCCCTATCAATACATGACAGCTAAAATAACACCATGGACTTACCCTTGACTGACGCAGAAATTACCAAATCAAACCCATATCAGTATCAAGTATTCCCCAGCCTGGCAAAATGAAATCTCTTCTTCTTGTTTATGCAAGAGAGGAGGAATACAGTTTCATCGTCAGTGTTTTCATTTCTGTTGACTGTGTTTGTGTTGCTGGGTTTTTTTTTCCTAATGAGAAAAGTAGTGGAAAAAATGGACAATGTGCTTAGAGACATAATGACGTATACAAACACACACACACACACAAAAAAAACATTTGCTGGGGATGAGAGCAAGAATTTCAACGGTTACAAAAGACAAGGGCAGACTAAGACATTACCTACCATTATGGCTCAAGGAAAATCAGCCAAAGTATTTGCACCTTTTGTGGTGGCAGCGCTCACCAACACAAACTGTTGTTGTTGCCCGCTAGTAGACCTGTCAAAGGTGCAAAGAAGGGAATGACCATTGGTGAAAAATGAATGAGACTGCACACTTGTCAAGCACTGAGAACAAGTCCCAGATGAGCATGGAGACCTTAGCTTTTCCAGCTTTGAAACCTATGGCTCGTGATTTTTCGCCGAATCTTTGGGTGTCTGAAAGTGATCATTTGGGAACACTCCATGCACGCAAAAGTATCTTACTACATATGTTTATATACAGTACAACCACATCTATATGTGCTTTCTGGACTGTGACAAAGTGGTGTTTTATAGCCTGTTGTATAGATGATGCAAACTATATCAGCTCCTCCTCAACCATTTTTTTACTAATAAAACCATGAAAAGGATAAAAAACAAGTAAATGTTATTAAGTGTTGCTAGGTATAGACAGTTTTATGAAGACATCCGCAGATGACATTTTGAGTTGCATTGTTACTTTCTCTGCCCTGAATACAAACCCCTGCAACATTTTTTTATGCACACATACAAAAAAAATGATAATCCCAACCTGTAAATCGCACCTGACCAAGCAAATGCAAAGATGACATTTAAGGTCCCATTCAAACTCTGTGTTTTACGGTCATGGGTGGAATCACTGCCTTGTCCTACATCCTGTCCCCCTGAATCCAATCCTGTGTGAGACTGATACCCATGTGAGAGATACACCTTTAGCCCTGTCACTGTATGTGTTCGCAAAAGTGGTCTTAAATGATTTCCCACCATTCGCTACGGTGGATGCAGGAGAGAAGAGGTAACCGTGTCTGTCATTCTATGTTTGTTTCTTGTCCTAACTCTCCCATCTGTTAAGCCTTGCTAAAGAACTGCACACAGATAGAGCCAGAGGAAAAGAGGATGTGGAGCAAAGAAAAAAATAACTAAAGCTAAGATTAACCACGATTCTGAATTCTTTGTTTGTTTATTTTTTTATTTATACCCGTGCTATTCTTTTCTACAGTATTTTATGTTTGATTGTGGCAATTCTTTATTGACCTCAAAGTAAAAATTTATTATGAAAAATAGTTTTGAAAAATTAAATGAACAAATAAAATATTACCTAAGTGAAGAATTTGCAGTGCTATTTGTCCTCTAAAATATTAGCACAGTGTGTCTTCCACAAGGATTGAGTAGTGTACTAATGACAACCACTTCTTATGTCTTATTTCTTATTTCTTATGTGTCATTTCTTATTCAACCATGTTTTATGTATATCAACAATCAATCAATATATATATATATCTATATATAAGTGCTGTGAATCTAATTTTAATTTTAAAAAATAATCTTTAATTAATCACAATAGAAAACTTCACAATTAATCCCAATCACACATTTAAAGTTCCAGAATTCTACTTTATTTTTTTGAGAGGGAGTGTCACACATGCCGCTGGTTAGCGCAGGCTACAGCAAAGTGGCACTCCTTGGTCTCCTTCACACCCAACATGAAAGAGTGTAGTTGGCACAGGTCGTCTATGACAGGTGTGCCCAGGGTTGACCAAGGGGTATCCCAGGCTCACAAGTTCTGCACGCTTCCCTTTGCTTCAAATCTATCTGGCCTTTTCTCATTCAATATGTCCGTCAGCACATTTAAAAATACCACATTATGAAGTATCTACAACCATCATTATGCTACTTGTATTCTGTGAATAATGACAAAGAGAAACTCTTTCATCGCTGCACAAAGCAGGACAAAATGTTAACAAGAACTTGAGACTAGACTACTATAGGCTACTTTGGCAATCTCACGTCAGTGCACAGTCAACCTTCAGATAAACACGTACAGCTGTCTTTGCACCGTCTTGTGTATATTGAACTTCCGCATAGTGGCTTGTACTTTACGTCACCTTAGAAGAGAAAACAGACCAAAGATTCCGTTTACTGCAAGTTAGGAAGTAGTCTGCAGCAGCTGCAGACTGTCTGTGCCGACCACGTTTATGTCAATTATGTGTCAAAGCCTAATTGAGGAGGGCGCTTGAGGGTAGTGTAACATGCGCACCTGCATGATTAATTTGAGTTAAAAAACTTTTTTTAATAACTTTTTATACTAATCACATGCGTTAAGGTGATAACATTGACATCACACACATATATATATATATATAAACACACTGCACAGGTACTCATCCTGCTTTTTATATTCATACCCTCCCATCTATTTTCAGCCAGCATATTTCACGAATACCTCTAAGTATCACTTTGTCAGAAAAAAAGGTATTGAACTCCAGGATAGACGGTCCCCATGTTGCGATTCAGCTGGCTTTTAACATTCCATAGTTATTTATGGGCAATAAAGCCCCATGGTAATGCATCCACTGCGGGGAACACCAAAGACAATACATTAGCCAAGGGTACTTCCAGACACAGAAAAAACAAGGAGATGGCTTGAGATCTGTGCCTCCTGGGAGGGATGGAGATGTAACCTCTCCTGGAGGAAGAGAAGGGGGGAATGCTAAATGAACTAGCAACAGCAGGAGCGACAGCAGCATTTCACAGAGCACTGTACCAGGGATGCAATACACACGCGCACATGCTGTGAGGACAATGGCCTTTAAACAGACCATTTTCGTGTGTGTGTGTGTGTGTGTCTGTGAGTGTGTAATGCTGTCTGTCTTCATGTGTCTATGTGTGCATCCTTTGAGAGTTCTATATTTTGCATTGGATTTTACACTATGCAATAATGAATGAGATGTCATATACTTTATTTTTCTTTAGGCCATTGTGAGTGTTTTGGTTTTATGACTGCCAAAAGCAATGCTGAAATTTTTCAAATTTTCAACTGATTTTATAAACAAGCTTAGTTCCAGAATTGTCCAGCAATGATAAAAAAAGAAGACTTTTTTTCAAAGTTTGCCATCTTTCCAAAAAAAGAGGAACACTTGCTACAAGCAAATGTCAACAGAATTAATTGAATTGCAGAGATTTCATTTGTGATGCAGTGTTGAAGGCAACACCTTCAGTGTACAAATATGATGACTGTTCCCCTATACAAATTCATTCTCTGTGACTGGAGAACAATAAGACATTATTAGTGATGTATTAATAGATGTTCTTTTGAAGAAACCCAGCTTCAGTTCACTCAAAGTCAAACACTGAAGCATCATAAAAAACAGCAACATTGATTTGAGATGCTGCTCAGATGAAAAGAAAGTCTGAAAATACACACAAACCAGCGAATGGTGCAGCAGTGATCGAGAGCAGAATACAAGTTGAGGTTGTATGCAATGAAATATCTTCTGAGAAAGACCAAAAATATTGTTGTATACTAAGATGAGATGCTACGAAAATATCTGTGAGGGCAGTTTTCACCATATTGCACACACCAACTAGGCTCAATTTCATATTTTAAATTGAAAATCCACTGCATGTGCCCAACAGAAGAAGCACAATGAGTGACCTGCCCATGATGTATGCTAGATGTCTGTGTAGGAGATGAGCTCTTGTATTGATGTACTTTCCTGAGTTATGTAGGCGTAAAACTCGCCCTCTAGATTATGCATGTGCATTCTTTACATGTGTAGCGGTGAAATGTTTTGAACTCCAGCAACCTCTAAGATAAATAAAGGATGTCTATTTCTTTGACATCACAGTCAGATATGGGCTGAGAAAAAAAAATCTCAGTCAGGATGGTCCCAGTGGCAGTTGTGCGGCAGCTGTGTGACCAATGTAATATGGTGAGGCAAAAAAAATCCCAGGGTTTATCTTGATAGCAAGACATAGGAGACTCAAACACAGATCAGCACGCTGATAAGGCTTACCGCACATCTCAACTCAAAAGGCACTCTCCCATGCAGCACCCGGCAGGCAGGGACAGTGCAAGATTATTTATTTAAGGCCAGCCTGTGTGTGAAGACCTCCATGTCAACCATGCAGCGATCAATACATTTATGATAGAATTGATTCACTGGCTGCTGTGAAGAGCACCTTCTCAGTGAGTCTAAATCTGATTGTGAAAGACAGAGAGGGAGAGATAGAGAGAGAGCATTGTTGACAAGGTCATGGAAAATGATAGGCACTACACAGGGCCAGTACTGATATGGCCAACTGATAGTTTCATAGATTTCCGTCAAAGGAATGAATATGTACAAAAGTCACAAAAAAATGGCATATGAAGAAGATTACATTAGTAATCCTCCACAGTGAAGTGTTTGCAGCCGTGTCCAGCCGTGGAATATTTCAAATTTCATGCACATTTTTTCACAATAAAATGACATGGTTGCCTCAAAGCCGTGGACTGAGTAGTCTTAAAAGCACCTCAGACATCACTTCCTATTTCCAGAGGTAAACTTATAGGGAACACATTTTGTTTATTTTAATGCTGTCAAACGATCAAGATCTCATAATCTCATAAAATTATGTAGTTAATTGCGATTAATTGCAAAATCGTAAGAAAAACATCTTCTTTAAACGTCTAAATCTAATTCTTTTAAATTAAACATTTAAATTGTACTCATACATTTATAGGGTTAGATTACTTGTGCAGTTTAATTTCTTTGAATATGCTTGCATGTCCCATGTCAATGGGACATCTTCTCTATGATAGACAGATTTTACAGAATATATGATGCACAAATATTTGGAATTCAGGTTTTGATATTAGGTCTATGCATATAGCCTATTCTTTTCAGATTAACATTTATTAGGCATATGTGCAAAATACAATTTGGAGAAATAAGAGACTATTTTTGCTTAACTCTAATGTTTGCATGCTACACTTGCACTTCGAAGAGCAGAGAGTTCAGTCAAGTGAGGTGGAAATCACTAGGCTACCTACAGTCTACAGGTGGAGGTAAGGAAATCTGTGCATTCACGATTGTAGCCCATCGTCCATCAACCACGGGTATACTCACATTGCATTGCATCAGCAGGCTACAGGCTGGTAGAGTAGAAAGTTGTAGAGCTACATTTAAAGTTAAAGTTATAATTAGCTTTATTTTGCATGCTAGTCACCGGCGAAAATCTGCGTCTTTCTTACCAAGATGAGCCTAAATCACTGCGAATAACCTGCGATAACGACACCATTTTTTAAATCCAGATAAAGTGAAATTGCTTTAATGCACTATTAATGCAGTACTTCATTTGTGTTCATCTGAAGGTGTTAGAGAAATGTATGGTTCATATCATAATCAATATGATATATACATCATACAACACTAAGGGGAAACAGCAATTTGTGTTTCATCTTAAAAGCCTCAGCGTTTGGTGGGCCTTTACTATACCCTCTGTAGCACATTAAAACATGTTCCACCTCTTGAAGCTGTCATCAGGTATGGTAGTTACTTCTTAAGACAATCAAGCCTTCAACCTTTTATCTAGTTTTTGTAAAATAATTTCAGTAGTTTTGTTTGATTTTGAAACTGAATCTATAAAATAATGACTAAAATCGATGCCTTCTGTTGATTACCGCAATATGGGTTTAAGTTAATTACTCTTTATTCTGCTGGTGATGAAAACATTAGCTACAAGAAGAGAAAAGAGAAAGCATTACCTCTTAGTCTCCAATCAAAAACTGATGATACTGAAATTCCCATCCAGCCGTTCCCTGAGTCTGACGGTAGCACTTTTAGCTCCAGCCTAACATAGATCATTGATTCAGATTAAACCAAGGATGGCCAAACTATGGCCCGGGGGGCAATTGTGGCCCTCTGCTCTTTCATGTGGCCCGCCATGAAGTCAAAAAAATAAAATTTAATGTGGCCCTTTGTTACATGAATCTAATATTATATATCCATTGCAATGTCATGTCAATGTCAGTACTGACATGTTTGTCAATAGCATCATCAAACTGTATAGCATTAGACAGTCTGCAAATGATCTATGCTAGGCAGGAGGTAAAAGTGTTACGGTCAGATTCAGAGAAAGGCTCGATGAACAAGAGGAAAGTAAAAGGTAAAAGTAAAACTCAATTGTTGAACTCGAGGGGAGGTGGAAAATGACTGTATTTCACCAAATGGTGGTATATCCTTTAAAACGAATGTGTAGCTGAGAGCTGTGTAGCTGAGAGCTGATATTGATTATGATATGAACCATACATTTCTCATGTGTGGTGTCCTGTCTGTTACTGTTATAAAAAATGTTGGAGTTAGTGAACAGTGCAATGAAAATCTTTTTTACATTACATTTTTATTGCAAACCTTCCCTTCTGTACCACTTCAACCAAGTGAGTGGCATGCTGTCATGCCCAAGTGAGTAAAAGGCCCTCAAGGTTTAGTGCTTAAAGTCCTTCAGTTGTAAGGCAGTCAGGTGGTCAGCTTGGCCTTGTTCTGCAAATTTAATTTAAGCCATCTTTATAGTGGAGAATACCATAGACTACTTCACTGCAGAAGGTGGTTACACATAAGGTACTCTGTTCTGTATCACACTGAACAGCCTGAAGCCCCATTCACATACATAGTTGTTCAGCCATCGCTAAGCTATGACGGACAACGGCATGTGAATGTGTTTGAGCAATACAGTGACTGTGACAGGCAAGTGACAACTAGCGATGCAATGTAGGTATTTTAACTTTCAACGATGTGAGTGAAGTGATTACCAATACGAATGTGGGATAGCATTGACTGACAGTTAACTGAAACAGCGAGTTCTCTAGAGATTTGCCATTCGGAGACAAAACTAAATGACAAGTGAGTGAACTGTAATTGATGTAAACGTAATCCTATGCACAGATGGGTGATTATATCTTGTAAAGTGTCTCTCTCCGACACTTTAGCAGTGACTAATAAACAAACGGAAAACTTTGGTAACGAGCCCACAAGCGAGTGTATGTCAGAAATAAAACAGCATGTCACACAAAACACAAAGTGCATTTCATGGAAGGTGAATATTCACAGCTTGAAACATTAAAGTAAATACTCTGAAAAAGTACATTATAGTAATGTTTTGATATTATATTGTATTCAGAGTGTGGGTGTTAGAGTTCTATTGCAATCTCAGATCTAGCAGCTATAAAGGAAACAGCACAAAATTGCTTGGTGTCCCTCCTCAGAGACACATTCACAGTAAGAAAATGCTGAGTCATAGGATGGTTCCCGTCTGGTCCTAAGCAGATCGGTAATCGGCTCTCTTTCTCAGTCTCTTGAGGACTGCAACAGCCCTGCCACACGATGAACCAATCCATATGGAACACACCCACCATGTCTCTCTCTCTCTCCCACCATCTCTCTCTTTCTCTGTCTCTCTCTCTCTCACACTCTTTCCCCCATCACACTCTTGTTTTCTGTCTCTATTTCCATCATCTTCCTCTCTGTATCTCAGGAGTTTGATGTATGACACTGACAGCCTGGGAGATCAGTATTCATTGGGAGCTTGGAATTATGGCGATTGCACTTTGAAGCAGAAAGGGAGTAAAGAGAATTGCTGGGATATAGTAATGTCTGTAGACCCTTTGCTGTAATTGCATTGCTGTGATGATAAATTACAAGTATGTTGAAATGTGAAAATTGAAAGCAAGGTTACGATGCACTCCACAGTTTACTGTAATTTACTGTGAAAATTCTCACTCTTTTAAGCAACATTTTTAGAGTTATTTCTGTTGATGACATTTTCAAGCTGCGTTTATTGCTTCTCAAACCTCTTGGGTCAGTAGAATGAAAATATACGAGGCTGTGGATTACAGCTGTCATGCATTATTCTGGCATTGGCATAAAATATTAAATTGTCTGTAATGCATTCCCTCAAAATAAGATTTGTTATTGAATTACAGTAAAGCATGGAGTCTCAATGGCATGTATGACAGTGTTCCCCCATATGCCATTACTGTCCCTATTTACAAGGCTCGGGGTATTGTTTCTTTTTTTTCCTGTCATTTCACTGCACTACATCACAACCTGCCTCACATCACACTTGTGTGTGTGTTGAAAGGCCTCTGGGAATGGAACTATTTCATCTGAAAAAGACCTGAAACCTTTTTTTCCCTTCCGCAGTTTTCAACTATTTCGACACAAGAAAAATATATAGCTTATGCTAATACCACACCTTGTCACAGAGTCCACGACTCTCTCAGAGTTGATTCATGGATGTTTGGTTAAATTTGTCTTTAAAGCATTAATGTTCTCATGGATTTAGAGAGTGAAAATAGACAATAGATATTTTAAAGACGTAATCGTCAAAAAATCATGCCACCAATTTCTATTAAAATCTAGACTATACACAGCATTCCTTCAGTCACTTGTAATGAAAAGATAACAGTCCTGGCACCTACAGTAACACACCAGCTAAAGTGACATATGTGGTCTGTGTGTGTAGGGGTTTCTGGTTGGCTTTGAATTTCTAGAATTCTAGTATCCGAGCCTTTTTTAAATACTCATCCAAGCCAAGAACTATCAGGAGCCAGTTTCACCAGCACATTGCTAGAACAGAATTGTTTGGTGGAGGCCAGAATAGTCTTGGCAGCTTTGCAACAAGACAACTGTGGAATTCTAATTCATAATAGCAGTAAATTATATCATTCCTTCCTTGTAAACACATATATATTATATACTCTCAAACACACACACACACACTCTCTCTCTCTTTCTCTCTCTCTCACACACACACTCTCTCTCCCTCTCTCATTCACACACACACACACACACACACACACACACACACACACACACACACACACACACACACACACACCTTTCAAACTAATTGAGCCAAAAATTCTGTGTGTGTGTGTGTGTGTATGTGTGTGTGTGTTTGTGCAAGTTTTATATGTGTTTATGATGTTTCATTTGTGCTGTCAGTGGAGCGCACACACACACACTTTTAAACAAATTGAGTCAAACATCCTGACTGTGTGTGTGTGTGTGTGTGTGTGTGTGTGTGTGTCTGTGTGTTTGTGCAAGCTGTATATGTGTTCATGATGTTTCATTGGTGCTGTCAGTGGGACATTGTGCTGCAGGTCTGTGGGTCTTTGCCCCAGGCTACAACTGGCCAGCGGAGCAGGTGACCCCTCCGTGGAGCCCGTTCACATAGCAAGGGCAGAGTAACCGTACACACAGCGCCTATTCAGGATGCACTGGTGTCATTTGTCACACCTGACACCCCCCCCAATCCTCTGCTGCCTGTGCCAGTTTGGACTGCTGGCACACCACTTCCTGCGTAATGGTGTTTTTCCATAGAGTGCCCTCCACTGTGGTCTCCTTCGAGACCGCTTACATACACACACACACATACACACACACTTGCACACACACAACATGTTGGCACACAACCCGTGGCAACACCAAGGTGACACCAACTCCTGTTCGGTACAGCGTGTGTTCACTGCCTGACCATGATGTGGTGGGGAGAGGGGGTGAACTGGAAGTGGGAGTTGAAAACATGCCACTCCATCCTCCAATCACTTATGCATCTACTTCCATTATCCAAGCAGGCTCATGTGTGAATTTATGATTTTCTCATGTGAGGCAATAAAATGCCCTGCCTGTTTGATGCATCACATTATTTAGAATGGATTGATATCAAAGACTTGATCTATAATTATGCCTGTGCTGATTAGGGTCGGGGGGGGGGGGGGGGGGGTGTATGGACATGCTCCAAGGTAATATAGCAAAACATACATTAGTGTAAATAGGCTTCCTTTGATGCAATTTGATGTGTACCTTCTCCATTCCATCACCCAGGTTTAAAATCAATATTTAATATCATAGGATCAATGCTTCCTGTTTTTATGCCTTGAGTGTGCAGAGTCTATCAACATTTTAGGACCGTTTCAGAGTCTTTTTTAACGATGAAAAGGAAATAAAAAGCATGTTTGGTGCTTGCTCATCTCACTGAGTGAGTTTTCATTACAGCTGTAAAGCAAATGTTTGGGTCCATTTCCTTCACGGCAGTGTGATCAGCACGAAAATGAGAATGTTGTTTAGAAATCAAATTCCCCTGCAAAATGTCTGAACCAACACCAAATGCTGGAGCATTTTAATTAATTCAATTAAGAACAACAACAATAAAGACTGCAGAAGGGCACAACCATAAAATATTGGGATATCAATAGCATCTCTGGCAGCCTGGAAATACTGTGGACTGAACGGAGGAGGTTTCAATGTGCCCTTTAGATTGGGCTGAGACCTGTCAGTCCGTGACTTTGCAATGTCCCTCTTCCCCAGCCTGTGTGCGTGTGTGTGTGTGTGTGGTGTGAGTGTAGGTGTGTGATGTATGTATGTGTGTGTGTGTGTGTGTGCGGAGGGGGTGCCTTAGCCCTGTTTTCCCCTGTGGAGTGGGATTTGGTAACACTTTATTTAGCGCCAGCCCCGTCCTGTGGTCCTCAGCTAGGAAGAGGGGGGATGAGGGGTGTGCAGGTTGGGTTTGAGGCAGGAGACAGGCTGGATAGCTGGGTAGTGTGGATGATATCATTTTCCAGGGCAAGGTCATATTTATTATTTATCTTGTATCTCAGAAAACAGGGGCACGGCAGAGGTTATTTCTCTCTGCCCCCCACCCCCCCAACTATGTGTGTGTGTGTGTGTGTGTTTGTGTGTGCTTTCCCTATGCTGGGAGACAGAGATGGAGGGCTGTCTCACCAAGCAAAGCGCGAACTGACGGCCCCGTCGCTCTTATCAAAGCGAGTCAGGCAGCACCATGGCGAGATCACTGTCAGACGAGTTTTCATTCGCTGCTGCGAAGGTGGGCTCCCTAAGGACCACACAGACACCTCCCATCTTAAACCACCTCCTCTACACACACACATACACAAACACACACATCCTTGGGATGCCCAAAGTCACCTATCCCCACCGTCACTTATCACCCGTCTCTCTCTGTCGGTGGCCCCTACCTCGGACAAGCCCCTTGTGGAGCACAGATGAGCAGAGCAGTGCTGGATGGGAGGATGGAGAGATGGATGGGAGGAGTGCTTGTGAGATGGCTGCTGTTTAGGCACGTTTCCTCCTGAACTTCTCTACTTGTATTCATGTATGCATGACAGAGGCACGTCCCACTGTACACCGTCCAAAGCAAACCTACCACTTACATCACACACCCTACCCCGCTGTGCCTATACCAGCCACTGATACATGCCCGCATACACACACATACACACACACACACACACACAAATATATACTTCACACACATCAACAGTCACAAACACATCTGTCGCTACAGTCACTCACAAACCCACACACACACACACACACACACGTACCACATGTACACACACATGCTCACACCACCTCATTTTGTTGCCTTCTCACATACTCACACACACTCTCTCTCTTTGGCACACATGCACCCATACACACACACACAGAGACACACACACCACCTCATTTCATTGCTTTCTCACTGTGCTGTTTCTATCTAATGCACGGGTGCTGTTGTGGGCTGCACTTTTCAGTCTCCATGCCTTTCCACATCCTCTCTCCTGCTCTCTCTCTCACCAGTCCCAGTGCCTGGGCTTGTATGACGAGATTAAACATGGCATGATTTTTGTGTTACCTGCCTGAGATAATGCTTCTCGGGTGGGCTGGGTGCCCGAGGAGAGTCTCAACACAGAGAGAGGGAGCCGCATCCCGCTGCTAATGGACTGGAAAGTGTTCCTGCCGGAGCTGAGAGGACACCACATACCCTCAGAGGGGGAAATAGACAGGGCTTCACAGAGATGGGTCCTACTGAATAAGGCTGATGGAGATGAAGCTTAGCCAATGTCCCTAGGCTTAAAGTTCACCATTCAGTTTGTTTAGCATTCCAAGTACATGCAGTTTCAAAGATTTGGTCCAGTGTTCTGAACAGCTGTGCGGTAGTCATCACTTTCACATGCATTTATATAAATATCTCAAGATGAATCATATAAAAGTTTTAGCAGTCTAACAACACATTTATTACAATACAATACAAATGCAAAAGTGCAAAAGGTGCTATTATAAATAGGGTGTTAAAAAGTAATTAGCTAATCCGTTCTCTTTTACTTACTGGTCCAAATTGATTACATTTATCTCAGTGAAGAAAGACTTATTTCAGCTATCCTATATCCAGACCCCCCCACTCCCTCTATTCCAGTGTAGTAAGCTACCCTCAGGACAAATATAAAATGTGGACAAAAGAAATGAAATAGGGGTAACTCTTTATATTGGCATACCACTCAATGATGTAGTGTTGGACGTGGGGGTGTGGAATCCCCTCACTTCTTGGAACAGATCATTTATATAGGCTATAGGCTATTTTTCACTTTTTAAATATTAGGGCATTCATTGATAAGATTATATTGCATACCCCCACTAAAGAAAATCCCTACTATACCTCTGGTATGACTCTGATATTGACCTCATGAAGTACGGTGTAACAAATTGTGAGACCATTGGTGAAACCATGTGCTTATGTTTAACATAATGCAATTTTGTACTTATTTTGTGTGGAGATTTGTAGTATAGGGAGTGTTCGATGACACTGTATTGTAATAAGTACTTCCTTTTGTAGGTGCACAGAGTACTGAGATCTGAATCTGTAATATGCAGCGTGTACTGTATAAAAAGCTTGCTAGAAATGTTTTGAGTTAAATGAATGTATCCTTATGAGCTGTCAGTCCACAGACCTCAGGTAACCCTTAAGTAATAAAACTTCTATTACGATGGCTCAGACATCTTGGGATCAAAGAGCCTGATGTGTTCACCCAATCTGCAGACCTACATGAGTTATCAGCAAGGAAAGATAAAATATGGTGTGCACCGGCTGCATTAGAAATAAGTCAGTTTTCCTTCAGATCATTACTAATTTGTTCAAGTTGTTGTTAATGCAGTATAGACTACTTCAGTGTAGACCTGCACCTGGGCAGTCTTCTGCCTGTAAAGGCTTAACCACCCAAGTCAGACCATTAAAGACATATATTTTTGCCTTACATATGGGCTAATTGTGCTCTGTTAACTTTTAGCTTGCAGACTGAAAATTTGCTTCTGGAAAAATCACATTTGGCAGCAAACAGCAGAGAGCTTTAAAACAGTCACCCCTGCGTCGAATAGGCTTAACAAGGGGGAAAATACCAAATGTAATCCTTTTGGCTGTGTTCTCTGAGCTCAACTCCCACGCCGGTCTCAAATGGAAGCCTGTGGTGGGAGGAAAAAAAAAAACAACCAGTAATGGCTTCTCAGAAGCACTCCTGTTGGAGAGAGACAGCAAAACAAATTGTAATCACTCCTAGCATTGCTCTTTGTCATAAGGATTCCCAGACATTCACACTATGAAACTTGTCTATTTGTGACAATTGTCAGAGGTTGAGAGATAAGGGACGGAACGTGTCATTTGTGAGGTGCAGTGAAGATTTGAGTGCCCTTTCCTCACTGTCATGGAAACTAAACACAGTGGTTGGCATGAGTCACCAAGCAGTAACCAAGAATGAACTATCTACTGCAAAGTGAAAACTTTTCAACATACTTGGGCCAAGCTGAGGTGATCTGTTTTTGCCATTTTTTTCTGTCAGGCTCTGATTGTAGTCGTCCAAGTTACCTACCTTGTAGATTGGTCAAACTACAATAGAATGCTTTTCACCTCAAAACTAGATGCAGTGATAACAGACAATGGTGCTAATACCAGCTGCTTATTTTGTTTCAAATTTATTTCTGACTCAGTTCAAGTATGTGTACCTTTCTGAGTTTATTACGGACATTAGAATGTCCCTGCATGTCCCAAAAGGGAGCTATAATAGTGTGTATATATATATATATATATATATATATATATATATATATATTTAATAGCCCCAACAATAACAATAGAACTACAACAATGAATCATCAATGGCTTTGAATAGCTCATGTAGGCAATTAATACAGCTAATTCTGTAAAAAAAATGAAAAAAAGAAATTCAGCCAAAAGCAAAGAGAAAGAGAGAGAGAGAGAAAGAGTTTCATATAGATTCATTGGATATTTGAAGTCCTTCTTGAGTCCTGTTCAGCTATGCCAGTGATACAAATACAAATGCCACTTTTGACCCAGCTTGGCCACGACCCTGGGCATTGAGTCATTCACTGAACTGAATCTCTCCAGAAGGGAAGGTATTTTTTTACTGTGTCCTCAATTCAATAGCCACTGATACTTGTGACAAAAGAGCTCTGCAGTGAGTCACTCCTGGCAGATTTTAAAGCAAAGCTTTTTTGTTGTTGTCAGTCATTGTGATTTTTTTCTCTACTTCTTTTTTTGCTGTATTTATTGGAGAATCAGTGATCCTGACCAAATTTCAAGAGCATCGCACTTATTGATCTACCACCCTCCATCTTTCCCCGATCATCCCCTGCACCCCCGCCCCCCCCCATCAGTCCTGAACACTTACCCTTCCCTGAGCACCCTGTCGAGGGAAGGCTCAGTGGGGCAGCCGAACCTTTGTTGTCTCAGCTTTGTCTCTTCAAGGTCGTCTGGCGTGCTGCTGCTGGAGAGCTGGCGGCGATAGCTGAGCCACTCCCTGACGTGAAATACTAGCAGCGGTCCGATAACACGGGAAACCAGAGCCTCTTCATTTATTTCTCCCTCCCGCAGAATACTTCAGAGTCCTCGGGAAAAAAAGGAAAGAAAAATCTGTTAGCTTCAAGCAGCTGTTAGCTTTTAAGCATTCTCCTAAGAAAAAAAATATATATATTTCTTTCCTAACTATTTATTTCCTAATTAATTAGTTTTTATGTTTAGTTGTATTCTTTTGTAATGTGAATTACCAATGGAGATTGTATCATCTGTGACTTGTGTGATTCACTTCTGTGAATCATAATTTACTAATGCAGATATTTAAAATGCAACACAGTAAAATGTTTAAATGTTTTTGGTCATAAGAGCAAGAACAGTAATTTTGTGTTCATATGCAGCACATGGTGGACACTAATATAATTGCACTGGCCTTAATTTTATGGCAGTGTGTTATTACTCACCAATCCTCTTGCCAATTCTTTCTCTTTAACTTCCAATTAAAAACCTCAGCGTTTCCTTTTTTTTTTTAAACCAGGATACAGGAAAATAAACAACATAAATTTCTTTCCAAAGCAAGTGCTATTTATCCTCTTCTTTTCTTTTTCTATTTTTTTGTGTAAGTTACGGGAGTAGAGGGGACCCGTGCAGAGATACTGGTCTGGTTGTCCTCTTTATTTCACTGTTTCCCTTACAGTCAGTAAAGAAGGTGACAGATTAGAAAGGAACAGATGGTTTGCCTGAGGTACTACTGAGAACAAATCTGTTGCGTGTTCTTATCATATTCTCAGTCAGATTAGAAGTCTTTGAGCTATCTATATTTGTTCAGTGGAAAGAGCCACACAATGGTCATTTAACTCACGGTCATTTTGTATAGGCTACAGTGACTTTGCATTGGATTAGAAATTGACTGAGCATTGCATGCCACTAGCGCTAGTGCTATATCTATTGGTCTAAAATTATAAATCATTTTTTTAATCTTCTGTAACCTCTTCTTGTTGCCCCTCATATAGGTGTAGGAATCCATTCTGACTCTAGTCTTTTTATAACACTGCTGTCTATTGTCAGAGTTCTCCATGCTCCTTGTGTTCACAGTCTGCAGATAAATTTCGAGGTGTTATTTGCGGCCTGGGCATAAAGTCCATTTCTGAGCCATTTTGTCAGTAAGACTAGTTTTAACATAGACTCTGAGGGGATTTTTACCCATTATATTTGGGCAAAGTAATAAAAGCGCCCTTCTGTCCATTTTGCTCTACAGTTTCACTGGGATAGTTTTACAGCCTCGCCACTAAATCATGGGGAAGCTCATCTCCTCAAGCCCCCTGGAGCGACCGCAAACTGGTGTTTGCTTTTAGGAAACCACATTCCCTACCGCAGAGAAAGCAGACAATGTGTTTTAATGGGCCAATAAATCCCCCTCTGCTCTCGGACTTACTCTTGAGGATGGAAGAAGGGACATTGCACTACACTATGACAAACATCAAGTGCTATGGAAAGAGGATGGCCTGCAAGATGGTGTCTCTGTCTCTTGATCTTTTCCATCAGCTACACAAACGCACCCACACACAAACACACACATTTGAAAATGCTTCTCCTTTCAGACATGGCTGTGGCTGAAACACTTTGGTTTGGTACTATAAACAGGCATCAGTGGCACCAGCTGTTATTTAGACAGACCATAGGGGAACGAAAAATAGTCTACATGTGCTTATGAAAACAGTCCCTGTTGAGAAGCTAATATTCTCATAAGCTAGGAGGCTACGGCCATTGCTGGCATGACGGTAAAAGAAATCACCATAATTATTAGGAATGTTTGCTTTAAAGCTTTGCAAAACTATGGTTGTAGTAACAGATGGCATATTTGGTTTGATTAAACAGAATCCTGATGTGACTCCATGGTGGTAAAGTGACTTATTTATTTACAGGAAACGTGTGAGCTACTCTCCCTAACTCAGAGGGTACAGCAGGGTGCACAAGCTGAAGACAAATCATTAACATTTAAATAAAAGAATCATATAAATAGAATAGAATCATATGTTCATTGTTTTATGCTAGAAATGTTACTAATACAAAAGCTTAAACTCCTTGAATACAGCACAATGCCAAACCCAGCAGAAGTGGTCTGCCTTCCTTAACCTCACTTAAAGAACCTAATCTAACAACAAACAATAGCTAACAAAACCATAGCTGCATAGTAAGCATCTATGCCAACAGGATATATTAGGTCAATAATCATAAACAGTTTTATCGGTCTACAACCAGCTTTTATTCATGACTTTTGGCTGAAAAGTAGTACATCCATTGGAATCGTAAGCGCAGTTTAAAAGAACTTAATTGCTGCAATGAATCATTAATGATTGAGTGCCCACTAGGGACCAAGGCTGCATACGTAAACAGAACCAGATTTTTTATTTTTATTTTTTTTTCTATGTGACCTCTGTTTCCGGCCATATTTCTCTTGCACTACATGAAGCTTATTTGGCACCATCATTTAGGGTGACATAAATGTTTTTGAAATTATCTTCCAAGTCCATTTTGGCATGGCACTGAGTAAATGTGCTTTAATAAGAGGACTCTAAAAGATATCCTTCTCAATCGTGAGTATTCATTTTAGTATATTGGTTTTACATAAATTGTTACACTGTAAGTAATTGTTACACACTAAGTATTTGATCAAAATGTAAACAAAGCCATTTATGCCATGGTCGCTGTGGTGTGGAGTGACCAAATGTCACATTTCATCTGATCATGATTTAACTTAAAACACCTTAAAATAAACAAAAAATACAATACTGCTCACTAAACAGACAAACCACTTTAATGATAAATTTAATCTGTCGGTTTCCATCAGCCAGGCCTTCATCAGAGTTACTTTGTCTTGAACAACATATAACATACAAGCATGTATAATGAGTTCACAGCGGGAGACAACCATTTTGGTGATTTGACTAATAGTTAAAACTAATAATCAATAGGTCATTACTTAAAAGCCATCATCACATATACTAATTATTTACAAGGCTATGTACAAGCAAGAATTCAGATATCCATATCCACAGAGAATCTTGGTGAGAAATGGTGAGCGTGTTTGGAGTAATGCAATCGTAAGACTGTACACACCATGCAGGAGAGAATAAAAGTCATGACACATGACATTAATGTAGCCCTATGAGGGTTAGGTATGCCTATGGAAATAAATAATAAATAGTATAAATAAGGTAAGTTCATAATTAGAATAAAAAGGATTATAAAGGTTAAAAATATTTAAAAACATTTAAGAGGGTTGATATTGTGAAATTCATGCCATTGAAAGTGTATGGGGATTTCATGTTTAAAACCATTACCTGTATTTCTATGTACATAATGTTAAGCCAGCTATGTATATTTGTGTTCATTGAAATATTATTTTTGAATTACTGGAAGTGTAAGAACATTATGTAATGTGTAAATGTTAAAAGAAATAATTTGTTAAAAATTACTTGTGATGTACCTGTGATGATGATGTAGTCAGCGTCAGGGTTAGAGGTCAGCAGGAACCAGGAAGAGAGAGAGAACAAAGAAGGAGTAACGTGAGAGACATGTTAGCATCGCGCAACGACACTGAAGATTGTAAAGTTGGTAGAACACTACTTTTACGCATGTATGGGTGAATGTATGGTGGCAAACGGTCAGTGTGTGTATGTCATACATAGCCTGCATGTATCAGTGTTAATGTGGTGATCTAACGCCTGAAGATATGCCGGCTTGGCTGAGACGACGTGTCCACATCGCAACATCGTCTCTCCGCTCACAAGCATCGCTACAGGCCTGCACCTATTAATTATTAGTTATAAAGAACCTAGTGTAGCCACCCCCTACTTATTGCAAAAGGATAGCAAGGGGGCGCTACATTCAGAATCAATTCTTCGTTTATCCCCTTAATATAGGCCCTCTCCAATCCTAGTGAAACACTTAAAACACCTAAAACATTGGAAGGTGTTGGTTGCATGCAGTTCAGAGTCATTCCAAACCACTTCCTCCATCCCCTGACCCTGGCTTTCTTCCAGATCACCTTAAAGTCCAGTCGCTCCATCCTGTGAGAACCTTAAGTGGGCCAGTGCTAAATAAACTGCCTCCCAAGTGTAGCATTAACCTGCTTGGAGCTCCTGGGTCCCTGGATCACTAGCAAGGGAGTTAGCTACAAAACTGTACAGAGGCAATTCAAAGCAGCCTAATCTGAAAGGCACAGGTATTGGTTGTGTTTCTCAAGGTGACAGAGTTAGAGACACTTAGCATGCATATTTTTTTTCTTCACATTCTTCCTTTGATGCTTTGTCTTTTTTTTTACTTCCTTTGCAGTTCATCTTGAAAAATGAGGTGAGAGGGAGAGTCAACAGCTGCGACAAGTGTTCAGCTGGCAGGAGTCAGGAGTGAAATGACGAGAGGAATTGAAATGCTGATTCGGGAGCACCA
Source organism: Tenualosa thibaudeaui (assembly GCA_027481765.1). Taxonomy (NCBI): domain Eukaryota; kingdom Metazoa; phylum Chordata; class Actinopteri; order Clupeiformes; family Clupeidae; genus Tenualosa; species Tenualosa thibaudeaui. The sequence continues at coordinate 6,407,663 of JAIFZK010000012.1, read as the reverse complement.
ATCGCAGGTCGCCACCAGAGAGACTCACCCTGTGAGTGAAAAATGAATCCTCAAGTCAGAGGAGAAATGCAAGAGAAAAAAGACAGACAGAAAGAAAGAGAGCGACAGAGAGAGAGAGAGAGAGGAGGGGTAGATCCTCTTTCTTTTATTGCTTCCTGTCAGGGTGTTTGCTTATACAACAATCAAGAAAGCATCAAGCAATATAACCCAGTTAATTAGCAGAGGTGGTCTGCAATGTTATTACTGCCGTACACCTACCCCCCACCCCCCTCCAAAAGGGGACAACATAATGCAGGAATCAATTTATGGACAATTTTCTTGGATGTTATATATGACTGTTTATTCTCATCCCTTAAGTCACTGCTCATTAAGCTTCCTCAATTACTGTGAAGTCAATCAAACTCCCATATAATAGAGCGGAAATCATCTATCCATTACACTCAAAGGGGCTCATTATGTCTTCAGACCTGACCAATGGTAGCTGCTTCCTAATGTCCACTGAATGTTGCTGCTCAGTGGTGGCATATGACTTTCAGTGGTGGCATATGACTCAGTGACATCATAAATGAATCAGTAACATATGAATCTGTGACATCTTCCCATGATCCCAACTTTCCTTTATATAGACTCAGTCAAACTGCAACTATATGAGGTGCCTTCAAGCAAACATCCTAACAAACAGCATGAATTGCTTTCCAGCTAAGGTCATTTCTAGACACAGTGCAATCTCCTAGTAGAACTCTTCTGACAGGTGTGTCTCCATTCATAGCAATTGTATCCTTTAAAGTATTGTATGTGGCTGTGAAGGGAACTGTCAGAGATTTTGTTTTGTTTTTGTGTTGCGACTGGTCCCTCTACATTGTCACATGGTGTAATTAACATTGTTGTTACAGTGTAATGACAATGTAATAAGTAGGTGATGATGACAGAAGCAAAAAGGAGCCAAGGTCTGTTAAGCTATTTCATTTGCAGGCGTTTATGTTCATAGGTGTGAATATACCCGTAAACAGATTTAACCTTTGCCATTTTCTTTCCGATGTTGTACCAGGCCAGCTGCAGCCTAATGTAATAACACGTTATCAACTCTCACATGATGGGTATGAGACCCTTGGATGCACTGTCAGTAGGTCTCAGTGTAATTAATGTTTTATAAGGATTAGGACAAGCTTTTCCATCTCTTGCCAAATAGGCTATTCAGTTAGGAATGTTGACTCCTCAAACATCTGTGCTGCTGACAATCATGATTTGATTAACATTCACCAATGATATTGTAAGTTGACAGGTTATGGATCTTAGCTTGGCAAATTAAGATACACAAATTCAGGAACATATTCACAGATGTAATATAGCAAGAACAAGTACCAATATTTTGATGAATTCATGTTTTTTTGTGTTGAAACACTTATCTCACAAAGGATATAGGCAACTGTATTCATGACCATAGCAACAAGCCATGACAACAAGTTCCAGTCCTATGGAGGTCAGAGAAAACAGATTGTTGGCCACTGCTAACATCTAACAGGTTCATGGCACATTTACTGTACTGTGAACCAATTAGTCAAATGACACACAAACATTTGTGAGGAGAAAGACATTGGTTGGCAGTATTCTGTGGCTGAAATATACTGAGCGAGGCTGAGGGGAAGAACAGAGGCTCACCACTGTTTTCCCCCTCAAAGGGAATAAGAAATGAGTGAATCTGGTTACATCACTGCCTGCCATTAGGGAGCCATCTGTGACTTTGGCTCTTTCATTGGAATGTTAGCATGCGGGCGCGCGCGCACACACACACACACACACACACATGATTCCATATTATACTGTGCCTTTTAATCTCCCATCTCACTTCATCATATCATTGCATCTCCCACTGCTGTGACCCTCATTTTAATCCACCAAGCATCCAAAAGATACAATCTTAGAATCTCTCTATCTTTATCTTTCTCTCTCTCTCTCTCTCTCTCTCTCTCTCTCTTATCTGAAGCTGATTGAACGACTTGGCACTTGCCACTGTTGGTGTGTGGAATTAGCTTGGTTTCATTGAATAATGAAGTAGAATGTGTGCCCAGTGCTCTAATTAAAACCCAAGGCCATTCATCTATCTAATTGCTACAATGCCTAGAAGGATCATTTCCTCCCCAGTGTACCATTCCACCCCCTCCCAGCACACTCTGCAGTCTGCTCGACTTTTCTCAGGGTTCTGGCCCTTTGCCAGACACCACACAGTAACAGTGGACAAATCACATAACCTTACTGTACCCCATACTCAGGAACGGAGAGAAAAATGCTGTTTTGCCACCTGGTGATGGATAATGGATATTTTCCTCATGATGTCTACACTATTTGAACCTATGTGTTTGGGCTGTGTTATCTGGGTCCGGTGATGTGCTGTGCAGCCTAAGCTCATTTGGCTTGAAGATATAGACAGACATAGCAAGTTCATTGGTATCAGGTTATCTAGGTCTCCAGTCTGTTTAACAGGGTTATATAGTAGTAACATTTACTATGGAAAAACAATAGGTGAAATAGAAGTAAGTGAATATGCGTAACTATAAATGCATTTATAGCACTTTATAACTAATTACATTAGTATTCATTACTGCATATACAATCTCATGACTGTACTCATGTGGCATTATAATGTTATCATATAAGCCTTTATAACCTGAAGTGTCACAAAGCCTTATAAGTTTCTTTTGCCTTTTGATACTAGGGAAACATACCACTTTACTTATTGTCTGTAATAGTCTCTGATTTTCATGAGTAACAATGTGTTCACCTCACTTTACTAAGAGTATGCTTTAATCGCTTGTAACTCATTATTTGGCATGAGGAATTGGACCTATGAAAGAACAATTAACAAATTGAAGCTTCATAATGCTTTCTGACACTTCAAGTTGCAAAGGCTTATAAGACAACATTACAATGCCTTATAAGTGTAGTCATGAGAATGAATAAACAATGATAAATGCTAAAGACTTCCATGAATCCTTTTTAACCATTTATGAATGCCTTTATAATGCTTTATAAATACTGGGTTCATAGAAAGTGTTACAGAATTTTCAATTCAGTGCGACAGGCTAGCAGGGGTGGAAAGTAACGAATTACATTTACTCACGTTACTGTAATTGAGTAGTTTTTATGAGTACTTTGTAATTTTTAAAATAGTTTTTCAACTAGGTAATTTTACTTTTACTCGAGTACATTTTAAGCCAAATATTTTACTTCCTTGCTTTTGAAGCCTCCCACGTTACTGAGTAAAATAATATTGATATATATAATAATATTGATATTATCGAAAAAATAAAATGCGGAGCAAAAATTTGCCGGAACTGAAAAGAAATTGCAATGCGCGGGTTACCGCATGTGGCGGTAAGTAGGCTACAAATATAGGCCTATATGTTTTGCCTGTTATACCCGAACGGTATATTTATTGTTGTTGGGTTAACACCTTACGCTGTTAAGCACAATCTGTCTTCATGATATCAATTATTTTCCATCCTGATCACTAACGTTTCAAGTGAAGTAGCCGAAGGTAGGGGAAATTAATCACCTCACGTTTAAAATCTGTTGTAGAAGTAATCAGTAGTCAGTAGTCAGCAATAATAAGAATGCAGGACTTTAGTTTGCGATTAGTGTCTTAATAAATGAATTTATTTTGGCTATAGGATAACGTGCTGGATTTGGTTCATGACTCGTCCTTTTTTACATCAAGTAATTGAAAGTAACTAAGTAACTTTTACTCAAAGTACATTTGAAATGAAGTAATTTTTTACTTTTACTCGAGTACATTTTCAGATGGGTACTTTTACTTTTACTTGAGTAGGATTTAAGAAAAGTAAAGATACTTTTACTTAATTACAATTTTTCAGTACTTTTTCCACCTCTGCAGGCTAGTGAATTGTTAATTTGCACTAAGAAGTGTGGCAGACATAACTGTCAGTGCATGAATGTGTTACCAGTACATACTCACACATCTATCAAATTAACTGGAGAGTCCTTTAGTTCTATGACTCCCCTCTTCGCAAGACCAAGCTCATTCATCCCCCATGTCCCCGTTGAATCTGTCTCCCACATGGTTATCAAGGGCTGCTGGGAGATTACTGCAAGGCACTGGAGAAGGTATTCATTTGTTAAACAGGTTATGGTGCTTGAATATCAAAAACAGCTCGGAGTGGTGTGATAGAATGTGAACACTGACATCGACAACGTTAATAAGATCCAAGGCTCTCGCTAGGGAGAATTTCACTGCAGGGAGAGAGTAGGGAGTAGGGTCCCCTGGCTTCCTGAGAAAAGGTTTCTAAGCCAAGATGCACAGTGTCTTTTAAAGCGTAGAGCTATTGTATGCTGAATGTAGGTTGCCCAACAGTTCAGATTGTCTGGAAACAAATCACTGGATCACGTTTTCCTCTTGGCGTCTTTGCTAACAGAGGCAGAAGACTTCATGATCCTTTGCTTGTCATTAAACCCACAGTTTCAGTGACTGTGAAAGATGGTAGCATATTTCCAGATCAAAAGACTGATAAAGAAGGGACACTATGTTATGATGAGCAGTTAAGATATGCAATTACATGAAATGTAATGTCTCTTACGTCACTCTGTAGAATCTACAATGTACATATTACACAGAGAGACATAGAGACAATAATAAATGAAGACAGTAACAACATTTTTATGGTCAAATGCTTGCTGAGATAACATGTCTCCCTCAGGCTGATGTGGATGTGATATGTGGTCATAACATGCTTCTTTAAAACTAGAAATGACGGCCTTGTTGACTGTGGCAACTACTGAAAACATCATCCATTTAATTTTTCCTCCAGTTAAAGTGGACTGCTGTGTTCTTGCACCACCCTGCTTTGATTGATGACACCATCTCAAGCCATCTCAAGCCATCTCATAGCGGTCACTCTGCTGATAAAGCCAGCATGCCATGGCTGTTATTAATTTAGCTGGACATTTATGACAAGTTGAATACAGTAATACAAGGATAAAAAGCTTCAGAAAAAAATCATTATGCAATTACATGTCAGAAGCTTTCTCAGCTTTTATGATGTCCATCCCGAGGCTTCTGGCTGGAGGTCTGTGGGAAGCAGGCTCATAAAATAGTTCTGCTGGAACTTTGACACTGTAATCCAGGTCACTTTTATGCCAGGCCATTTGCACTATAATTGAGGCTCTTAAAACTTGCCTGTCAATCAAGTAGAAGAATTACATTTTTACATCAAGGCCTAAGTTTAACCAATACACTTCTGCAATCTCCAACTATTGACAACTTTTAAATTACACACAAAAAGATACTGGCACTTTCTTTGCAGATTTTGAGTTTTATTTAATTTATCAACTTTAACCTTATAATGTAACCTGTTTTGCCAGTTTGTGTTCAGGCAATTTAAGAAATGGATTTAGTGGAGAAAATGCCAGTCAGTATTGATTTCTTTTTAGGGCACATGGACACAAAGGAAGAAAAATGGACAAGCACTTCAACTGCAGCAAGTACACTGAGGGCACCCAGACTAACGACAGAACAAGATGGAGCTCTAGATATATAGAGGTGAAACGAGCTATAAATGTAGACTCAAAGCAAGCAACCACAAGCCAGGGAGGAAGAATTTTTTCCCCCTCCCTCTTCTCTTATTTCCTTCTAGTGCTCCAAAGAAGTAGCTGAGCACGGCGGGAGGCACATGTTTACTGACAGTCCCGCTGAGGCACCGAACAATCACTCGCCACCACACACACCTTGCGGGGTCTCGTTTTTACATTAATGCATGGCACCCATCTCATTATTCATCCCCCCACTCCTGGGGACCCCGCCAGGATGGCAGCCGTGACATGAGCATATGGCTCCGGGAACATCCTTAGTGTTCCAGGTGGAGAGTGGCCGAAGGGGACATCCCTCTCGTGGCCATGGCACAGCAGGTAGGAGACAATGTTTGGTTGGGTAGGGGCTGCAGTTATTTATAGGGTCTGCTTTTTGCTGCACCATTTCTTTTTTCTTTTCCTTTTTTGGGGGATAATGCAATTACTGAGTGTATCTTTGCAGGAGATCAATCATTCCTCCTGGGGAGAAACAGAGCACAGAGTAATAAGTGCTAAAGCATGTGCCACGGTATGCAGTCTGTGCTATGTGTTTGAGTTTGGTGTTGGCTGGTTGCTCTCGTGTTTAGAGTAGAGCTATTAATTTCCCCACAATCTGTGAGTGAAATGTTGGAAATTTTCAACAAAATCTAGGTTTTCCATTCCCCTGTTGATATAAAATTGCAATAACGTAAGCAGATGACTTCAAAGTATCAAATCCATCAACTACAACCGACATTCGTTGAAATCTTTGCCACTGGCAATAGCTGCTGATTTTCTCTCAGACTATTTCCCATACTGATCAAACTGTTCCAGAACAAGTTGAGTCATCCCACATCTGATTTACACCTCAGGATGTCAGAATGAGAGGAAATTCAACTTGTGACTCAATTTCAGTTACAAAAAGGCATCCACATCATTGCTAGAGTTAAATTTACATGCTACATGCCATGAATCATAACTTCTAACTCCTTTATTAGGCAGTGCATTTTGCATATGCGTTATGTCTCTTTCTAGACCTAAACTCTTTCACCCACTACAGTATTATTAAACTACCCTTAAAGGTAACACTTTATATTAGCACACCATTTATTATCATCCAAATTGATAACATACTAGCCAAGTGTAGTTATTACAAATCATCAGCACCTTATTCAGCATGATCTTATTCTGCCATAGTAGACCATTAAGCAAGAATGTCTCCAATATAAACTCCTAATTGCTGTTAGCTGTTGTATAGGAAATTCTATTCTTAATATGCTTTGCTTTGTATGTGGCTTATAAAGCAATGGTACAACTGGAACAGCTATTCTCCTCCAGTAATACCTAGAAAAGATGGTTTATTCATTGGGGGAAAAAACTAAACTGCAATGGTAATAGTGTCCAAATAAGTCCTGATTATGTCTTTTTGACTGAGGATAAATGTTCCTGACAATAACTGTTACTCCTAGACAACCACCTTATTAGCCCCATTCTGAGCAAATTGTAATTCATATAAAATCATAATTCATATAAAACAACCAACTTACTTACTATGAGCAAGCATTAGGAGGTAATACTGGAGAAATTCTCAGTTAATAGTCTATTACGGGTAGAATAAGGTCATGGAGAATAAGGTTTTGATAAGTGATTTGTAATGACTAACAAGTGGCTACTATGTAATAAACTATTACTTTTTTCTGCATAAATCAGTTCCCATAAAATAGAACATGTTAGGCTATAGGACCTTACAATGTATGACAAGATTCCATGTGCACAATGCACAATGCATTTTTTTAAGATGGAATGCATGCATTAAGAGACTGAAAGAGCTGTGTTTCACAGCAGTTAAATGGAGTCACTTAAGCTGCTCCGAATTGAGTATAGATTTTATTTGGGGCATCAGAAAACTGCAGTACTCAACTGCCTTGACTCTCACATGCATTATTGTCACATACAGAGTATGTAACATCTGTTTCCATTGGGCGTGCACTTTGCCTTAAAAGATTAGTAGGCCCCTTATCTTTCATTATATTGCCGTGCATTTTTGCTGTCAATGGCATCTATTAAATGAAACGTGCTGATGTCAGACAAATGCCAGCCCAGCGAGAGACTCTGTAACTGCAGATTTCACCATTCTACTTCCCTGAGGGGATGTGCTACTCGTTCAGTGGGGGCCCATATGGCTAAGCGCTGCCACAGCTGTCATTTCAACACCATTCTTATATAAGCAAGGTTCCATCTAGCACCAAGGTCTGGGTCACTCTGCGGTTACCTCTATGAGAAAAATATAGAGTTACTATTTTCACGCATATGTCATATTTTCACACAAAATGTATTCTTTTGTCTGGCAATTACATATGTAGTGCAAACTCTCCCAAAATTGCCTTGCGAAACCAGAACAGCAAACAGGCTCATTTTCATTTATATGCAATTTCAATTTGCAGTATCGTGAAATGTAATTACATATTGTTTCCAAAGTACATTTTAGATTCTGGAGGCCATTTTGTGCAAAGCTGTGCAACGGTATGTAACACTGTCACCCTGTGTCTTTATACCACCTGAACTGTAAAGGTTCTGAATTTGTTCTATTTTTTCTCTCTCGTAAATGGGCAATCATTCTAGAATCCCCTTATCTGGGACAAGCATGTGTGGTGCCAACAGAGGAATCAGAGGATAGATACAGACGATAAGGAATAACCGCCGTGGTCCTCCCCTGCCTCTCCAAAATGGTCCTTTTTCTATTCATGTGACCAGGGTGTTAGATTTCGCTCCATTGTGATAGGATTTTAAAATATTCATGACTCATAAACAACCTTCTCAGCCTGTGTGTGGGAGAGAGACAGACAGCAACATAAATGCGACAAAAGACCTGGCAAGTCATTGTAAAATGAGTGAAAGAAACAAGGAAATAAGTCCTCTGTCAAAAATAGCTGTGCTGCATAAGCTGTGCAAAGAAAATGAAAGGACAGAAAAACCTTGGGAAATATTTCCTATCAGCTGAAGTTGGGGTAAAATGCCAGTTTCAGCCGGTGTTTCGTCATACAGTTTTCATGGTCCAGCCTCTGAGAGTTATAACACAGGAATAAAGTGGTTGTTTGCTTTGCCTGTCGATACAAAAACGTAAAAAAGATAAGATCATTTTCTTTTGAAATAATTCCAGTGTGTTCTCCAATTAGTCCTCACAAAGTCCTATACAGGTGTTTATGGTTAATGCTACACTATTTAAGAGGAATAAAGTCATTTGTGGATGACAAAAACTGAAATGTATTACAATTAGATTTCCCTCTGCACTTTACTTTACCCCATTTTCAAAACATACTCTATTGGAAACAAATTACTGATCTAGTGATATATGACCATTATAATGTATATCAAAGGTTAATTTGTCATATTTCTAGAGCAGAATTATCTGTTGCAAAGTGATTTAAATTAATTTGTAAAATGATCAATGGGTTGATTAACGTAACATGACGTAACGTGACGTAACGTGCTCTAGATGTATGGATTCTCTTTAACTGCTCTGAGAAAATAGACTTGTGAATTGTAATCAACAAGTGGTGGTGGCAGAGTTCAACGCGGGCATGTGGGGTTATATTGAAAATGATAGACTAGAATGTAGAAAGAGCAGTGCTCCGCACTTTGTCGAAGCCCTTAGAAGTGCCACTGCAATGGGTTGCAAAATAAGTCATCATAGAAAGAAATCATTTTATGCCTTTCTTACGATGTACTTTGATTTAAACCTCTGGAGCTCCCCCTACAGGTGCCTTTTTTTAACAATAGCAACAACACTGTACATTCCCACCAATTCATGTGGATTTGTTTGCAAACAAAAGAATAAGAGCCAGCGATGATCATTTTTGCAGCGTTACGTTGACTGACAAGGTAATAAACGTGATTTTGGTTTCATTCAGTTTCAGTTTCATTTAAGATCCTGCAAGTGTAATAACAATGACATCTACACTAGATATGGCCAAGACAGCCACCACTCACCCATTTAATTATCAAAGTGAAAACGAAGCTAGTAAATGAACCACTAAAAATGTTGACTGGTGTGTCTTTAAATTTCTTCTAAGAAAATTTCTGCAATCATCAGTCTTTCTCATACACCTTGTCTACTCTGAGGCCAGAAAAATAACGCCTTAGTGTGGACTGGGACTTCATGAAACTAAACAAAACATACAAATGCAAAAAACAGGGTGGAGAGTTGGCCACTCTGTATAAGGTCAAAGCTTTCATTTATGCGCTCTACTGTTAATTTTGAGGATAATGGTCAAATTGGCAAGTCTGTGGCCCTACTAAAGAAATGAATGCAGGTTGAAGCAAATGTGTGAAATGTGGGGCATATAATTATTGTAATGTGCTTGGTGGCCAGTATACTTAAATTACTTGCAAGCAAGATTAGCATGGGAGAACTATAGGGAAATAAGAACATTGACATACCAAAGAACTAAGTATAAAAAAATAGTAAAATCAGCATTACATTGATTGTGGCTAAGCAATCTTTTTAAGAAGTGGTTTTGTGTGATTCTTAAAGCATGCAGATCACCTACTTAATTCACAAACCTCCAATCGTCATTCTCAGGAGTGGGTACCCAGCAATCTGCAAAGGTGTGACCAGGCTGCATCAGCCATTGTCTGGTCTAAAACTCTGATTAGCTGTCACCAATAGGCCACATCTTCAGGCCACATCAGCCCAGTCAGTGTCTTTCCCTGATGAATATACCACTAGAGTGAGCATCAGAGGCCGAGCTGGAACACCGCCCGCCTGGCCGGCAGAGACGGGACCTGATGGCTCTGAATAATTTAGCGCATCATATCAAGATAATTCATTTTATCTGTCTTTGCCTTTTAGCGCAGACGGAATCCTTTAATGGAGGTGTATCATCCCACATACTCGTGGCACCATCAGGAAACTGAGGAGCCGGGCTCCTGGCTATTACCGGCACAAAGCAAGAGCCTCCCCGCTGGCAGACCCTCCTGCCCTCTGCTGTAATTTGTGCAAGAGCTGTCTCTTTAATAAGGTAAATGCTCTGTTAGCCATGCCCTGGTCTCCAGGATCTTATTTAGGCCATACATACAGTGTATGTAATTTTATGAAAAATATATGTTTATTTGAAAAGGTGCTAACAGCCTGCCATGGAAATGGTTCAGTTGTCTACTGACTTTGTCTAGCATGTGTCTTTTACGTTAGGTGCTTGGAATACTCTAATGAAGGTATTAGCAAAAAAGATCCCTGTTGAGTGAGAACAAAATGGACCTGCAGCAACCCCATCAGGCTTTGTGTAGTGTAATGTATCTGATTCCGAGCTCAAGACAGCATGCATGTGTCTGCCAGGAGACCAAGAGCATAATCACAAAAATAGACAGCACTCAAACCCTGCCCAATTTATTTGAACAAATTGGCTAACTTCACTCCATGAAATTCTACATGCAGGATGTCTTGGTTGAGAGACTTTGCTCATGGAAGTGTGAAGCTCATTAATCTTTTTTTAGGGCCTCAACCTTGTGTCAGTGACACATTAAGATGGAGAAAATGAATGTACTGCCCAGACACTTGCATGTTTTTGGCTGCATGCTGTAAATAGAGAGAGCACAAATGGAGAGAGAGCACAAATGCCATTTCTATAAGCATTTTGTTTAAAATATAGTTCAATTGGGGTTATTAATTAGTAGTAAAACCTGACCACCCATTACCATGATCTACCTGGTAGACTGAATCAGCTGGTACTGTTTGTCATAAGTTTAGCTATGTGCTAATGTGCTAAGTTTAGCTATCTGCTAATAGTACTTGTACTAGTAAACTGAACTGCAACAATCATTAATTCATTTGTATTGCTTTAGAGTCCTTATTCGTTGTACATAAAAAAGTAAGTGTCTAACTAACTAAACTTTGAAATAAAATCTTGCTTGTGATAAACAGGTGTTGTGAGAATTATTCCTTGGGTCCTAATCTGAATGGTGGACATAGTTATGACATTAGTTTTGGTTGCAGCATGGCCAAAATGGCAAATATGAAGAAATTCAGTTAGCTGCAGCAGGACTGGGTATAAGCAGGATTCCTATACAGAGAGTGTTCCTCCCCCACAACTGCATTGAACGTCAACATTTACATCACAACCTCAAAAACCAACCCTACTTTACTTAATTGCCTGAGGATACAGCATCTGTCATCTGTTGCAACACAGGAATCTTTACCTCAGTACAAAAATCAACTGACACTGATACTGACACTTTCAAAGTCTTGCATAAGTCTGTCTGCATAAAGTGTTCATGAAACTCACAGGAATCAACCCCTGCATGTCTAATAAAATAATCACTGGTGATGGCAAGAACAGTCACCCAAGATACTTTCCCTGTCAGCTTTAATAGACAGTAGAATGTTTACTTATTTGTTTGTTTCTTTCTTTTTGTTTGTATGTTTTGACCTGATGTTTCCTCTCCATTTCTGAACGTACTGGTGTCTTCATTTTCAAGTGTGTGCTGTTTACTTCAGAACAAACTTTAGGATAGGTGCCCCTTTGTTTCTTTTACACACCGAGAGTGGCAGTTTATGTCTTGAGTGCAGAGATGGCAACAAAATATCAGTTTAGAGAAACTATTATCAGCAAACAAAAGACCAGTGATTAAGACAGCAATTCAAATCAATAACACATTCTTGCTGTGTGATAGACCACTAACCTGTCTGGTGGCTTCAGACAGAGCCAACTGGGTGTGGGGGTTGGGAGAGTGGGGTTAACAGATTGTCTGTAGGAATAAAATTTGATTGGGAGAGAAATGACCTTACCTAAGCAGGCCAGAGTGGACTTATTGTGGCTGAGCCCAAGGCCTTTGCCAGTTAGACTCGGATTTTGATAATCTGCCTCCTCTTCTCCCAGTCAGACCGAAAGTCTGATGAATCTATTGTGAACTCTGGAGGCTTGAAGTCATTTGTCAGCAGACGGCTTAAGCCAGGGACGGGTGCAGTTTCATGACTGAGGTGTAAAATGGAATGAGCATCAACATTTTGATCTAAATACAAAGTCTGAGAGAACAAAACAAAAAGACTGAGGTTGTAGGGAAGGCCTGTACCTTGTCTCCAAAATGCGTGTTCTTGTACTTTGGACAGAAGTATGTATTAATGGTATATTGTGAGAAACTACAACTAAGTTTGCCAGCTAGAAGGACAAGAGTGACATGGCATAGGAGAAGAGAGATACAGTATGAACTGGTGGAATAATAGATGATTTATTACACAGTAAGCCATAAACTCGAAAGTGTCAATAGCAGTTAAACTGAATTCATGTCATAACTAAATAAAACATAAACAAATGAGATAACCAGATAATCCAAAACAACAATAAACCGAGAATGTAAAGAAATAAAACAATCCTAAGTAGAGAAAATATTGTAGAGAAGGATAGAGTGCAGAGTAAAGAGAGTAGAGAGAGAAGAGAAGGTTCAGAGCAAAGTTCCTTTGTTTAGAGAGGGGTTGCCAAGATGGCAGCTCATGGTCAGCTTTGGCCTCCTATGGAGGTGCAAACATAAAGTCTTTTGTGTGCTTGGCTTCAGGGTTGACCCAGGCCTGACGAAAATGTGGATTTCAGTAAATTAAAATTAAACATGTGGAGTAGTTGGCTTATGTAGCCTAATAGCAATACCAAAATATATAGTTGCACCTAGATATCTAAAATATCCATCAGTGTGTAAGTTTTTTCCATCTGTGAGGTTGTAAGTCAAGGTATTTCCAGTGTCACTTATTTTAACACTGGCCTGCCTGGGTTCTATTTTAGGCCCATTTGAAAGCCCGACAAGAGAAATGTCTACTGAAAAGAACTAAATGAGGTGTAAGAGAGAAGATGGTTACAAAATGTACATAAAACAAAGAGTATGGCGACAATTTTATATCTAATTTTAATTGGTCAATTAACTATTTTAAATAATTAACTTATTGGGAGCATAAAAAAGACACTGTTTACTTCCTGATGTTCATATATATTTCAAAGAAGTGGATTACATGATGGTAGTAATGATCTCATCGGTAACACTTTCTATGAAGACCATATCTATAGCGCATTATGAGTGCATTCATAACAAACTATAATGCACATCATGATATAATGCTTCATGATGCATTATATCAACAGTTATAAATAACTATAAATCTAGCTTATAATGCCTTATAAATCCAAGGGTGTTATGAGTGTTCATGACTGGTTATAAACTACAGGCTGGCTGATGGGGCTTATAATACATTATGACTACTAATACCCCTCTATGCACACACCTGGATGATCAACTTTTGTAAGGGCTCATAAGTTGCTATAATGTTCCAAGCTTCTCCCTATTGCAACCCATATGTAATAATTAGCGAGTCAGTTCATTGTAGTAAATTGTTCAGGTTAAAGGGGAATTCCGGCCAATTTCAACATGCAGTTCTATTGCTCACTCTACCCTTGACTTGTCAGTACCCATAGACCAGTCATTTTTTTGTTCAGCTCTTTCCGAGATCCTGGCCCCCTAACCGGAGTCATAGATTGTTTATATAGTGTTAACATACTCCAGATATCCTAGTGCTGTGTAGTAAGGTGTCCTCTGATGTTTCAAAACTTTTGGGATGATATCTGGAGTATGTTAAGACGTTTCAAACACTGTGTAAACAAACTGTGCTCCCAGTTAGAGGGTCAGGATCTCAGAAGGGCCTGAACAAAAAAATGACTGGTCTTATGGTACTGACAAGTCTACGGTAGAGTGAGCAATATAACTGGATGTTGAAATTGGCTGGAATTCCCCTTCAAGGTTATTGAGATTTGCCTTTGCAGATTTCGCATTTTGAGAAGTTTTTACAAATGTTTATTGTGTTTGATGTTTACCATTTCTTTTATGTTTACTTCTATCACGTCTGAAAATGGCTTCAGATGTTTTGACATTTTTGAAAATTTAGATTTATAGTTATTCATAACTGTTGATATAATGCATCATGAAGCATTATGAGTGTAGTCATAATGCATTTTGACTGATTATGATGCGCATTATAATTTGTTATGAATGCGCTCATAATGCGCTATAGATATGGTCTTCATAGAAAGTGTTACCATATCATCTTATTAAAATCCTCTCCAAATTAGATTTGTAAGTATACAGTGCTCTTCTCATGAAAGAGTTCACCTTCATGAAAGGACCAACTAGACCAGGGGTCTTCAACTTTTTTTCCTCCGTGAGCTACTTTAACAAACTCAACATGGCTGCGAGCTACTATATTACTTTTTCACATCTGTAGTATTGATTGTTATAAAGATTAATGTTACATCCTTTACTATCATTAACACTTACAGTGTACAGTAAATACTGGTCATTTTAAATTTGCAGTGAGAAAAAAATATCCTGACCTTTGTTGAATTGGTTATTTAGTCATAGACAATTCTGGTACGCACCTGGTCACCTGCCAACATCGGCACATAGGTCGACACGACTTACCAAGCAAACTAGGGGAATCGTTTTTTTGCCAAGATTTTGCTGGATCTGAATTTGATTTCACAGATAATAGGTTATTATGATTATGTCAACAGATGTATGTACATTTCCTCTGACTCTTTGGAGAGCTACTCTTAAACAGATGGCGAGCTACTGGTAGCTCCCGTGCTACCTGTTGGAGACCCCTAAACAAGAGTATCAATAATTACTTTGGGACTATGTCCCAAAGATTAAACATCAATTGCTAGTATTCATGGTAAAATACAGGCCTACAGAGAGCATCACCAGGTGGCTTTATTCTATCACGTGTATTTAACACAGACAGTGTGTTATTATATTATAATGTTATGGCTCAAGCCTCCTAAACATATTCAAATGTGCCACCAGAGCTGCATTAAACACACACCACACACTCTCTCTTGCTCACTCACTCACTCTCTCTCTCTCTCACACACACACACACATTCCTCTTGCGATGGAATATTCTTGTTAATCCAATCACGTTTCTTGACTTCCCCACTCAGCTGGTTATAAAAGGAATGTGATCTAATATCAGAAAATGGGGTGTAATGAACCTTTTCTTTATGTGCCCAGGGTTGAAGACTGGGATGTCGGGTTATTGTTATGAGAGGGAGGACAGAGCTTGGACTGTAATTACAGCTTCAGAAAAAGTCACCCAAAAGTGGAGGTGGGGTGAAGGGGTGGTTGGGGGGCACTACAAAGCAGTTGGAGTCAGCTTCATTTGTCACACTCCATTACGACATGCACTCGTTCTCGTGATTTAGCCGATGACCCGTTTTAAGCAACAGCAGTAAAGCTCTTGGTTGGAGACCGGATAATGATGCATAATTTTAAACATATGGGTCCACACCACCAAATCCATTTATATGTTTCTACTCTAAATCACCATACACATGGGTTCTAGTGTGCCTGTGTTTTTGTTACATCACATATTCTATTCTTCGTCAGAAATTCTTGTATTCCAGTCTGATTTAACATTGCAAGCATGTCAACCTAACAAAGACACTAACAGTAAAACTATAAGACAGAATCAAACCTCAACCACATTACGCAAGAACTATCATGGTCTACCTCTCCAACACCCTACTGATGCAGATTAACATCCTGTAATGGGGTTGTGGTGCACATAAATGATGATCTTAGGCACGACCTCTGCTCATGGATTATGCAGTGGATCATTGTGATCAAAGGTTGAATTAGGTGATGCTTCCTCATGACCTCTTATTCGCATCTATGAAGTCATCATCATAGCAAGATCCACTTCAACAGGGACCTGTTGACGCCAAGTGCCATCAGAGTGTCTCTACTGCAGTATCCTCATCTTCAGAGTGTACAGATTTGTCCTGGGTTTGACCTTTGACTGAAATCAGGGGTCATGTCACTGACTGGGAGTTATGTTTGTCAGGGTCAGGCCATTGTTTTATTACTACTGTAGATTATTCAGCAGGCCCTGTACTGAGGAACAATAAAAAAGGAATTGCCAAGGCCTTCGCTGCTGATGAATTGCATTAGAGACAACAGGAACTGATTCATCTCCTTTTGTTGATGTGCGTGGTGTTTAATGGTTCTGAACTTAGTTCTTCCAGTGACACCATAAAGGTTGAGAATTCTGAGTATTCAATCCCAACCCCCCCACCCCCATCTTAAAAGACATCTCCTGAGTGTTTCAGCCATGGCCATTGCAAGACTGCAAATATTGTATGCATTTGTTGCTTATGAAGTTGATATAAGAATTGTAATTCATGGTAATCAGTAAAACCACCTCCACATGTGTTTGGATAGGAATAATTTATTCAGTTACATTAAGCAAGACTCTTTTTTTCTTTGTAATAAATGAATGCTTGGGCTGGGGCCGACAGCATATGGACTAGTAGCAAGCATTTGGAACTGAGCGCTTGAAATTAACCATGCCACCAAGGCCAGAAAGCAATGCTAATGCTAATGCTAATCCAATTAATATTCATAAAAACAATTAGCTGGGGGGAGGGAAGTTTCTACGGAGAGGAAGGACATTTTTGGAGATGACAGGAGGGGTACAGAGGGGTGAAGCTGATAACAAAAATACAGACTCAGAAGCTGCACTCTCAACTCTGTTGACTTCGAACAGAGAGAGTTTCCCAGCTAATAGGAGCTTTATGTTGCTGGGTTACCAATTCCACAGCTGAAACAGAGGAGAAGGAGAGAAGGATTGAGAGAAACAGAGAGACGAGATGGAGAATGAGAGGAAGAGAGAAAAGTAAGATTGAGAGAGAGCATAATGACAACTTGAAACGAGAATTTATGAACAGTCAAGAAATTTTCAAGGACACTTGTCATGTGCTTGTTTTGGAAAAGATGTCAGCATCATGTCATATCACCCATCATTACTGTGTAGATAAGTCCTAAAGCTTAACAATCTTAAAAATCAATTCACTTTCTAAAATTTAGTAAAAGAAAACTTTGACAGAGATGTTTGATCATTTATACTTGCTTTAATCTATCCTGCTAGCCCTGCTACCTCTGTCAGTTCTGGATGAGAAGATTATCATTCAAATTTTCAGAGATGAGAGCAATTCCCCTTTTCTATCTTTTTGCTTTCTGTATTTCATTCCCCTGAAATGGCTTTGATAAGTATTAGAAATGCCTCAGATCACACTAATTAGTGCACTCCCTTTAAATGCTTACCTTTGAGCTCAACTGATTTATCCTGACAGAATCACTGGAATCAATCTGAGGCTGAAAATAAGCTACTTCTATAGAGCCCCATTCAACTCCGTGCTGGCATTCCTGCTGTAATAGGCTTGTCTGTTTTATAGCAATGCACAAAAACAATGTGTCAATGCAGACATATTTTTACATAACAGAAACATCCTTTACATATTTTGACAAGACCCACGCACCAGAGGGTGCTATTAATGCTGTAACCTCTTTGCAAGGATATCGCTGAAACCTGTCAAATGAAATCTCAACAAAACGAGGCATTTGATCAGTTCAGGAAGTAAGTCAGGCTTGCATTGATAACTAACAAAGGCAAAGACAGATAAAAGACGATTAACCTTAGAGATAGAAACTGGAGCAACAAATTCATCAGTCTTACTCAAAACCATTGATTTAATGCCTATGGGAGGAGATGATTAATTATTAATTAACAATAATCAAGCTATTTACATACATATTTAATTTGATATATGCCATTGCACAAGTTGTTGGTGCTATACTAGTGCTAAATAATTTTCAGCACTTCTTAAAAACAATCCCTCCTTTAAGTTCAAACATAGTAGGCCTTGAAAGTGCAACAAGGACAATGAACAAGCTTTGCGCTTCAACAGCTTGAGGAAACTGGAAAACCTATATTTAATATAAGGCAAAGCCAAGCAGTAATGGGTGGAATAATTAGTAAATGTGATGATGGAAGTCATTATTTATGGGCTCACTGCTATGATTCCATTCAAATCATTTTGAACATTCACGGATGAGTTGATGTTATACGTGAAACAACCACATCTCCCATACACAGCTAATGGAGGGAGGTAGGACATTGATCATTTACATTTACATTTTACATTTACATTTATGCATTTAGCAGATGCTTTTATCCAAAGTGACTTACAACTTGTCAATTATCAATTGTTCAGGGCCAGTCTCCCATAGAGCAGGGTTAGGGTTAAGTGCCTTGCTCAAGGGCACAACGGTGGAAACTGGGATCATGAGGGGAGCCTTCATGGTGATGACAGGAACGCTAACAAGTGAACTTTAAAACTTTATGACCATGATGAGTTTTATGATGTGTTTTGAATTGAATACAGCCTTTTCCAAACTGCTTAGATTAGACTGTACTGGTTCAGTACTCCTCTGTCAAATCTTGTCCATGGTGGATTTGCTATGGATGTGCTGAGGAACAAATGGAGAGAGATGTTGTTTGAATAGGTGAGGGGAGCTATTCTACAAACCTTGCCTCCTTTTACATGGTCTTGCACTTTCAAATAATAAATAGTTAGTAACATTGACAAGTGGAAATGCAAACTTGATATTATTGTGCATTTATTTTCTGAAATTTAATCAGGAGTAATCTACTGTACATCTATACTTCATTCTTTGTTTTGCTTTGTTCTGTGCCTTATATTTGAGTCTGACAAGATGGTTTCCCAAAACTAAAACAGGAAATAAGTACCAGGAAAAAGAAAACTTGCAGTGACCTTATAGCAATATACCATATACTTGAAGAAACATTTCAATTAGGCTCTCTATTTATTGCACTATTAAGGCAAGCGCCGGCCACCGCTGACAGCTAATTACAGTTATTCAAGCTATTTGAGATCTTCAGAGGAGGCCATCAGGTCAGTAAGCACAGGTCATCAGAAAGCCCGACCCAAAGCATCTGCAGTTCTAATGTTTGTTAAACTGTGGCAGGTCCTCAGTGCCTTGGTCGAGACTGTGTTTACTTTGGCAGGAATATGAGTTACCGTAAAGCAACCCTGTTGACACCTTCAGCCGTATTTGAAGCTTTGTGTGTACAGCTTGCTGAGCTGAGAGATTAGACACGGCTTAATCCACTAACACTATGGGGATTCTGCTACAACATATTAACAAATAAGGTCAAGGAATTCGACTGCAGCCAAAGGGCTTAGCCGACTGGAGATAGGACTCTTGCTCGCTTGCTTGCTCTTTCTGTATGTGTTCACCACGACTTTTATCTTTAATTCATCGTGCATGGGTTTTATTGCACTTTATCGTTGACTGAATTTGACTGTTTTAGCTGTACTCCTCTCCCTAAGGCAGAAAGCTAAATTGATGCTTATCTTCCAGAGGATATAAAGGTTTGGGCCCTGGGTGTGAAAAATGTAGTCGTTTACATATGCGATTCCTCATGTCTACATGATTTCATTTCACAGCCACATCAAATACTTTATTCTTACTAATATCTTAATAATCTTACTAATTAAATTCTAAGAAAGACATACAAACACAAATGACTCATCACCACAGACTCCATTTCCATAATTTACACATGTGAATCATTTTGTGTGTGCCACATCATTTAGGATTTTTAAAAAATATTTTCAGTGATTTGATGTTTACTTGGAAGGAGTAGCCATTAAAATCTGTTGCTGAAGTATGGTCAAATAACACTGTGCTGTATTGTACATCAATCATGTCCTTCGGATCTTTGCATTTTCTCTTGTAATATGAATGTATTTCTGCATTACATATTCAATGCTTTTCAACACTGACAGAATTTGTGTGTTTATGGTAACAGTATAAAAATAAAAAAATCCCATTAAAAAGAAATACCATTAAGGTCTTCACCGTAAAGACCATTCACCGAATGAACACCACCATTGTATGGTTACATACCAAAACAACAACAAAGCAGCTGCTATTTATCCTTAGTATTCTTACTTGCTACGAATGTATGCTTGGGGTAACTGCACAAAGTGAAACTGTGGATAAATGAGTTTATAGATTCACTGGTTCATTTATTTATCCACTATATGCCCAGATCATTTACATATGCACTGGGCAATGGTTGGCTGGCCAGCATGCAAACCATCTAATTCCTGTCGACATCCAGATGCAAACACCTAATGTTGGGGGGTAACCAACAAAATTCCCTCGGAGCAAGACAAATGTGAGTGCCTACATATTCCAATATTTCTGGAACTGCACGAGGAAGAAATGTTATCAAAACGTACAAAAAAACAGAAGCATATCCAAAATAGTTTAAGCTGTGACATTTGGAGAGAGGTCATTGAAAATAGAATGAAATTTTCACCCACCCAGGGAGAAATGGCTATGGAATACAAATGGGTTCCATATGCAAATGAGGGATTACACTGTGTTTATGGATTCTCCATTCTAAAGAGAGAACTTGTAGCTGGACTTGTAGCTATGAACATTTGAAGCTGACAAAGGCAGAGGACTAAGACATGCTGTGAACTCCACACGGAGGCAGTGAGGGAGGGATCATTTGCAGGGAACGACAGGATTCTCAGGCCAAATTAAATTTCATCACAGTTGTTCAGCTCAAAAACATACGCATTTAACAGTGCATGTTTTGATTCAGTGTGTCAAATTCTCAACATGTTTAATGCATTTACCCACATGTCTGCTGGACATTATTTCATTTTCTCCTTTTATGAATTCTTAAAGTACTGCTTTTATTATATGCCTATCTACTGAGGGCCATTCAGACATACATAAAAGACACAGGGACACAGTAGAACATGTCTCAGTACTAGACAGCCATTAATCATACACACACACACCTTGTCTTTACGTTGAGAGCAGCTGGAGTGAGTGATGAAACACACGCAGTCGTAATGAACCTGAATGCTTTAGTACCTACGTTTGGCCTGTAGCAGTCATGTGGATGAGTTGACGAGACACTTTGCCATTAGCATGAAGGCTAGCCCAGAGCGCTCTGCGGTTGGTGAAGTGCAATAACACCCCGGCTCAAGCCTGGAAAGGAACTAAATAAATTCTAATGTTTTTCATACCTCTTAATGCCCCTGTCCTTTTTTTCCCTCAGAAGAATTAAGTCTAATGCTTTTTCCTTTTTCACTCTTTATGAAAGGGTCATACATCGCACAAGTTGAGAAATAAAAGCACAAGTGTAGCGATGGCCGTCGACTGAATTTTAAACATGGCTTTAGTCTCATGGTGTTGCTGTGGGAACCACCGAGGGCTTAGCTGTTTGCTTATATAAGCTGCAAGTTTGCTGGACCCTGACTTCCAGACATGTCATTTAGACAGGATTGAGACCTAATGACATGCATAGTATCCCCTCCCAGCCAACTAGGATTACTGATGCACCAACCTAAAGCCTGTCCCCTGATTTCCTCTCCTTGGGGTATTTATTAGTGAGCACAAATACAAACGCATGCACACACAGACACATACACACAAACACACACACACACACACACACACACACACCCACAACGAGGCTGCAGAACTGACCAGTGCACAAGTACCATATAACATGCCAGATTTATTAAAAGAAACTTAAGCAAATCAGGGGGGCGGGGGATAGAATACTCCCACTCATAAACAAGGAACACCCAAGGGCAATAAGGACAAAGAAAAACTCCTTCGTTCAAGGACGAAACCTTGGGCAGGTCCACGGCTCAAGGGGACAGCCGAACTGCAGGAAGAGGGAGTCTGTGTGTGTGTGGTGGGGGGGTTACAGTGTGTGTGAGTGTGTGGGTGTGTGTGTGTGGGGGGGGGGGGGGGGGTAATGTCTCACCACTTCTATTAAAGATATTTTTTGGCAGCTGTCTCTTCTCTTGCCTCTCTCTCCCTCTCACACACACACATGGTCTCAGATATGATGACGGGTAAAAATGCATCTGTCCTTAAATGTGAAAGAGGAAGGTACCTGCTTTGTAATAACCTCACCCCATACCCATTTCATTCATTGCCACTTGATATAACCACAGCCCAACACAGACCGGCACCGACTCTCACCTCCACAATGGACTCTGAGGACATTTTACTGATGGAAAGGTGTATCAAATTGTCCAGTTTCACAGGACATAGTGATTACATCGGGAATGTGTCATTGTAATAAATGGCCTTGGATAGCCTACGAGTGAAGCCAGGGAGATTGTCTGTGCGAGTGCGTGTGTGTGTGTGTGTGTGTGTGTGTGTGTGTGTGGGGGGGGGGGGGGGGGGGGGGGTAGGGGGGGGCTGGGTGTGCAGACACTGTTCTGACAGAGGAGCCAAGTGCTCTAATATTCTCATATACTGTCTCTTCAAAACCTCTCAGTGTTTTGCCCATACCTGTCAGGGTGTTTTTCATTCACATTAATATTCACTGACTCTCTCTCTCTCTCTCTCTCACTCTCTCTCTCCTCTTGCCACCCATGTAGGCCCTCTCTTTTTGCTGCAGTGTGTAATTAAGTGTGGTGTGTCCTATAGTATTGCTCTCTTTGCTGATGTGCATGTGTGTGTGTGTGTGTGTGTCTGAGAGAGAGAGAGAGAGAGAGAGAGAGAGAGAGAGAGTGTATGTAGCACCACTCACATCCTCTTCAGGGCATGGTGCTGGTGACTCACCACAGAACTCAGGATTTAAAAAAGATCAAAGATGCAGTAAGTGAAACTGCTTCATACCAAATGTTACAGTCTCTGACTACTTACCCAACCAGCCAGATGTACTTACATTGGCACTGCATTTGAAACCACACACTATACACTCTTTACATCCGATTTACGAAGTTCATCTTGTCGTTTGAGCTTGGTCTATGCCACCCTCATGGTGCCCAAAGCATGCTGCATGGGCTGTTGAAATAAGTCATTTGCAGAGGATATGGAAATTTAGGTAATCTGAAATAATGCAGTATTAAACAGAGGGATTATGCAGGACACATGCATTAAACAGAGGGATTATGCAGGACAGTAATTCTACTCTCTACTATGAATCTAAAATGAATTTGTGATGCTATCAGCAGTCAAGCAGGCATAGGGACATGCATGATGTGAAAAAGTGAAAGTAAGATAAAGAAAACTAAATTTTGAAATATTATTATTAGAAAAAGTGGTGCTTTGTATACTGATTCCACTTTCTGAATGTTTCACAACTTCATACATTTTACCGCAGTCTGGATTACACCTGCTTTTAAAAGGCGGAAAAGTTTTAAGTGCAAAACAGACATGCACTGTCACCCACAGTTTTGATACACACTACAGAATATCTAATCAATCACAGCTGGCTCTTCTCTGCTCATTTGTTTTCTCATAACTCCCGCATTTCTAACTTTCCATGAATGCATATGCATTAATGAGACAAACACAACTTAGTAAAATAGGAGGCAAATTGTGCTTGCAGTTGGTTTGTGCATGTCGCACCATCATTTAAGGTGGTAATAGCGAAGATTTGACATCTAGAACATGCAGCCTCAGTGATTATTATGATCATTATTGTTGTTGTTGTTGTTATCAGGCTGATATGTGGTTTGATTAATCATTTCTTACCACCTTAGAAAGGTACACTTACCCATTTAACCCGGGAGGTCCTTCTTTTGACAGAGAAATATTTCTTTTGGATCCTAGCTACCTTAACGTCTCTGTGGTTTGCCTGAAATGAGAATGCCGGCTGTGAGAAAGGATTTGCCCCTCAACTGCATCGCACATATTTTATAATGTTACATAAGCCAGTCAGAGTAACAGTTCACAGTTTCATTTTGCTTCACCTTTGCCTTTGAATAGGCTGTATAAAGTCTGATATGTTACAGACAAATTGCATAATTTGTGTTATTATGTTCAGTGTCTGAGCCGCATGTATACACTGTAGATCTCATCATTCATAGTGTGGTTTGCAATATTGCTTAAGTCAGACATTATTCACAGATGGTTAATAGACGATGAAGTTGGAGATAGAAGATTGATGTTTTGACAAGAAGACCATGTGCAGGTTACCTAAAGTGATGATTATTTTAGTAACCTGAAGCACAATGGGGCTTAATCAAAAAGTCAGAAGAAAATAACTAACTTACAAAAACTCCAAGTCAAACTTGTACAAAACAAAACAAAAACAAGCCAGCGCAAGATTCAATCACACCACACACCAGATTCAATCATAGCAAACATCAACATGAGTAGTATCCTGGTATTTTTGTTTAGGACAGTTCATGGGTCCCCCAAACAACCCTCTATATCAAGAATGCCATCCTAATAGAAAGTTGCATGATGCATCAGAATTCATTGCACTGAAATCTGCCTTGGCGTAGACCCAAAGAGTACAATAAAACACCTGACAGGCGTCCTTATAGCACAGCAGACGACAGTGATGTGATGTTCTCAGCAGAGACTCTAAGTGGCACCAGTGGCACCCACAGATGTACACACTGTGCCCCCCCCCCCCCACACTTTTTTTCTGTGAACCCTTTGGCAATGCAACATATAATTCGTCATACCAATAAAGCATATTTATTGCCCACATTGAGATAGAGAGAAGTGCATTTTCTTTGTGTGGGGTACAGCGGGGTTTAGAAGAGTGAGGGGGACAGAGAGCACTCAGTTTGTGTGTGTGCTTGAGGAGAGGGCAGGGTATGCGTGACCAAGACTCATTGGTTACTGCAGATCATGAATTGTATCATTTTCTTCTAGCTATGTGAGTTTGCCTCCAATACAGCAAAACAGTGATAGATAGTCATTGGTAGTTGGATCTTGTGCATGACAACAAGCTCAAAATGAGTAAACAAAGTAAACAAATGAGCTTGTTTCAAACTTTTTCCAAACAGTCTAAAGCAATGACACAAAGGTCCTTTCACTCCTTTGGCGCCTGTTACCAGCAGAGTATTGGATGTTAACTTTATTAATTGCCTTGCAGGAATTGCCAGCAACCTCTGAATGCCCACGACCCAGCTCTGCACGCTCTGACTATAGTGTCATAACACCGATATTACCCTCATGTCCTTCACAGTGATTAAGGGCTATGAATCATGAGTGCGTAAGGTTCGCTTCAGGTGTCAGCGACCTGTCGGAGTTTTGCAAATGTTCTAAGAGATGCCATATCAAGGCAAATCCCATGTCATTTTCCCTATCAGAAGTCCGTTCTAAACCCCCTTGAGCCGTGGATCTGCCCAAGGTTTCTTCCTTTGCGCTTTGAGTTTTTCCTTGCGCCTGTTGCTCTTGGGTGTTCCTTGTTTATGTGTGGGGGTATTGTATAACCCGCCCCCCCAAAGTGACCTTGCATTTTGATAGTTGCAGATAATATCACCCTAGCATTGTGCAATTGATTTGAAATGTAGGCTATGTCTATGAGAATTGCAAAACAATATTTTCAATGACAACAAATTAGGATCAGTGTGTATACAACAAGTCATGTGCTTGTGCGAAAGTTGTGCTGTGTGCTTTACATTCAATAGCGCCCATTAAATAAAAAGCTTAATGTGACTTAATGTCCTAGATCAATCACCACCACGTTCCTCACAAACATCACTAACCATGCCCTCTCTCTCAAAAATCACAGCCGAACCCCCATATTAAGAGAGCTATGATATACATTGTTCCAAATGATTAAAAGCCTTGAAAGTGAAATTATTTTTTTAGTGCTCATGCAAGACATGCCCAGAAGTTTAGTGATTATTGATAGTTGTTTTGGGACATCGAGTCACATTTAACAAATATCTGTAATATTGGTTACAGTTTTTGGAGAGGTGAAAAGAAGACATGACTAGTGATGTTCATAAGAAATGTGGAGATGATTGGTTGCCGTTTTTTTGACATTAAGCTATATTAAGCTTTATCACATTAAGATTTTAGAATGTCCCCGCAAAAAAGCTTCTCCCTATAGCCACTCGCTCTGGGAGAGCGCACCAAAGCTATTTATTTATGCTACATATTTAGGCTACTTGCACAAGTTAACAAATGTGCAAGTGTGGGGTTCAGAGCTGACCTGTGTACCATAAGATTAATTCTCACGGGCGCCCGTCTCCCATCATCAGCGACCTTCTCAATGACACAAACCTTTTTACCACCTTTTTGACATTGACATTTAGCCAGTGGTCCTCGGTCACACACACACACACACTACCCCTAGCCAGATTATGAGTTTTAATAAGCAATCCCCCCCACTCACACATTTCTTTAGAAGATTGATCCCACCTCAACATGATTATCACTCTCTTTCCTCTCTGCCTCACTGTTCCTTTAGTCATTTGAGATGGAGAATGCGCCCGGGTGCCAAGAGTCTTTAGCGAAACTCTCCCACTGAGAGTAAAGCAGAGCTTTCACTAATTTGATCACGCTCTCGTTCACCCCTCATTCCCCAAACCCCACCCATCCCCCACTTTCACCCTTCCCCCTTGGTTCCCTTTCCGTTCCCACTGACCTTTCTGCTGAGAGAGACATGGAGACCATGTCCACCCTCTGTCCTGGTTTTTCTGGATGATGAGAGACCCCAGGCTGAAGCTTTCATCTCTACAGATGCATCCCCACCACCCCCACCTACCCCCTGTGGACGATGTTATTAAGACATCATGCCTCATCAGAAGGATTTTGACCAGGAGAGCATATGTCTGTGGTGTGAATGCGGTCTTAATTAATCACCCCAAACACCACAGTTCAAGCGCTTGTGTTGAAGTGTGCAGGAAGCCATGACATACGGTTACACAAAGACCCGTTACACACTTTGCACAATTTCTTAACCTCCATGCATACACAACCTCTCACAGGCTGTACACAGCATGTGTACAAGCGCTCACCACATGTTTTGATCAACAAGCATATGTGAAGCCATGTTCAATTAGAGTACATCTGAGGATACTCCTTCAGCCACTAAACACTCATGAATGCACACACCTTCTCTCCCCATTGTTCATCTAGCTTTTTTCATACACACACACCACACACACACACACAATTTTTTTCTCTTGCTCTATGTCTCTCTCTGTCTTTCTGTGCACACACAGTCTATCCATCCGTCTCAAATAGGTCTATAAGGTGGCAGCATGAGACGAGCTCAATTCATTTTTGCATTCCATGAGGAGATTAAATGTATTTTGAGGGGGAGAAAGCCTTGCATCATTAAGTGCTGTAGCAATACCCCCTGGGAGGCTTGTGAGAGGACACATACTCGTTTAATGATGTTGCCAGACAACACGAATCCTCTCAGTAGCCTGCCAAAAGAGAACAATAATGGATTTAGAGCTGGAAAAAAAAACTAAATGTTTTCATCAGAGAGTTCAATCTCTAACCCTGACTCCCCAACCCCACTCCATTCCCCCCCAACAAGCACCACAATCATCATCACTCCTGCTGCCCAACTCTTCCATTTCCTCCTCCAAGGGCTCAGATGATTCCAGTGTTAGAATCAAAATGGGCTCCTGAGGACTCCACCAGGTGGGGTGTTGGAAGGTGGAGGATGCTGGGAAAGAAAAAGGTGCTGGGGAATTTGGGTTTCCAGCTTTTGACAGAGGTGTAGGCTGCCGAGGTTTCTTCACAGTGGTTGTATGCGCTCAAGGGCATGGGGAGTTCTGCGTCAGTGGAACATCTAAGACAGGAAGATCTAAACAAACATGAGCTCTCAAGAGGCCATTGACAGGGACACAACCCCATGGAGTAGGATTACATGAGATGTGTCCTTAGGAGTCCATTCAGAGTAGCCCAAACTAAAATCCCAGTAAAGCATCTTCATCATGGCCCAAAGTAGACATGTTGCACATACAGCTTCATGGTGTTTTTGACAATCCTATTTTTTCCCTATGCGTGTTGGAGAGTGTAGTCATCTAGACACCAGAATTTTAATGTGTACCTGGAATTCCTAAACCTGGCATTTTAAAATTCACCAAAAAATAATTTAAAATAAAATTCTATTTTTAATAAAATAAAAAAAAACATTTATAAACCTCCAATTTCTGAAACTGAAAATAGATCAGGTACCTGACAAAAAGTTGTCATGGTTCACCAGATGTGGCACCCTCTACTGCCTGCCACGGTCACTAACTTACCTCTGCCCCTTTTGCCCTTGTATTTCATGAAGCAGCATCACATGACACTGACTGCTGTTCTGTATAGTGCAAGGTTCTAGCGCTGTTATCTTGAATATCAGCATTCCCAGAATGCCATGTGTCCAATCAGATCAGTGGAGTGAAGCTTATTGCTGTTCTTTTCCCCCCATATTTGCATGTGCCGTTGGGTGCCTGGGCAGGTGTAATTGGGAGGTGTGGCTGAATCATTAGGCACAGACAAGGGACGGAAGGGAGAGAGAGAGAGAGAGAGAGAGAAAGAGAAAGAGAGAGAGAGTCAGGGTAGAGGGCTGAGAAACAGCATGTATGATGAGCTTGCTGCTTCTGAGACCACTTATGCCCTGAACAATTTTTACTTTCAAGAACACATAAGAAGTAGAATAGTTAATGACCTTGGGGCTTATTTGAGTGCACAAGTCTGTAGCGAGTGTCTTCCTGAGTGTGTGTGTGTGTGAGAGAGAGAGAGTGTGAGTGTGTGTGTGTGTGTGTGTGACTGTGCGTGTATGTGTGAGAGCATGTGTAATGCATGTATGCATGCATGCAAAAGTGTGGATCTGGATCGATGTAGGGGAAAGAGCAAGAGTGTGGTGTGATGTTTTGATTAAGATTCCTCTCTGCTAAGTGCTCCACAGCATTTCAAAGGGCTTGAATCTTTTTCGCAATGCGTCAGATATGCTGTTGTTCTTCTTCACAGGAAGCCAAGGGCAACTCAGGCTAGCTCAGATGACAAAAGACAAGCATGGACATTCAAAATTAATGAGAATTTTGGGCAGTACAAGAGTCCACAAAGTTAGGAGGAAAAAAATGTAATTACTCCCATTTATCAGTAACTACATCACCCATTTTAAGTCTGGTGAAAGGTTTATAAAATGTCACATAGTGCCACAAAAGATAAAAGTATGTGAGTCTTTTTTTCCTAGTCTCACCTTCCTGTTCAGTCGTTACTGATCTGGTCATGATCGTGGTTATTGGATTCAATCAATCACACATTATTCTAGAGAAAAGTGGTCATACAAAGTGCCATAAGAATGTCAATGCTCTTGTGAGTTATTGCAGCTCTTTTTCACATTCAGATGCTATGGACATCTCACAACCTAAATGGCAACACTTTATATTAGTATACATATATTTGCCATTAACTAGTTGCTTATTAACATGCAAATTGATATCACACAAGCCATTTGTTAATGGGTTTTTACAAATCACTCATTAATATCTTATTCAGCATGACTTTATTCGGTAACACTTTACTTTACAGATCGGTAATAAGTGGGTAATGTTATGGTAATATATACATAATTTCATGGTAATAATAAGTTTTAACCACGTATTACAAGTAATTACCATGCAGTTTCTAGACAATTAATGTGCAGTTTCCAGATAATAACAATGCAAACTGCTTTGATTTAAATGTATAACAAAATGTTAATTATGTGGAGTAAATGTGTAATTAGTGAAATTATGAATCTCAGGATTTACTTATTTGTGTAGTAATATGTCTGTAGTTACACCAGCATAGCGGTCTTATGAAGGTGTAAAATGTTGGTAAGTACATGGTTACTATCAAATGTTATGACATAACAACACAGTGATGAAAGCAACTAACCAAGTCATTGTAGTGGTTAGATGGCAAAATGACATATTGTTTCTGTTAGTACACTGAAACAAATGAAGTGATTTCACAGAAACTGCATGGTATCAATGCTGTAAAATACACTATTGTCTATTCCTACTTAATTTCTCAGCTGTGGTGACATACCCATCAAGTATCCTCCTTAGGATATTTAGTGTTGTTTTTGTGTACTTACCTTGAAATAAATGAGGTAGTTTTATGGAAACTAGACAGTATCAGGGGTGTAAAATGCATAATCACCTATTTTACAACACTGATATCATGCATGTTTCATCACTGTGTTGTTATGTCATAACATTTGATAGTAACCATGTACTTACCAACATTCACACCTCTTTACAACACCACCATGCTGGGGTAATGACAGATACATTACTTCACAATAAGTAAATCCTGAACTTCATAATTTCAGTTATTACACATTTACTTCAAATAATTACCATTTCATTATACCTTTAAATCAACACAGTTTGCATTGTTATTGTAAAAACTGCACAGTAATTGTTTGGAAACTGCATGGTATTTACTTGTAATAATAATATCTTCAATATAAATGCTTAATTACTGTTTATTTGTAGTTAGTATGTTAGTTGTTGCATATGAACTATGGTTTGGTTAGTACAGGGTTTTTAAGGTAGTAGTACAACAGGAACAGTTATTCTCATTCAGTTATACTTGGAACTAGTGGTCTGTTCATTGGAACAAAACTTAAAGCTACAAGTGCTAATAGTGTCCAAATAAATAAAGTCCTTATTACATCCTTTTGATTGAGATTAACTGTTCCTGAGAATAACTGTTCCTGTTGTACTACCGCCTTGTAAGCCTCTTACTGAGCCTTTACTGGGATCATAATTCATCTACAACTAACATTGAACACCTAACTTACTTGCTTTGAATAAGCAGTAATTAGTAGGTAATATTCAGGGTCTTCTTTGTTAATGGTCTATTATCTGTAGAATAAGGTCATGCAGAATAAGGTATTAATAAGTGATGTGTAAAGACAAACAAATGGTTAGTGTGTTAATAAAATGCATGTAGTTAATTGTGAATATGTGTGTGTTAATATAAAGTGTTACCACATAAACTACACAAACCATACAGTAGTACATTAAATGATCGCTCCACAGTGTGGCATAAATCACGCTTCCTGCCATCCCACTGCAGTAGACTAGCTCTTTCATGCTGTCCTCTTGGTTTATACATGTTGCTATGTGTGTGTGTGTGTGTGTGTGTGTGTGTATGTGTGTGTGTGTAGTCCACTCACTAGATGTTGCTCCAAATATGATTGAATCCAAATTCATGTGCCTATATCCAGAAGTGATGGTTCAAGCTTGAAATGTATAATTTATAGCATAGTGGAAAAAAATCTGGCAGACATCTGAAAAATGTAGCGGCAATGCAGCATGGCAAATTTCAGTAACCGTGAGCCCCTCACTAGAAATTGGCACAAAGGGGTTTTGGCTACTAAATTCCGATTAGCTGTTGCCAGCCATTTTGTTGACTGAATCAAATGGCACTTGAGCAGGTGTGAGGATATGTGGCCAAGTGTGAACATGCCAATCATTTAAACTGTAACATTCAACAAAGCTTTGCCTGCATCCAGAAGTCATATTAATCCTACAAGATGAATTTTGTATGTTTGTATGTTGGAAGATATTGGGAAGATACAGGGGATGATATCATGGACAAATTGTATTCTATCATGATAACCACTGTTGTACTTTTCCTGCATGACCCCTGGCAGTTGGGTTGGCCCCTTAAGCTGCAGATCTGCCCAAGTTTTCTTCCTATATTAACTAACACAAGGGAGTTTTTCCTTGCCCCTGTTGCTCTTGGGGGCTCCTTGCTGTAAAGCGCCATGAGACAATGCTATTAAATTGAATTGAATTATTGAAATATTTGTGATTGAATTCAGTTTTTGCAACTGTATATTTCATTAAGTTGCACTACATCTCATAAGTGATTACAAACTGAGTCAATGCACTTTCTTTGGGAATAACAAAAATGCAGTAATCATGGGTGCAATAGTTGATGAGTTATTCAGCAAAATTTGCTGTCAGTTTCACCATCTTCGGTGGGGATTGCGCCAGTGCTTGGGGCATAGTTACTGAAAGTTCTCTTCAAATCTTGATTTTTTTTTAAATCACAGTCCAAATTTTAACACCTTACAATTGAAGAATATAAGTGTAATAATCGAATAGACATGAGAATACATTGCCATGGGTGCCTGTAATTGCCTGTTTAACTGTGTGTGTGTGTGTGTGTGTGTGTGTGTGTGTGTGTGTGTGTGTGTGAACATGTACATTTCGTTGTCACAGTGCTGCAAGAGATGGTTACTGAGGCTCTGTCTGCCCAGCAAACACAATATGCTGTCCTTAGAGTGGCCTACTGTTATTGGTATTGAATAACATGGTAGCAAAATATGAATTTGGAGTACCCTAAAATATTTACAAGATGTTCGTGCTACTCACAGCTCTGTAGCCCCTCTCCTATGGCTCAGTTCCTGGTTCCTAAGAACCTCGAAGAGGAGAAAACCACAGTTCACTGTTCAGGCCCTTTGAAGATTTAATGATGAGTCAGAACTGCGTAGAAATCAGTAATTTCTATTCAGACATGGTTATTTTGAGGTGGCCACGATTCAGAGGGGATCTTGGAGCTAAAGCTCTTTTTGAATCATCAAATCTGCGTGCCTCAAAGGTAATTGCTGACTTTTGTCGACACTCAACATAGAGGACGATGCTGTCGTGTTCACAAGCTGATAGTGCCTGTTTAATATGGCAAGTCTAAAATAGGTCTTCGGATTCACTTCACACCTTGAAGCGCTGTGTAGGCTAATTTGCCTCTCAAAATGTTTACATATACATACCAATATAAGCAGTGTAGTTTCAGAAAAGCTGAATTACTGCAAAAATGTGTGAGAAATACAGCCCAAGGCTCCCCCTCCTCCTTCTCCACCTCCTCCTCCTCCTCTTCCTCCTCCTCCTTATCCTCTCCTCCCCTGTCGCTTTGCAGTCTTGCCAAGTTCTCGGATGAATGTTCTTTAGCTCATACCGTGCTGGGATCTACCAAATGGTTGTCGCTGAAAGCTAGTCGTGGGAAGCTGGGAGAGAGGAGGGCCTCTTGTGCTGTCAGTGGCACAGCACGTCTCCTATGGGACAATGTTAAATCTACGAGAGGGCCCCAGGATGCTAACCTTCCAATGCTAATTTGTTATTCAAGCTCAAAACATGACATTAACAGACATAAGTATCCATTATCAGATTTTGAAGTTATTCACTTTAAGTTATCTAAAAACATAGAAAACTGCTCCTTCTCATCAGTATGTGATATCTGGAAGAAGATACCTTCTGCTTTTTTCACTGTGGGTGTGGGTGAGGGGAGTATCAGTTACAATCTTCAACTGTGACACAGAAAATACAGAAATGAGATTAAATAAAGTCATCTGGAGACTTGAATGTTTCTCCATTAGACAAAAGATTCATCATCTACCAGCTGGGAGAATTCTTAGCAACAACCTCACCACAGTTCAACCCAACATCCCTTGTGGCCTTAAGTGAGGTGAGGGAGGTGTGGGGAGCACAAGACAGTCTCACAAATCATGACACAGCCTAGTCTATCCTTCAACTTGTTGTTACAATGTTACAAAAAGTCCCCTGACAGGGCTACATGTTTTTCCAGCTGTCATGATCCTGCTCTCTACCACCCGGCCTCCTACTGGTCTATTTAAGTGTTGCAAGTTCCGTGTTTGTTTACCTTTTCCATGTGCTCATGTTTTGCTGTCTGCCCTGCCCCTTTCCCTCTTCCCGCTCTGCACCCGGTCTTCACGTCCTTGATTATTGTAATGATTTTCACCTGTTCCTTGTTTGTGTCATTGCCCTGTTCCCTATATATTCCCCAGCTCTTTCCTTACTCCTTGTCTGATTGTCTGACCATGTTCCGTGAGTCCTGTGTATTTATCTGTCAGCTAAGTCCTGATTACCTGTGCCTGTTCGCGTACTGCTGTTTTTGCCTTTCCCCTGTTGGATACTTTTGGATTTGAATTTCTAGTTTGGAGAATTGATCTTTTGTGTGTTTTTTTCCCTAACTCAGTTTTTGGATTTTTTGTTGGATTATTTGCACCTGTTGGTTATCGATCTTCTGAGCTTTTTCCCTTTTGCATTTTTTTGAACTTTGTAAATAAACTTTTGTATCGATCTGCATTTGGGTCTTAGTCTGTACGTTACAGTACAATCAGACCAAGAAGATGGACCCAGCGGATCCAGGACAACTCTCTTCGGCGATTCAACAACATGGGTCTCTGTTGGGCCGGCATCAGGCGCAGATCGAAGACCTTAGGGCCGAGATACGGAACCTCAGTTCCAGGGTTCAACCCCTCCAGCCGACCCTGGGTTTCTCCGTGCAGCCTGAGGCTCCAGCGCCAACCGCCCAAGCGGCATCGTTGTTCCACGAACCTAGACTGCCTCCTCCCGAGAGGTACGCCGGTGAGCCTGGTACCTGTCGTTCATTTTTGTCCCAGTGCTCCTTGATTTTTAGCTTGCAACCCGGGTCATTTCCCACTGAGCGAGCCAAGGTGGCTTATGTCATCACCCAGTTGTCAGGACGAGCTCGAGAGTGGGGAACGGCGGTTTGGGAGGCGGAGTCCCCATCCTGCGATGATTTTCGAGAATTCGCCTCCGAGATGAAGCGGGTTTTCGACCGTTCCAAACACGGGCACGAGGCTGCTCGGGAGCTGCTCCACCTACGCCAGGGTTCCCGTTCTGTTTCGGACTTCGCCATAGACTTCCAGACCCTGGCTATCTCATCCGGCTGGGATAAGGAGGCATTGTTCGACACTTTTCTAAATGGTCTCGGAAGAATTGAAAGATGAGTTAATGTCCCATGATCTGCCTGAGACCTGCGAGGGGTTGGTCAATCTGGCCATCCGAGTCGACACCAGGCTCCAACAACGTCGACGATTTAGGGCTTCCGGAGCTGTGGGTAGAGGGATTCCTCGTCTCGTCACCCCCGCTTCATCATCTCCCGTCATGGCAACCCCAGAGCCCATGCAGGTGGACCGGACTCGTCTGAGTGTGGAGGAGAGACGGCGAAGGCTACAAGCCCACCTTTGTCTATACTGTGGCAAGCCCGGACACTATCTCGCCGCCTGCCCGGGATAAGCCCACGCTCACCCGTGAGAGGGTGCGGGTGAGCGCCACTATCACTAACCCTCACCAGCCCAACGAACCCTCCTGCCTGCCGCCCTGACCTGGGGAGAACAACGACAAGAGACGGAGGTCCTCGTCGATTCGGTGCGGAGGAGAATTTCGTCGGCGCCGGTCTGGTGAGCCAGTGGGGGCTGCCCGTAGAGAATCTCAAGGTGCCCCTGGTGGCCAACGCCTTAACGGGAGTC
Source organism: Tenualosa thibaudeaui (assembly GCA_027481765.1). Classification (NCBI taxonomy): domain Eukaryota; kingdom Metazoa; phylum Chordata; class Actinopteri; order Clupeiformes; family Clupeidae; genus Tenualosa; species Tenualosa thibaudeaui. The sequence goes on along the minus strand of JAIFZK010000012.1, from coordinate 6,372,163 downwards.
AAGCTGGCCACTGTCCGTCAGGTCACCATACCGGTGAGTCTCTGTCTGCTCCACACCCACTGTGAATCGATTAGGTTCTTTGTCATTGACTCTCCTGACTCTCCTGTCCTCCTAGGACACCCCTGGCTAATCAAACACAATCCCCATATAGACTGGCAGGAGAGTAAAATTATTGCTTGGTCTCCTACCTGTCAGGCTAACTGTCTCCCTGTTCCTAGTGTTTCTGTGAGGTCTGTCCCTGTCCAACCCGAGGAGTTTCCTGATCTGTCTGCTGTACCTCCAGATTACATGGACCTTAAGCTAGTTTTTAGCAAGTCCCGCCTCTTCCTTGCCCCCTCACCGACCCTATGATTGTGCCATCGACCTCCTTCCTGGCGCCTCCCCGCCTAAGGGGCGTATTTACTCTCTGTCCCGCACCGAGACAGAGGCCATGGACAAGTACATAAGGGAGTCCCTTGCTGCTGGTATAATCCGCCCGTCCTCGTCCCCTGCCGGAGCGGGTTTCTTCTTCGTCTCTAAGAAGGATGGCTCGCTCCGACCATGCATAGATTATCGTGGTTTGAATAATGTCACCATAAAGAACCGTTACCCTCTTCCCCTCATGTCATCTGCCTTCGAGCTCCTGCAAGGGGCCAAGGTTTTCACAAAATTAGACCTGCGGAACGCATACCACCTGGTCCGCATACGTGAGGGGGATGAGTGGAAGACGGCGTTCAATACCACTTCTGGACATTATGAATACCTCGTCATGCCTTTTGGTCTTACTAATGCCCCCGCCGTTTTTCAGACGTTGGTCAATGACATTCTTAGAGATTTATTGAATCATTTTGTTTTTGTTTTTCTGGACGATATACTGATTTTTTCAAGGTACTTGTCAGAAAACAATGTCCACGGTCGAACAGTCCTGAAACGCCTCCTAGATAACCAACTCTATGTCAAAGCCGAGAAATGTGAATTCCACCAGGAGTCAGTCTCCTTCCTCGCCACGTTATTTCTCGGGGTCCATCCAGATGGACCAGCAGAAGGTGAGAGCGGTTTTGGAGTGGCCTACACCCACTACTCGCCGAGGTCTGCAGAGTTTCTTGGGGTTTCGCCAATTTTACCGGGCGCTTCATCCGAAACTTCAGCACCATCGCCGCCCCCCTCACTGCCTTGACTTCTCCAAAGGTCAGGTTTTTCTGGTCGTCAGAGGCAGAGAGAGCCTTTGGAGAATTAAAGAGACGTTTTACTTCAGCCCCTGTCCTGACCCAACCTGATCCTGAACGTCAGTTTATCGTCGAGGTCGATGCCTCCGAGGTGGGCGTTGGGGCAGTCCTATCACAACGTTCCTCCCAGGACAACCGTATCCACCCGTGTGCCTTCTTCTCCCGCCGCCTCTCCCCGGCAGAGCAAAACTACGATGTGGGAACCGGGAGCTCTTGGCCGTTAAATTGGCCTTGGAGGAATGGAGACACTGGTTGGAGGGCGCCCCAGTCCCATTTCTCGTATGGACAGACCATAAGAACTTACAATATATCAGTCAAGCAAAGAGGTTAAACCCCCGACAGGCACGCTGGTCATTATTTTTCTCTCGTTTTGACTTCACACTCTCTTACCGTCCTGGTCACAAGAACACTAAACCCGATGCATTATCCCGACAGTTCACTTCTGGCAGAGAGAGTCCAGATCCAGAACCCATCATCCCCTCCAGTCGTGTGGTTGGAGCGGCCCGCCTCGACATTGAGTCACTCGTTGTGGCGGCTCAAGCAGACGAGGCGGGTCCCAGTCAATGTCCTGTTAACCGTCTGTATGTTCCCAGCTCTGTTCGTCCACAGGTTCTGCAGTGGGGCACTCTTCTCTACTCTCCTGCCATCCCGGTACCAGTCAAACCCAGGCCTTCATCGAGAGACGCTTCTGGTGGCCATCCATCAAGAGTGATGTCGTCCAGTTTGTCCAGTCCTGCCCTACGTGTGCACAGAACAAGTCCTCCAACCGACCCCCTGCCGGATTGCTTCAACCCTAGCCATTCCCGAAGACCCTGGTCCCACATCGCACTAGACTTCGTGACTGGTTTGCCCTCTTCTGACGGTAACACCACCATCCTCACAGTAGTTGATCGTTTCTCCAAGGCTGTTCATTTTGTTCCTCTGCCCGGTCTCCCCTCAGCCAAGGAGACTGCCCAACTCATGACGCTACACGTCTTCCGTATCCATGGTCTCCCTGTAGAAGTGGTGTCCGACAGGGGGCCCCAGTTCACCTCAGCCTTTGGAAAGCCTTTTGTAAATTACTTGGTGCTTCTGTTTGTCTCTCTTCTGGTTTTCACCCACAGACTAATGGACAATCCGAGAGGCGAACCAGTCATTAGAGACCGTGCTGCGCTGCATGGTTTCTCAGAACCCTTCCGCCTGGAGCCGACAGCTGCCTTGGGTTGAATCGCCATAAATTCCCATGTTTCATCCGCCACGGGCAAATCCCCTTCGAATGCTCCTTGGGCTACCAACCCCGTTGTTCCCGGACCAGGAGGAGGAGGTTGGGTACCGTCCGCGGAGGCATTCATCCGGCGCTGTCGGGCGGACCTGGAAGCGCACCCGCACCACCCTTCTCCGCTCGGCTGTCGGATGAAGACCCAGGCCGACAAACGCCGCTCCCAAGCCCCCTCCTACCGTCAAGGCCAACGGGTGTGGTTGTCCACACGGACCTGCCTCTGAGGGTCGAATCCGCAAACTTTCCCCACGATTCATCGGTCCTTTCCCCATCACCAAGGTCATCAGTCCCACTGCCGTCCGTCTTAAACTCCCTTGTCCCTTACGCCGCATCCACCCCACTTTTCATGTCTCCGCATCAAGCCCTTTATCTGTAGCCCCATGCATCCACCCCTGCTCCCCACCTCCCCCGCCTCATAGATGGATCCGAGGCTTACACTGTTAAAAGACTTTTGGGCGTTAGTCGTCGGGCCGGGCATCCAGTACCTCGTTGACTGGGAGGGCTACGGTCCTGAGGAGAGGTGCTGGGTTCCGCCCGGCACATCCTAGACCCCAACCTTATCAAAGACTTCCGCCAACGTCCCTCCTCTACCCAAGGGACGCCAAGAGGCGTCCGTTAGAGGGGGGGTACTGTCATGATCCTGCTCTCTACCACCCGGCCTCCTACTGGTCTATTTAAGTGTTGCAAGTTCCGTGTTTGTTTACCTTTTCCATGTGCTCATGTTTTGCTGTCTGCCCTGCCCCTTTCCCTCTTCCCGCTCTGCACCCGGTCTTCACGTCCTTGATTATTGTAATGATTTTCACCTGTTCCTTGTTTGTGTCATTGCCCTGTTCCCTATATATTCCCCAGCTCTTTTCTTACTCCTTGTCTGATTGTCTGACCATGTTCCGTGAGTCCTGTGTATTTATCTGTCAGCTAAGTCCTGATTACCTGTGCCTGTTCGCGTACTGCTGTTTTGCCTTTCCCCTGTTGGATACTTTTGGATTTGAATTTCTAGTTTGGAGAATTGATCTTTTGTGTGTTTTTTCCCTAACTCAGTTTTTGGATTTTTTTGTTGGATTATTTGCACCTGTTGGTTATCGATCTTCTGAGCTTTTTCCCTTTTTGCTTTTTTGAACTTTGTAAATAAACTTTTGTATCGATCTGCATTTGGGTCTTAGTCTGTACGTTACACCAGCTGCTTAAATCCCCTTAATTAGTTTACCGTGACACATAATCTAGGTGTGTTGGTGGTGCACATGTGCCAAATATTTGCATTCCATAAATCCGTTAAGCATCTTGCAGGACAAATCATGGCTACCGACATGTAATGTAGGGGATAACATTCTGGGAGGGGGTCATTATCGTGGAATAACTCCCGACAGAGTGATGGAAGCCCGATGGCTGCGGAGGGAATAGAGGAGTTATTCCATGATAATGACCGCCTCGCAGAATGTTATCCCACTTATTACACAGCTACCTATTGAATAAATTGACATGACAAGGAAGCATAGGCTGCAGTTGCCCACAACAACCACATTAAAGACATAGACAAACTAAAGTGAAGGTGTCTTTTATCTGTTGCACTGGTTTGCAGAATTAAATATAAAAAATGCTGCTGTATACACACACACACACACGCGCACACACAAACACACACACACACACACACACACACACACACACACACACTTATTCATCTATTTCCTGACCTGGTGCATCTGACCAAAAACTCTTTGACCAAAAATGCCTGTCTCCTCTTTCAATGCCTAATAACCATACTCAGACATGCACTCATTATAAAGTGGGAAAGTCAAATGATCTAGCTCAATAGTGAACCGTGAGGGTGAGCAACAGAAAGCATCATTAAAGAAAGTTTTTTTTTTTCTTTTAATTATGACTCACCATGAAATTGCGTGTTTTGTGTGTGTTGAGAGGTGATTAAAAATACAGCATTTATTATAGTAGTATAAGTTTAATACTTTATACTTTCACATACAGTTGTATCAATTATTTATAAATGTTTATATTTTCTTATCAATTTTCAATAGCCAAACAGATTTATGTGGCCGTTGAGTAGCCAGACAGATTTATGTGGCCGTTCAGACCTAATCAAATAGACTTAATGCTGGCCTGCTTAGAGCCATTCTGCCTGCTGTCTTTGTTTCACAGCAAATAAAAGATCATTTATAAGCATGACCATGAGAAGTGAGAATTGACTGTTAATGTTCTATTTACTGACACCGATGGGCAGAAGCAGACACATGTTGGCACTAACAGGGCATTAATGTGGATGGAAGCTAGTGTGCAGAACTTCCACATACAGGCCTAAAAAACATGAAGAATAAAAAACAAAAGCAACAATGAAATGCGCCAATCACAGGTGTGTGTGTGTGGGGGGGGGGGTTGGGGCTTACTCTTGTGCACCATGCTTTCACAATAATTCACATTTAAGCCAAGTACATTTTCTAAGAGTGAAAAAAGGTTTTAAATGTTTCTCTGTAACAGTTAACTGAACTGAAGATATTTCTGGAGACTTACAAGAGATTGCCTTGGAGTTTTTTTTTCCTCCATCTCTGATCAATTGCAGCCCACTGTCAAATCAGCACCAGTGCAGAAATGGCTGATTCCATGCTCCTGTTGGAGTGTAGGCTACAGACATTGTTCTCACTAGGGGGAAAATTGCCATTCATACAAACTGTAAGAACATCAAGAGAGGTTTTTATTATATTCCCCACTTTTAAACTATGATTGCCCCCATTCATTTAAAGACACCTCCTTCAGTCACTCATTCATCCGTGGCAATCAGAGCAGCACATCAAACAGGACTCTTTTTACCAGCCGTAATGTAAATTTCATCACTGGTCGTCCCCCCCCCCTTTCAAAGAAGGAGAATGAGTGGGTATGAGTATCGCACTGTTTCAAAGATATCTCATTCCCCATCACATTATTGGCAGTTGTAATTTTTTTTCATGCAAGAGGTGTTGTTAAAACATAGCCTATGTCTGCACTATTTTCACCTCTACAAGACCATCATCATACTTAACAATGAATTTGTGATGCAGTAAAACTTATATGGAACGTGTTACTGTATTTTTTTCTCAGTAAAAAAAAGGAAAAAAGTTAAGGTTTTTAAGACAAAAAAAGTATTTTCATATATAAACCGTTAGTGCACCTAGACATCTCGAGTCACAGCAATCATGCCAAAAAAATATTAAAAAACTAGACAGGAGTAGTGACCTTTGTACAGGAGCCATATTGGGCCCTTAGTCATAAAGAATCTTAAGGCTAAGAGTAACTTCTAACAGGCAAAAACCCTAAAAATAATGGATCTCAGACGTAACGTTAGGACTCCTACTTTTATTGACTAAGGGTTATTCACAAAGAAATTTAGCGCTGGAAGTAGCACCTTAGTCTGGGACAACTTAGTAGTATTTCAGAGGACTCCTAACTCACTAAGACCAGTTCATAAAATATCTGAAGACAGCTGTTTGTATGAAGCATGTCTGTAATCTTTTGAAATGCACATACAGAGTCACATATTTGAGGTACCTGTCATTAGGGAATAAATATGCAGCTTGCAAGAAATGTAATAAAACCAATAACGCCAATAAGCCATTGTCAACGTATATGTGCACTTTAGTCATAAACAAATTCAGGTAGCCCAGTCTACTTCCTATCTATGCAAACATGTCATCATAATTGTGGTGCAAATATACTTTGTCAGTCCCCAATGTATCCCGTTACCATTTCATTTGTAGCCTGTGATCTCCGCCAGCACTCACTCAAAAGGTACTAACACAGCAGAGCAGCACACATAAGATATCCATGTGGAATGTCAACACTATCCACCTATAAAGGAATGCATTTCCTTGCATTGAACACTTAGGGCAAACCAGGTATGAATTAGCCTCATGAACCATCTCATGTCATTTCACTTAGTGCAAAGAATCTGGAACCTCTCAATAGACATACGTTAGCTTCCTGGTAGACAGCTTTAAAACTTTAAAACTACTGGGCATGCCTTTAACCATTCACATAACAACTATTTGGTCATGACATTTCAGCCCTTAAATCAAGGACATAGCCCTCTTTGTGTTTGCTGACTGGTCCTTCGAGTCCTACAGCAGAACAAACCTAAGCTAATGGAGAGATCCCTGACTGTGCTGTATCGAAATGTATCATTGAGTGTAAGCACTAGGTGGCGCTAGCTTGGGTGGCTATGAATGCCATGTATGGCACAATAATAGAGAAAAAGAAACTCAGCTGCATCTGCTCCAAAATGTTAGAAATTGGGGCATGAAACATACTACACCTTCCCATCCAAGTCTACCTTCCACTCAACTTTTACCACATTTACATCTTTTGACAAACGTTATGCCTGTAATTTTGCATAATCTTGCATGCAGAGAGACAGACACCAAAAACATCTCCTAGGAGGCAATAGTAATGGTGATAATGACTACATTATAACTGCAAATAACAACTTGTGCTTTAATAATAGTATAACGCTATGCTACAGAGGTGTCTAAGTGCTGCACTTGCGATAATCCAACAAGTGGGCTACATTGAGCTGAGTGGAAACCAGTGTGCTTGGCACATCGCTCCACAAAATCTGCAAGCAGTTTTAGAGTCTTGCCAAATCTGTGGCAGACATTTTAGCCATTTCTATAGAGAATCACTTTGGAATCATCCGCACCTTTGAGCATCTTGGAGGTACTCCATGTCCAAATGTAAATACCCCAGGTGCAGGAAGGATCCAGGGATTCCACATAGCCCTCTCTGATTCCTTACTTATTGTTGATTAGCTACACATTACAATATCAAAGGGACACGACACACAGCCCTGAATGGCAAAGCAATGATGAGACGGGAGACAATGTCTCTCTCTCTCTCTCTTTCCAATGGAGCTGGAGAACCTCCAGCACATTGACAGATGCTCGCAGAAACCACCTCCCAAACAGATTCTGAATGCATAATTGATGCCTTTCTCTGCTGTTACTGAGATGAGTTAATTGTGGGATTTCAGTAGAGATACTCTTTGGTGTGTATATCTCCAGTTTCACAAATACAAAACAGAATGAATTATTTAATATAAAGGCTATTTATTTAGAGAGAAACATCACAAAGGATTTTATGCCAACTGACACAATACTTCAACACTGCAATGTTGATGCCTATCTGTTAAAGACAGTGTCACAGTGACAGTGACAGTGTGTTTTGGTAACACTTTACTTGACAGGTGTGTACATAACAGATTCATAGCAGCCAACCTTTCATAAATGTGGAAGACAGAATTACGTAAACAACAAAATAAAGGTCCAGTGGTCTCAAAGGAGCATAGCTGTATTTGTTTTAAACCTGTTACTTGATCATGTCACATCAGACTCAATGGGCAAATCAAATGTCAATGAACCTTTGCACACAATTATAATCTTTTGCTACCTTGCCCACACTCAATTGGTGTCCAACAAAACGGTGAGCTCTATGTAGTTTACCTGCCAGTGTTAAACTCAGATGAACTCAAAAGTGAATATGAATGATTCACAACTTGAATGGTTAAGTGACATTTTGAGTAGACTTCTAGACAGTCATGAAATATTTGCAAAGGTTGGAGAGGAGCACGTAGTATGACCACAGTAATCATTTAACAAAATCGTCAATGCTGCTTTGAGACATTTGGACTTTTATTTTGGTACGTTATCGCCATTGTGTTTTCCACATTTATGAAAGGTTGGGTATGAATGTTGAGTCATGTCTTATGAAACAGTCATGAATACTTTGTGAGTAATTTATGACAGCTGCTATGAATGTATATGTACTCACCTGTCAAGTGAAGTGTTACCAACCTTAGATCTCTTTTCACAAGGCATCCAGTGTACAGTAAACCAATTCAGTGATAACTGATTAGCAGTCTAATTAAACCTACTAAATTTTTCAGTTCAGATCAAGTTTCAGATCATATAAATGTATACTACCAACACACACACACACACACACACACACAGAGAGAGAGAGAGAGAGAGAGAGACACTCCTCTCATTCAGAGTGTGGATTGAATGCATTTCTTATAGAACATAATTTTGTTTAAGCCCCTTGGTCATGGTTGAGAATGTGCATGAAATTTTGGTCATGCTTAAAGGAGAATTCCGGTGTGAATCAATTTATCTTCCTGTTGTTTGAAGTCACTGAATGCCGTCGGCAGGAAAAAGGATGAGAACATTTGATACAACATATACAGCACTTATCCTGCAGCTAACACTGAATGGGGCACAGTAACTTACTTTCATTATTGTTTTCCTATGCCCCAGTCAGTTAACATTAGCTGATCGTTCGTTATTCAGTCTGTGTTGCATCAAATTTTCTGGTTCTTTTTCCTGCAGACAGCACTTGGTGACCTTGAACAACAGGGCTATGGATTTATACTGATTTCTCCTTTAAATAGGCTACATTAATTTATGTCTTATTAGTTATAGAGTATTCATCAGGGCCTGTTGATTAATTTTCTCTGCCTGCCCTTTTTGAAACCCTCTACTTTTCCTTTCCTAACTCCTCTAGATTGACCTACTTTTATTCCCTCTGTCTGTTATTTTATTTTTTAAAATATATATCACTATAGCCTAAATAAGTCAATTATTTGGTGTTTTTAAGTATTATATGTATTATAGTACTGTAATGGTATTTATATTTGAGGAATAGGCTATGCAGAAATTTGCTGTAATGCCTGTAAAGGCAACTGAATTATACCTGAATTCAGATTATGTGCTTCTGCTTTTGATAGGCTATGGTTCACCATGTGTTGTTGAGCATCAAGAAAAATGTCTCTACATGGACATAGGTAGAGCTGCAGAATGTATTAAGAAATCTAATATACATTGAAAGTTATCAGTGACTAGCGTCATTGTAAAGCTGAGATTGTGCAGATCATACTGCTGTGTATTGCTTATCAGTGTCATTGTAAAGCTGAGATTGTGCAGATCATACTGCTGTGTATTGCTCATCAGTTACTAGAGCGAGGCAAGTGCATGCATAAAGCCTCAAACAGTCCAGTGCTTCCCTCATGCCAGCTGATGTGGACATCGATCTGTAAATGACAGACTGATGATTAATGGAAGGGGATGAATCGAAACCTGGGTGGCAAACATCCTCATAACACAAGTGTGAACAAAGTGCTCCACTTTCCTTCACCTGTCAACATTGCATCTCCAAGAGAAACACGCCAATGTTGACACACGATCAGGCCCAATTAGATGCATCTTGAGACAGCCTAATAATATTTCACCAGGTGTATCAGTGGAGTGCCCGAGGAAACAAACAGCGTAAAAGAATCCACTGGTTCTCAAATTGTGATTAATCAGAGGGCTTCTGGACGTTATTAAATATTTACAAGACGAGGCTTTATTTCAGTTGGACTAGAAATGTCCCAGTCATCAATCCTCATCTCATCTCCCTTGACTTCTCACTTTGCTTCAAACTGAAGGAAGTTGCACTATTGATCTGAAACTGAAATCTGTAAAAGGGTTTATGAATCGATGATAGACTAGGCCTGTTTTCAGAGGAGGAAGAGGGAAAAATGGATTGACATCATGAGGATGGCTTGGGGAAAAAATCATTTTCAGCACTTTTCCACTTCTCAGACTTTTTTATGTGAAGAGTTGCATGAAAGTGGAGGGAGGGCAAACTTATCTGCAGGTGTGTGTGTGTGTTTGTTTGTGAGTGCTCCACTGAGAGTTATTTTCAACATAATGTATGAAACAAACTATGCAATGGTATTTCTATTTTAATTCACATGTTATTCTGATAAAGAGTTTACACTTTGCTGTAAAAAGAAAACTCTCTTTTCACTGGATAAAAATTGCTCAGAAATGCTCTAACTTCTGCTTTGCCGGCATTCTTTAGTGCACTCACCTGATCATTAAAACTGTGCTGGAATAAACTAGATCAAAGCAACCTGCTGTGAAAAAGATATCAATAAATCTCAACTCGCACATATGGCCTAATCTGTTTTTGGAACCACCCCCCCAAACACACACACATGCCTTTCCACACGCCTTCTCTTTTGCAGTACAGAAGCACTTCTTCATCCAAATTGTTCTCCTAATATTCTCACCGAATGAGGGTGATGTAAACTCTATGCAACCACAGCAGGAAGTCATGCCTGGTGAGAAACTAAATAATGGACGGTGCAGCCAATGAGCAGAAGAAAAGATGAAAGGATAGTGGGCCGGCTCTAAACCGGATGTTCCACTACTCTGCCACAATCCGCCCAAATCAGCCCTGACAGCTGGCCAGCTGAGCACAGAGGGGCTGGGGGTGATGGAGTGTGGGGGTGTGGAGTAAATCTCCAGCTCCAGCAAATCATGAATATGCCTTCCCCTCCTTTAAAAAGGCAAAGACAGAGGTGGCAAGGGGGTGATGAGCTCCTGCTGCCTCGTTGAGAGAAGAAGCCAGTCGTGGACTGCATGATGAGAAGCATAAATTGCAGCTTATTTTAATGTTCATGAAGACGTCATACTGCAGGGTGGACTGAGTGAAGAGAAGAGACAGATGGTCCAGCGGTTGACCGTGAAGAAGATTGTGATATTGAAACATGTCTCTCTTTCATCAGCACCTTTACTAAGAGGACATAAATGATTTGAATGCTCCCATCCCTTGTGCTGTTCTATAAGAAGCAGATCCTCTTTATGAGAGACTATAATACTTTATGATGAAGCAGCTTTGTTGTATTCACGAAGTTATATAATATGTCATGGTATTTGCCTGTGAACCCAGGAGAGGCTCGTTTATATGCCATGCAGCTATAGGTTTGAAGCATGACAGCAGGAAGGAGAGGAAAGGAGAGCAGAGCTGTCTCCTGTTTCTCCATACTCGTAAGACCTGGCCGAACCTCAGCGGTTTCAGATGACAGCCGAGTGATGATGGCTCTTTGACAGCAGTGTGGGGCAGGGGTGGGGTGAGGAAGGAATGAAATGGGGAGATAGAGACTACAGCCACCCCACCCCGCCAACTCCATCCCTCCTTCCACCCTCCCTCTCCTCCAATCTCCCCTCCTGCCCCTCCTCCTGGTTATCACACCTGCTCATCCCCTCATCTTTGTGCTGTGAGATGGCGGGGAAGAGGAGAGGTGGGTGGTGGCAGCAAATAAGATGGGCCTTGGGAACAGGGCGTTACAGGCTCCCTGGAAACGAGCGATAAGATGACAGGTGATACATCATTCAGCAGTCCATACAGGTGTGTGTCATGGAAAATAATGACAGGTGTGATGACAGTAGGCCTACATTAAAATGCAAATACTCAGCAGGCTTTATGGTGTCAATTGTGAGCCATCTGATGTAAAAATGTCAGCAGACCTAAGGACAGGATCAAAATCAACAGACCTAAGGAAAGGATTGGTTTGACACAAATTAGTTGGCCTCTAATTAAGAAGTTTCACAATTGAATAGTCCCGATTTGCATATGCCAAACAGATTAGAAGGTACTAAGGCTTTGTAAAGCTCAAAAACAAATAGATGGCCAACAAGAGATCTGAATGCGAAAGAGGGATCATCATGACACAATCCAAAAACTCTTTTTCCTGTCCACACATCCAGAGCCAGAAGCCAGAGTTATCAGAAAACTGGTGGTTAGATGTGAAAACAGTTTCTGTGACTGAAATCACAGTTTATGTGTGACAACAGCAAAACCACATTAAATATCTGTTTTTATTAATACCTGGCTATGTGTGTGCAGGGTCTGATTATTTATGATTTTTATAGATTTATTATAGAGTTGCGCAGTCCAGAGTCAAGTTCTTCCAGGAACTAGTATTCCCATTGACGTTTCGAAAACTAAAAGCGCTTTAAGTCCTGACGCAGTCTAATCAGCTACAGGGTAGGTGACGACCATGTAACCTTCGGTGTTGAGTGAAAAACGTACAAAAAAATGAAAAAAAAAAAGCCAAAGGAACTACTTGTCCCAAAAACAATTGTGAGGAATTGAGGACATCATACAGACTTCCTACAGTTTTCTTTAAGTAGATTCACATTTAAATATCTTCTTTTACCTGATTGGTCCTTACTTCCCCTGCCACCATTGCTCCCTCCAGCATGGAAGTTTTATGGCATGTGTTGCTATAAACAATTTCTTGTTTCTCCACCAATCAAAGGCACTGAAATTACCACTGAACATTCTTGTTATTTCATTATGACTATATGATGTGATATGAAATAAACAAAGCATTTTTTTTTACTTCATCATCGTTGAATGTAAAACAATGAGCTTGTCATCATTGCTGCCATTACATTTTAACTTTAGTTTCCCCATACTGAATACTGTATGCTAGTTAACAGTTATGGACACTGTATGTGATTAGGTTAGTAATGTGATTTTGTTTGAATTACAAATTCATTCCATTAGATAGGCTATGGGGAAAATGCTACAAGTGCCCATATATGATGTTTGAAACCAATTTTTTGGCTAGTAACATTATGTTTCTCAGTGATATTGGGTTTAGGTACTGATTGCTTCTGAGAACACAATCTGTGAAATCTTTTCATCACTTACATGCTGGAGTGTTTTGGCTCTCCCATTTAATTAATTGATAGCCTTGGATTAATGCTGTGCAAATATAAATCTAATTTAACACAGCCCTCTTTTCTTTGAATAACATTCAAGTTAGCTTGTTAGCTGACGTAGTTTGACTGAATTTTCTCGCAAAGAATGTTATTAAAAACTGATATTCATAACAAAAGCCTCTCATTGCAAAACACACATTGTGTCTGAGTGCAGCCTTCTTCAGTGCCCTACATCAAGGTAAACTTTCTCTCCTGTCTCTTTTTTTTTTTTTTCTCAATGTTAGCATCTCACTCTGGGCTTTGCTAACTCCCACCTCTCCCACACCTCCTGCCAATCAGGCTGAGCTGCTAGGGGCTGGAGAGGTCCAGATGGCCCCCAGAGTGTGGAACGTGCCTCCTTCGTCAAGCAGCACACCAAGGGATGCCTGTCCCACTGTTTCTCTTCAAAAGCCACATGGCGTGCAGGGTTAGCTGTCTAAAACACATTTGGGGTTGGGAAGGCTTTGCCCTTGTCAGTCAAAGTCCTGAAGAAAATGAAAATATCAGCAGCACACCAGGTTGGTTCATAAAGATAAGGGAGTCCATCTAAAGGCTACAGTTGGCAAGGCTAGTAGATCACCAGTCTAAATCGCTTTCTACTACAAAGGAAGAATTCAATTCAGTTCACTTCAAGTATATTTAAACAGCGCCTTTCACAGTAGTATTGTCTCATGGCACTTTACAGAAAGGAGCGCCTAGAATGTGGATAGAAATAAAGAGTTAGCTTTTTTCATTGCTAGGCTACTAGATGGCAAGCCATATGTGCACAGATTAAACCAGTCAAACACAAAATCGTTAGTAGGGTTGGAAAGATTGAATAAATATGAAACCTATTCATAGAATAATGGAGGATATGGACAGTACCTAGAACAAACTCTTAACATTGTAATACTCATATTCATATTATGTATGGCATACAAAGGTCTAAAACATATATACATGAGACAATGCAAGTAATCTTAATGCAAGTAAACAAGAATCTTTTAGGCTTTTAGGTTAGGTGTCATCAAAGAACTGATTAGAATGGTTCAGGATGATACATTTGTACATCTACAACAGCTGTTATCTACAAGAAGAAAACTGCTGTTTGTTATTGTTATCTCTTGTAAGAAGATCTTGGTAACAACCAATATTCATAAAGCATTATAATCACATTGGGCTGTAATGCAATTCATAAAGTCATTAGTGTTCATAACTGGTTATACATTCTCATGACTGTACTCATAAGGCATTATAGTGTTATCTTATATAAGACTTTACAACCTGAAATGTCACAAAGCATTATAAAACTTGTAAAAAATGTGTTAATTGTCCATGCCAAATAATGAGGAGTTACAAGCGCTCAGTGCATACAGTGCAAGTCAGGTGATATAAAAATCAATAAGACACCATGCAAAATAATGAAAGAAACCTTTACTGCCCCGAAGGGAATTTGTCTTGCACTTAGGAGCCACAAATAACATAAAACAAAACATCACTTAGACATGCAGACTCATACAATAGCACATAGAATGACAAAAAAACACAGTAAAAAAATGCATGCCACATATTTTAGGATGGCTTCTCTCTGTCTGAATTATGATTGTTTAACTACTGAAAGCTCTTTGGCATAATAGATGTAATTGCTCTGTTTGTTTTAGCATGTGGCATTCTATAACTGAGCCCTGAAGAGAGAGTGGAGTATTCAGGAATGAGGGGGTGGGATGGAATGAACAGACAGGGGATGAACAGACAGACCACCCCAACACTAAATCGCAAAGGTCACAACACTCTGTATAAATTCAATAAACCAATTGCCAAATTGCTGTATCAGCCTAAAACTTACACGGTTTCCTTAAGTAATACAATTTTTGTTGTAACAATAAGTAAGTGGTATGTATCCCTAGTATTAAAAGGCCAAAGAAGCTTATAAAGATTTGTGACACTGTGGTCAAAAAATACCAGGCAGGCAACTTGGTGGATCAGTGCTGTCTTTAATCATGACGCCGGAGACAAGTTACCCACACAAACCTACACAAGGAATGTATAGTAACAAGCCTGTCTTCCTGGAGACTAGGATTATTTTTTATACCTCCCAGAGCAGACATCACATGTAAACCAAATGGCAGACCTCCCTGCCCTCACAATGACATTTGACTTCTTGCCCTCCTGCTGTTTTAGCTTGTTTAGGTTCCCTGTCCTGTTGAAGATAGATATCTATTCCCTGTCCTGTTGAAGATAGATATCTATTCCCTGTCCTGTTGAAGATAGATATCTATTCCCTGTCCTGGTGAAGAGGGTTCTGTTTCCCACATAATCTGCTCTGGTTTGTTGTCTTAACCCTTTAGACTTAGGTTACACATGGCATACCTTTGTATCATACAAGGCATGCATTTGTATCACATTAATATTCATTTCTACAATATTACAATTTTTCCTACAACACTTATATGATAACATTATAATGCCTTATTGGTACAGTCATGAGATTGTGTAAGTGGCCATGGATGCTTATGTCATTAGTTATAAGGCTTTATGAATACATTATAACCCTTTATGAATGCATTTATAATGCTTTATGAATACTGAGTTCATAGAAAGTGTTACCAAGAGTTCCTACCTGGTTGAAGAGTTGTGCTGATTACATTACAGCTATACTGTATTTTTATTTGCAGTATGTGCAGTAGGCTATGCATCCTTTATTTAACCAGAAAGGTCTCATTGAGATACATCTTTCCCCGGGGAGTCCTGGTAAAGATAGGTGGCATAAAAGTTTTGTAAATCTTTCATGCATGGTTGGAACAGTGTGGTAAGTTAGGGTAGTTATTTTTTGAAGTTTGGTTACTCATCTCTGCAGGTCACATACACACATCAGACTGACAGACTCACAGCGCCTTGTAAATAGAATCTGCTAATGCCTGATGAGTCAAGGAAATACTTCTCCTGTCAGACACGACCTACTTTTCTTATGGTTCATTTGATCTTTCAACATAACCCCTTCATTACCATGTGAAGAGAACCCATGTCAACAGCACCTAACTAAATAATTTTTTTATTTCCACAATGACCAAAACCACACTCAGAACCACTTTATTATGGAGCCTTTAAAGGTTTCTGTACAAAGAAATATGTATATATTTGTTTTATTCATTATAGCACTATTACATTCATAGAAAGAGCCTAGAAGAGTCCCCGAGCAGCTGCCAAGGATTCCTAAGATTTCATTTGAGAAAGTAACTTGTATAAACTTGAAATGTAAATCTGACCTCAGTGTGCACTTAAATATATTCCTCCTGTTTAGTACATAACTTGGTACATTTACATAAATTTACATTTATGTATTTAGCAGACGCTTTTATCCAAAGCGACTTACAACTTGCCAACTATCAATTGTTCAGGGTCTCCCCCTTGTGCCTTGCTCAAGGGCACAACGGTGGCAGCTGGAATTTGAACTCACAACTTTTCAGGCTACTTGCACGCTAGCCAGGTTCCTTAACCACTATGCTACCACATACCAACTTGGCCAAATCACATTTTATACATAGTTAAGAATATGTAATCTGATATTTTGAATTAACAATTTTAAGTAATTCTCTTGAAAGTTAATAGTAACACACTCATTCTCATCCATAGTTTTAGACAAAAAAAAACAGTGCAGTCCCAGTTTTGTACTTAGACTAACATCAGTAAGCCTCTTTCTCTTCCGCTGTTATCATTTTTTCTTTTTCTTTCTCTTCTTCCTCTGTGCTCTCTAATAGTACGGGATGAAAAGCCACTTGACATTTATCTGTGGGATATTTCCCTTGTAGTGAAAATACAACAAAGCACAATGAGTCCCCACAAGGCTCATACTTTAAACCCTGCAATGCAAAGGGTTGATTTGGAAGTGTTATGAGGTGAGAGAAGAATTTCTCTCTCTCTGTTGGTGGTTAGATGTGCTCCAGTGTGATGGAAAACACATGAGGTGTAACACTGAGACTCTGACGTCAAAGTCCTCCTATGTTCTGTCTAGCTGTCAGTGAGAATTAACATTACCCACTTTTTTCTCTTTTCTTGTCTCTGTGAAATACCTGCCCATAGCACGTACACTGCATGCATTTGCAATAAAATCCATTCTATAATGATTACCCAATAATTTAAAATATGGTTCTATAATTGATGCTTAAGTACTTATTGTACTGGAATATGTGAAATGCAACTTAGAAACTGTAATTTTAGCCTAACTGTAATTTCAAACAAGGACAACATTAATGAGTCATAGCTAATTTACATATCTAGATTAGTATTCTTTGCGTCTAACACATGAAGTGAAAGAATAAGTGTATATGTGCACAATTAATTGAATGTTTTTGTTCAACAGATTCTGTACATTTTATTCATTGCCACATCAAAGGTATGATGGGTGAAATAGTGCTGTGAAAGAAAATAACAAATGAATATATTTATATAATTTTGATATAGAAATATATTTGTATAATTTTGATCAACTATGATCAACTTTATTATCAGTCCAACTCCAATTGGATTGTTTTGGCTTGATTTATTTTTACTTGGTAATCACATTCAAATTGCACATGGATAGAGATTATTTGGATATTATCATAAAAACAACTTACATATTTTTGAAAACGGACATGGAGGGTTTTGTATCTGAACTCTAGAAATAGAAATGTGTGAATATTACATGTACCTTTAATAGTACATTTACATTAGTACAATAGTACAGTTAATATCGGCATCAATAAAGAACCAAAAAAAATCATAATTTAGTTTAATTTATGAGAGTTGCTGCATTTTTCCTATTGGCACTTTTTGTGATTTTCTCCCCCCCTCAGGGCCACTGTGCTTCCCTAAAAGGCATATTAGTACATAGCCATCACCCTAATTAAAAGTAAAAGGACATATTACATTTATATACATCTGTGTGGCTCTTTAAAAAAAAATCATTGTCTTCAACTGAAAAACCTGAAGCAACAGCATCAGCACTTGCAGTATGTCATACAGCAGTGTATGCACCTACTCCCTTTACATGGGACAATTGGACATGCTTTTGTTGCACTGTGCTATGGTGACACACCAGGGACATACAGTACCATGTACTTCTGCATCTGAATGTGTGTGCAATCTTATTAAATGTGCCTTACTGTTAACATGGAAAGTGCATGTGGGAGGTGACGACAGGAGACACTTCTGAGTTTCCCGCCCGCATCTAAATGGACTTCAACAATTGACCTGTTATTACATCGCACGTCATTACCAGAAGATTCTGTCTTGTGGACAAAAAGAATATGCAGTTTGTCTCCATGAATTATTCAGTTATCTTAGCAATGATGACATTTCACAGTTGCTGAAGGCCTGTCGGTCCCTCAGGTGTTTTAAACCACAGCCAAATGCTAGAGGCCACAAAAGCCGGAAGAACGAGAGAGAAGGGCATAAGAATAGAATGCATGAAATAAGAAAATGCATAATAAATGTGCCTTTTACAGAATTTGTTCATTCATTTGTTGGTGTCTCAAAGGGCCCAAGGATTAGTCATACCTCACATACCCCGAGGCTTTTAGCGTGTCTTACTGCAGACACATAAAAGCACACCAACTTGGAGGTTGACTTTAAAAGTTAATAATTTGTCTCAGGTCAAAGGAAAAATGTCCTGTCAAAACAAACGGTTTCTGGCTATTTCTAGGCCAGAACAAAGAGTAGTGTTTTCAGGACAGTAGGGGTAAAGCATACATTGACCCACAGACAGTACAAACAGTTTTTATTTTCCAGTGACAAACTAAAATGTACATTAAGAAGTGCCAGCTGATTAATGCAAGACACTGGGGTCTTTCAAATTCACAATAGAAGAAATTTTATGTAACATGTTCAATAGAAATCAGCAAAGTAATATCAAATAAATAAAATCAAATTACATTTTGTTATATCACATTGTGGTACATATATATATGATGTCTCTCTCTTGTTCACATTCACCATTAGCAACAGATGTGTGAGTTACTTTCTCCAGACATTATTATCACCTTACTGAAAAGGAGGAGACTTCAAGTTGCAGTGTGAAGCTGGAAGTAGTTTACAAACTTCAGCTTGTCTCAGCACAGAAGCATTGTGATTTCAGGTTACATTTTTTGGATTTTTTTTTAAAATGTACTGTATTTGCATACCTTCAAATAAATATGTTGCTCCTTCCAGTGCAACAGCAACATGTGGAACAATAGCACATGTAGAATTCCATAATGTGGTATTTTAAAGTACGGTTGAACCATCCATCAATTAAGTTTTTGTGAGTTCCATGATTCAGTGCTGATATAGAGGGTAGAGAGTATGTGAGTATGGGCAATAGTCTGTGTGTGTGTGGGGGGGGAGGGGGGGGGGAGAGACATGGTTCATGGGAGGGGTTAAAGTCCATTGAGAATTCAAACAGCATGTGGAAAAACGCTGTTCCTATTCTGCTGGACCTGGTGCATATGCTGTTCCATCCATCTGTAGACCGCCGTGAGAACAGACACTGCGGTCGGTGCAGAGGCTCTCTGATTTTCCTAGTGGCTCTGCTGATGCTGCACTGATGAAGAAGCTTCATCATAAAGGGAAGACGGGCACTAGTGATGCTATTGCCTGTTTTCACTCTCAAGTCCAGTGGGTGGTGTTCAGAGGCTCTGATATTTCCATACCTCGAAGTAAGGGCATGGG
Source organism: Tenualosa thibaudeaui (assembly GCA_027481765.1). Taxonomy (NCBI): domain Eukaryota; kingdom Metazoa; phylum Chordata; class Actinopteri; order Clupeiformes; family Clupeidae; genus Tenualosa; species Tenualosa thibaudeaui. The sequence goes on along the minus strand of JAIFZK010000012.1, from coordinate 6,352,463 downwards.
TGAGGATGCCTATTTGGTCTCCCTTTGAGAACTGTCCCCTTCCTATGTGAGGTCTGAAGCTTTGTCTTGAAAGTAAAATTGAAGTATGGCAAAATACATTTCCTGATAAAATGTCTCGCACACATCATAGGCCTACATGAAGACAGCTGCTCCTATTGCTAAATGGTAAAAATCATGTAGGCTATTTAAGGTTTTATCAACAGGTATGTCTTGAAGCAATAATGTAAGTAAGCTACCTGAACCTCAGAAAACACAACACATGGGCTCCAGATGAAGCTGATTCCCAGGCATCTGTCATAGCTCTGACTCGCTATTCTGTCCAACATTTGTCTGAGCCAGCGACAGCATGCAATGGTGGATAGGGCCTGGGACTGGTCAAGTGGACCCATTACATAATGAAATGTTTAAATATTAGTACAGCCATACCTGGTTCTGTAATAAACCTGTAACACAGATCCGTTTATTATAGATCACATTGTAATTACAAAGCTGTTTCATTTTCTTATGCCCCATTCAGTTAACATTAGCTGCCGTTCACTGTTTATGTTGTATACAATTTTGTCATTCTTTTTACTAGAGACAGCATTTGGTGACCTCGAACAACAGAGCTATTGAGATTGATTCACACAGAATATCTCTTTTAAAAAAAATCTCTAGTCTCCAAGGGCTGCATCCCCTTGACTACTTTTATTTTTTGTGTGTCTTGTCCATATGTTGCTTCTCTAGATCATTTGTTCATATTTTTTCGCCTATGCCTTGCCTTGTCTGTGTGTTTCATATAACTTTGTTTGTGTGTTCATGTTCACACTCTTGATTTTGTTCTTGTTGTCTCACCTTTCAGAGTTTGTCAAAGCCATGCATTTGCATCCCACAAAAGCTGCCCATAAAACAGTAACCATGTAATAAACATGTATAAAAACACCATGACACAATCAACAAATTGCACAAACAACACACATAAGGACTCACAAATGCTGCAATTCTTTGTCATGCTCCTTTTGATTTCTTGCTTCCCAGCATTCACTTTCTTGTAGGGCCAAGCGCCTCCAAATGAACACAGCTGACCAGGTCATAGTATAAATAATGAAAACGCTGGGCTGCAGTCTTTGCATGCAGTTCTATGGCCCGCTCAAGGTAAGGCCAAGGCCTTGGGAATAGCTAGCAATGGCTCACCCAGAGATAAGCCAGGGCTTACTGTTTGATCCCATTTGCTCATGAAATATGAACAGTCTCTGTCGGTACATCTCATCTGACTGAAGAGTGTGTGTGTGTGTGTGTGGTTGTGTGTGCTGTAAAATGGTAATGAAATTGTTCAGCTGTACTTACAGTAGCGCAGCACTGCTGGGGACCTGCTCGTATTTGTCCTGCATATTGATGGACTTTAGTAAAATACTGATGGGGATTTAGGCTCAGGCTTATGTGAAGTACAGAGAAATTCTACCACTTCTTCACTCTAGGAATGAACTATCAGTAGCATACTCTGTTGTTTAAATTAATACCAGACTTAAAACCTAGGCACAAAACATAAACACACACAATTTTAGAATTCTGCAAACTCCAAATGTAGTGAACAGAGTAATACAGTGATTTTAATCACTTTTAATTCATTTGTTTTTATTTATTCATCTATTTAATTTATTGTCTTTTTTGTTGAATAGCAGATCACCATTAAATAACAAGTAACGAGGGCGTTGTTTGAGTACAGTTGACACCTAAATAATAGGTATAGTTAGAATAAGAGAAAATAGAACCATAACTGCGGCTGCTTCACCTCTTCCAGTCGTATGGAACTTAGAATAGTTGCTTCTTTCTGATTTTTTCAGTTGGCTGCACAGAGCTATTCACCCAGCAGAGCCCTTTCTCACTGAATATTTTACAGGTGTACAAAGCAGACACATGAAATGGTCCATACTTTGTTTGGTAAAATGGTTTATAATTTTCTGTAAAAAGAAAATAAATTGCTAAGAACATTGTCTGAAACTTCTTCCACTGTAGTCTAATCCAAACACTCTTTCTGACGCATTCAACACATTCTTTCCCAAGTTATCTCGCAAGACTGAGAGAAATGAAGCATACAGTGCAAAGTGCAAAACATGATTTGACAAAAATATTCATGGCAGTGATTAGGAACTTTTTTGTAAAAAAAAAAAGTCTTTGACATATACAAAACGGGCAGAAAGATTTAAAACTGACTTCTGTGCTGACAGTCTCATGCCTTTAAAACCCACATACAAACACATTAGCAAATGAAGTAAAACTGACCAAGTGAATGAACTAAAAAAAAAGAGAGAGAGAACAAGAAGGAAAGAAAAAAAACCTAGACATCAACCCATCCCTGCTTTGAACATTGGGCATTGTTAGTGTTGCAGCTACTGCTAACTCCTCAGAGTGGAAGGCCAGAATGGTGCTTGGGTTTATTGGAGAGACATCATAAAGGCATTTGAAAAGCCTTTTTTGTGGGGGCCTGATGCGTGGAGACGAGCATAGTGGTATCTGTCAGGAGGCTGATGTGTTGTGCATTCTGAGCGCAATGGCTTATGGCCTTCTGATGTCCTGGCTTCATGTCTTTGTGGCACTGGAGAAGTGAAGGATGAAATGAGCTGAAGGAGGGGGCGGGGGAGAGAAGCACACATAAACACACACACACACACACGTTTGTACACACATACATACACACACATGCACACACACACATTCGTACACACACACACATACGCACACATGCACACACAAACACAATGCACACAAACAGAGACAGAGACAGACAGACACTCACACACACTCACAATCTTAAATGTAGCCCCACTCTCTACACTCCCAATAGCCTGAATGTGGCAAGATACACAGGTCAGGGCAGACACAAGAGGCCACAGGTCTGAAGTGAGAGGTGGGTGCCAGAAGTGTCTACTTCCTGTGAACTCAAGAAGCAAGTTCTTTTCCCTGTTCCCTTTTGTATTTTCACTCTTCTCTGACAAGGTGCTCTGTCTGGAAGATGATGTATATTGATGTATATCAGTCAGTGTAATGGTTCCATTATGGTTACTGTTGTACGATCTAGGAATTAATTCCACACGTATGTCCCTGTATGTAATATAGAAATTCTACTCAAAAGCAAAAAATGTGTAATAACTATTACCATTAAGGGCTGACTGCACTATGTGTCACATAAGGATTTGTTAATCTATTTAATTTTCTCTCCATTAGGTGGTACAATATTTTGGTCCAGTTGAAGGTGTGAGGTTTATGGAGTGGCAATTCACATCTGTTACCTACTCTCTCTGTTCCCTGAAATACTTTGTGAAATAAATCTGAGGGCAATCATCTTCCCAGTCAGGTGAAATTAAAATTGGTAATGGGTACTGGCCAGACAGGTAGCAAATGACTGTCATCTGCCATTTCAGGATGCAAGTGCTCCACAACGAGTTTAACAACATGGCGTGAAAACACACACACACACACACACACACACACACACACACACACACACACACACACACACACATATATATATATGTTCTTCCATTGGCTTTAATATATGTATATATATATATATACATATTAAAGCCAAAGGCTTGCTCTGATGCACATCACTCACGACACAATGGAAGAACACAGGGTTTGACATTTAGATGGTTCAAAGATCACTCATTAAATGCTATGTGGCTCCTCGATTAAGCAGGGAGCTGATTTAAACTAATTGATATTTGCATAGTCTCTATCTAAGTAAACAGCCACAGTGATTGGCAGCCTGCAGCTAAGAGACTTAAATAGAATCACATATCAGCCATTTGATGGTCAATGAGGAACAAAGCCTCCCTACCAATTCATGTCTGATCTGTCAAAGCTACATTATACACAGTATTATACTCTTCAGTTAACTGATAAGCCTTTGTTGTCTAGCGGATAACAGATACACACAGTAGTAAGCACCATAAGAAGTCTTGCATTTTAATATTTCACCTGCTGGAATGTGCATTTTGCGGTTTAATGTTTTCTGCACCAAACCTCCTCAAGAGCAAAGGGGCTTGAAACTAAAGAATGCAATGTGGCAAGGTGCAGAAGCAAAATGTGAGCGATGCCCTGCGAAAGAAAAACAGGCATACACACTTACAGTGGGAGAGGTTTTGTGTTTTATTCTGCAAAGTAAAGAAAAAACCACTGAGAGAAATACTTTGTAGATATGAGAGTTTAGAGGGGAAAAAACACTGCTTTGTTAGTGAAAACTTCCAAGACGGCTTTCTGCGCCAGAGAAGGACACGACTTTGTGTTCAAGTTTACTCAACTGCAGTCTGTAAATGATAACGGCAAAGTGCGCTCAGTTTATGGAGCTGCTGTTAGAGCTCAACCCTGGGAAAACAACCAAAATGGCAGGCACCATAACCGCCAAAAATAGAACCTGCAGACATCCATATCAGATTAATAAAACAAATACCAAGAAGTCAGCATGATAAATCCAATATCATAATATTCTCCATACCAGCATGCACTCAATTATAATCAATCCATGAGTTATAAAAGAACAAAATGAACCTTAAAGGAACTTTTTGCTTTCAATTTGTTTTGCATTTGCTGAAAAATGTAACTACTCTTAATGAAATCTAATTTTAATCAGTAAATTAGCAGAAACAAAGTATAGTTTAACTAATAGTGATTCATGTATTTTGTACTGAAAACAAAAATGATTTACAACAGAAATTGAACCAAACACTTTAACTTCTTTGTCATAAACCAGCTCCAGTTTTTACCATTATATTCATATTGTCACAAAGCACAGGAAGAGGACAAGATGTTGGCCTATGGTTTTGGTTACCAAGGAAACAAAAGAAGAGAGAAGAAAATCTTCTCTAAACGCCTGAGAAAGAAATGGAATGAACATTGGAATAGAAAGATGTATATTGCTAGTAAAAGGGTCGCTAATCACATTTTTTACTTAGGATTCATACGACAGTCACACTGAAATGGTTTTGTCTCCGTGTGAAGTACAGAAAAGTCATTACCTGTGGAGGTGCATCAACATTTCCATAAGTGTGCATATATTACACTGCCAATGTCCCTGTTGTATATCATGTAAAAAGGGATCAGTTTCATGAAAACCATAATGATACGCAAACATGCTTTAACATGCAAATTATTTTTCTGTAAATGTTTCATTGTTTTTTTTATTTTTAAGGACTACAATTACTTCTCTTCCATTACTACTTTGTCATTTGCTCTCTGCATGCCTTCAGATGTCCAGTGTTCATTTAAGTGAAAAGGATATTGTATTTATGATCTTGTTGTTATGGCTATGACTCAAATAGCTACAAAATCATAGCAAAACATTTATTTAATATTGCCTACTGTGTTGTCATTGGCATAGCCTGCTGAGATTCTTAAAAGCATCTCACACATAAAAATGATGTGAAACAGCATTATTTTCCAGCAACTACATATGTGAGTTTGGTATCAAATGGTGTGTAATTAAATTAAAACATCAGCGACAGCGTAGCTATGAATGTCTGTGAGGCAGCACTGGAAGATCAGTGAGTGAGACCTGCAGCACTGTGGAATATGCCTCAGTGGGTCTGCAAATCTCTTTCACAAGACAGCAGCATGACATCATTATTAAAGCGCTAAATGCACCAATTCATCCGAGAAAAAAAAAATAGGGAAGGAGTGGGAGAGAAAAACAAGTGTAATAGATGATGGAAAGAAAGAGGGAGAGAAAGTGAGAAGAAGATGAGGAGAGGAACAGGTGGGTATGACATGCCACCTTAATCCTTACATGAGTCAAGGATAATGAGACAACCTTTTTTTCTTGAAGGGAGAAAAGAAGTTACTTTGCAGATTGGAGGTGCTTGCACATATTTGTCTGTTTTTGCTTTGGGAGGTGTTAGTGATGGTCTCTTGCAAATCTTTTTAATATTGGGTTTTACCTTCATTGTAAACTGTCGATACCATATGTAATAATTACACATCAAATAATCACAACAACAACATGAAAATAATAAATATCAATGATCTCTACGGTGTGCTTTCATTGTGGCGGTGACTGATAAGAATCTTATCTAGCGCCATCTGACATGAGACCTCTGTGGAGGTGCTGTCCAAAGTCGATCTCTAAATAGAAATTACAATGCCTGTCAGTCTTCATCACAAGGAACAGTTCCACTTTCCCTGTGACTAAGCAGCTGAACCATTCTAATTGATAAGCATGAGAAATCACTGAGAGGCATGGTGCACCGAGATCAAACCTCCTCAAGAGCAAAGGGGCTTGAAACTAAAGAATGCGATGCGACTAGGTGCAGAAGCAAAGCACAGATATGTTGTTAAGGCCCTTTGGTAGTTCACCTTTTTCATCAGTTCTGATCTGACACAGTATTACAATATTAAAAAAAATAACAACTAGAGAAAGTTCTTTTATTATCTAGCATGTGTCATGTGAGCGATGCCCTGCGAAAGAAAAACAGGCGTACACACTTACAGTGGGAGAGGTTTTGTGTTTTATTCTGCAAAGTAAAGAAAAAAACACTGAGAGAAATACTTTGTAGATATGAGAGTTTAGAGGGGAAAAAACACTGCTTTGTTAGTGAAAACTTCCAAGACAGCTTTCTGCGCCAGAGAAGGACACGACTTTGTGTTCAAGTTTACTCAACTGCAGTCTGTAAATGATAACGGCAAAGTGCGCTCAGTTTATGGAGCTGCTGTTAGAGCTCAACCCTGGGAAAACAACCAAAATGGCAGGCACCATAACCACCAAAAATAGAACCTGCAGACATCCATATCAGATTAATCAAACAAATACCAAGAAGTCAGAATGATAAATCAAGTATCATATTATTCTCTATGCCAGCATACACTGAAGTATAATCAACCCATGGGTTACAGAAGAACATCTAACAGAGCTAATTGGATAATAACTAATAAAAAGGGATAAATAATGACATGATTAAGTGTATCAGAAAATAATTTCAGCCACAGGATAATCAAATTACTTAGAAAATAACTAAACTAATATAGTGTGATAGGATATTGTATATGAAGGGATGGAATTGAGGGTGTTGACATTTTTCATGCCAATTGAATCCCATTAATGTTGTATTAATACTGTACAGACACAAATATGGACTACAGGAGACACTACAATATGGCACTTACACAGCTATGTTCTTTCCTAGCCCAATGAAATCCATTTTCTTTTCTTCTTTTTTCTTTGGGAATTAAAATTGTGTTTCAATTTAGGTGACTCTAAAAGTACCTAAAACATTATTTGTGTAATTACTTGTGACTAAACTAACACTTCATCCTGAACCCAGAGCTGACATGATCAGAGAAATGTCCCCATGGACACTATAATTTAGAGATATCATGCACCAGGGTTTTTAACATAACAAATTATTAATCTCTAGATAATTGATACTAGTCTTCACAGGCCGTGACTGATAATTGTCAGTCATTGCAAAATTCTGTCAAGAGTTTTGTGCACCATTCTAAAATGATAGGTGGTGATATGATATGGTGTGCTATAGCCACTTTGAAACAGATCCAGACTGGATTGTAGTAAGTTGTTGTTTTTGTGGTACGGTATTTAGTATTTGTCAAAATCAATCTGCTAAATCATTAAGGAAACATTGTGTTACTTTGTTTCCTATGCTGAACATATCCTTTGCCTCACTCAGAATAAGATAAAACTTGGAACTCTGATTTGAGTTTTAGAGCATTGCAATAATGATCTATATGCAAGCGAACATCCCTCTTCTCTTATTGGTGTGTACAGACTGGTGTCAGTCAGCAGTTAAGTCTACCTCTTAGAACTAGTTCTTTTCACTCTCTGCTGATACATCTCAATAAATAATGCAATTATTTTCTTTATTTATGTTATTTAACAGCATTTCTTGGCATCTCTGACAGCATGCAGAGTTTTCAGACACTGCACCTGGTTTCATGGTTTCCTCTGCAGCCCCCCCCCCCCCCCCCCCCCCCAACACACACAAACACCACCACCACCCTCTCTCTCTCTGTCGCTCTCTCTGAGTCTCCTGTGAGCTTGTGGTTGAGCTGTTTACTCAGAGATCAGATTGCAGTTGTGCTGAATATTGCAATATGGTATACTCTGCCTCATTTCATCGCGCCTCTGAGAAGCACTTTTGACTTTTCCCTCAGAGTCGTATCTGCTGGGTTACGTTACAGTGGAATTTATCCTGTCCTTTTTGGGAGTTGTGTTTTGGCATCACAATTTCCCCATTATGTCCTTTGTGTGGCTCATCAGACCATTGGGGTCCAGTATCTCCAGTATGACTTTTTTTAACCTGCAAGCAGCTCATTAAAGCAAAACCTTAGGAGGTCTTACAGCCTGTGGCGAGACTGATCAATACTATATTCAAAATTATATTACATCAGTGCATGTCTCTGCATACCTAACATAAACATATGTGTGTTTGTTTGTGTGTGTGTGTGTGTGTGTGTGTGTGTGTGTGTGTGTGCACACGCGCTTGTGCACATTTGTGTGAGTTAGAGTGTGTCTGCTGAGATAAGCCTCATACGGCTGTTTAAACTGTGAATAATTATGGGATCAGGTGGTAACAAAACAAGGGCCATGTTTTGGTTGCAGCCTGTGAATGCAAATAAATTAACCTAATATCCCACAGTAAACCAAGTAGGTAAGTTTGTAAGTCTGTTAACACAATACCTTGTCTGACTGAATGCACATTTTTATTCGAGTTTTCTAATTTGGTTGCGCACACAATAGCAAGTCCTGTTGTTATGGTGCCATTTCTTAGCAACCAGCAATTATCCCCAAGGGCCTTAGCCACAAAAAAAAACACAGCCATAATGGCCTGAAACTTTGACCCATTAAAAAAAAAATACTAAAATGCCCTGAAAAAGAGCTTAAACATTCCCACCTCTCTCAATTCAAAAGATTAATTGGTGTATTTATATCGTATGCATTGTGCGTGCTAACAGATTTGTATATTTCAAAATGGACTGGTTCAAACAGACCTGATAAGATAACCACCAGCACAATAACACATTGTCCAGCCCTTATGAGACGCTTTGAAAGGAATACAGTAAGCAATCATATACATTTCAGAAGAGGCACTTTTGCATTGTCATCCAATTGCTTAGTTGGTAGCATCTTTCTTATTGTTCCCCTCTCACTGTCAATAGGGAGGTCACATGTCCTCTTCCTCAGATTTTGCTGGAAATGGATTGTAAGAAATGACATGCTCAATATTTTTTCATCCCGTGTGGCAAATTTTTCAACATCACAGGCACTCTATTGTTCTGGAGATGATTCTTTTTTTCTGCATGCAGGAAACATCTCTGTAACAATAGCCCATGCCTAATAGTTGCTGAACACCAGCCAAATACTGTCTCATGAATAAATGTGACAAATGTGACCCACACAGAGAGACAATAACAGTTATTCACCTTGAGAGAGAGAGGGGGGGGATGCAGAGACACAAAAGAAGAAGCAGTTTCAGCGCTTCAGCGTTAAACACGGTGATGTCAATGCAGCTGTTCATAAATACACTTTCAGTGTAGCATATCATAATGTGTCATACTGAAGGAATTTTACATCATGGAAGAGACACTTGGATGTCTTAGGCGTGTTTCACCAAAGGTAGATATGGCACTGCCAAGATACATCACAGTCCTGTTTTCACTGACAAAAGGGGAGGGAGCTAACCTTGTTTGGCAGACCAGTCTGCACAACATAAGGACTAGGTTTTGTGATAAACAGTATGCTTCCAATTGAAATCCAATGATGGAAATATTTCAGCATGATTCGGAGAGGTTAGCATCAGTTCTGGTGGTTCATTGGGGTTATAAGTGGGCTTGAAGAACTCATTTCATCACTCATTTCAAGACCCGTTGGTGAAGGAGCCCCACTGTTACATAGCCACTTAATGTTATACGACAGATTTATCAACTTTACTGAACCCCAGGTTTCAAGCAATCTTGTAAATTTAGTCTCAGCAATAAACTGTATAAGCAATATACTCATGCTCATCATGCAGTAATATGGATTGGCAGCCTTTGCTAACATCACTAACAATTGTGTTGTTCTTATAGCTGACATATTGTCTGTGTTTTCATGTTATATTGAATACTAGGCGCATGTTGTCTAGTGTGCTTTTCTCTGTTAGTAAAGTGCTGCCTTTCTAGCAAAAGAGACAACTGTCTCAATAAGATTTCCTTGGGTAAACAAAGGATAAATACAAATACATAAAAACACGACAACGTGAACATGTAAACATTAGCTGAAGGATATCAGTACACACTGTTCTATTGCTAAGTATCATGAACGCCATATGACCAATCTACTGAGGCCTTATAAGTCTGACTTTTTATACCTTTGTGCATTACAGTAGAAGTCTGGTTAGCACAAAATGATAATTGAATGCGGTCTGATGCACTGTATATGTCTTGTCATGCCATGCATCATATATTATGTCAAGTCAAGTCAAGTAGGATTTTATTGTTGTTTCAGCCATATACACAGTACATAGTGAGACGAGACAACGTTTCACCGGGAACTGGTGATACACGTAACTGTTAAAACACAGTATGGACAAGACAGATACGTAATAGTGCCTACATACACTATTGCGGGACTACACAGATTCACTCAGACACGCACGTATGTTTCAGGAACTATGATTAAATACTGTACTTAGGACGACCCTCTCCAGCAAAACCACAATTTCTGGTAATACACCATTTGTATTTGACTATGAGGCATGTTTCAACTGATACAGGGGGGAAATGGCTCTGCATGCAATTGGATAGACTTCTGCCTCATTCACACCGCAATCTGTGTTTTCATTCAGAAAGCATGTTACCAAATTAGACCAAGCCAGTCGACAAAAAGCCCAGGCTCCCAGTCAACTGCCTAGGAAGCTCTTGAAGTGTCGGGAGGGAGGTTTACTAGCGTTCTACACAGCTAAGCTAGCTGGCATCCATTATATCCGCTCAAAATAGAAGAGAGTTCTGTTTTTTTACACATCCACACACAGTATAACACAGTCTCCAACGGCAGGAGACCGTTTCTGCTATGAATACACAGGCATACACACGCACCGTGAACACACTGGCTTATTGCTGTGTGAATGAGGCCTTACAACCAATTAGAGTAATATATCCCATACGGAGAACAACAAAACATTCTTCTTTTTGACAAAGGCCTTAAAGGCAAATCAGGCAACATATTTAGGTTACTTTACCAGCTTTGTAATCACTTCAATGGTTAAATGTCTCATTACTGGGTGAATGAAGGCACTCTCGGCCGTCTCTACCTATATTCTGTAGTTACTGCACTTGCGATCTTTTTAATCAGCGAGCCGGTGAGCCAACAAAACTAAAACCAAATGAAACTCAAATCACACTTGTTACCTTGTCAGCCAACATTACTCTGCAAAAATGATCCTCACCGATCCCTGTTCTTTGCTTCTCTGCAAACAAATCCACATGGATGCAACTGTAGGGGGAGCTGCAGAGGTAAAAAAAAAAAAAAAAAATCACAGCCTTGCCTGGTATGCCTTTAACTGCTTTTTTTCCTGTTCACCCTTGCACTGTCAACATTTTGTACAAAAGACACAATAGTTGAATCCAAACATCTCCAGCAGCAGATACTGTGTTGTAAAAGTACAATCATGCACTCTTAGATGCTGTCCATTACTATACTCAACTGTCCATCATTGTATAAAGCCCACTCAAACTATTTGATTGGCCTGAACACATCTTAACTTAACACGTAAATTTCTCAATGGCGCAACTCCAGACCGAATACCCATACATTTTTTTTTACATGGTAAATTTGGCCTGACTTCCAGGCTTACTTTTCTCTGAATTTTACTGAATGAGAAAAACTTATTAATAACTTAATTACAGGTTCAGTCTACACAGAAGACACACAATTGTTTACCACCACAGGCAACAACCACCACAGACCCACCCTAAATACACACACACACACACACATACACATACAGGCACAGACCTACTGCACCTACTGTCAGCTGCCAGCTTCTCGCTCCCCATGCTCCTTGTCATGGCTGGCCCCCCACCTTGGCTCCTGGGAGAAGGAGGGGAGGTGGTGGTGGTGGAGAGTGGGAGGGGTAGTAGTGTTGGGGGCACAGGGGCCATCTGCAGTCTGGGGGACTGGCAGGAAGAGGGAGCCGTGGGCGGAGTGCCGTCACGGGCCGACGACTTCAGCAGGCACGAAGGACGACGACCGGCAGGAGAGGAGAGGAGCACCACGTCACAATCCCACTGAGACTTCCGACAGGGGAGTGGAGGACACATAAGTGAAGCTAGGCTAGAGAGACAGAGAGAAGGGAAGGGAGTGAGAGAGACAGCAAGAGAGACAGCACTGTAGGTGAAAGGAAAGATGGCTTTTTAGCAGCAGATTTTTAGTTGTACAGGTATCCTTTTAGGACATAATAGCATACAAAAATCTGAAAGGTTTTCTAAAAGAAAGACCTCCTCCTCAGAGGGAATAAATAAGTAAATAAAGCTATATTCAGTTAGATAATGAAAGCAGAAAGTAAACAAACAAACAAAAAATACAGGGCATCACAGATAATGCAAGTGCCAAGCATATGTGAGCTCAGAGAAACTGCAGTGTATTTCACCAGATGATGGAGCTCACTGCAGACACTTTTTTCCAGACCACTCAGATATTTTCTTTGGGGTTTTGTTCTCTTATTTCTTCGTCACTCATAAATTTTTCAATCAAATGTCACTCTTCGAGTGAATGCATCAGTGGACTGAAGACTTCAGCTACTATTATTGTTTTTTTTTTTTCATAGGTCAGTGGCTTTGGCTGTGGATGGTTATTTCAGATGAAACATCCAGATAGAGAGAGAGAGAAAGAGAGAGAGAGACGTACGTCTTCCTTAAGGTGAAGACAACAAGTAGGGAGGCTTCACGGCGCATTAAATATATATGTGGAGCACTCAAGTGGCCTCTTAGTTAAGGCTTGAAAATAGTGGTTTCTGAGAAATCTGGCAGTTCGTCTTGGCAGAGGTGACACCAGGCATGTGTGTTTACAGATGTGTTGTGTTTGGACGTTAGTCTACCGACAGATAGCTTGGAGTCTGATTCAGTGCTTTTGAAAGGAAAGTAAAGATTTAAGCTATAAGTGTAAGCACAACTTTACCTGGGAGGGAGATCTGTGGTCATCATCTTCCAATGCACTTGTTTGCATTTAGTTATTTAATAAAGACTCATTGCAAAATAATATTCACTGGATGCATACTTCAGTAGACAAGAAATTAGGTATCAGGGATATGTGGTTGTGTGACAGTCTGTGAAAGGCATCTCTTTTTTCATGCAGAATTCACATAGAATTCATTTATTTCATACAGAGCTTAATTGTGGAGCCATTTTGCGCTTTTAAATACAGTGGTTGCAGTTAGTTTAGGCATTTGCAAATAAAATGATCAAAGTAAAAAAAGAAAAAAAATTAAGAACTTAGATGCTAAACAATTCAAGGCCCATATTTATGAGGGTGCATCCTTCTATCCTGCTGTAGAATCTGTGGTATTGTTAACACTAGTACTACATTAAAACACAGACAAAAGATGCTCTTATCAGCATGCAAGCACAAGGTCAAAGACATCCTAAGGTCTCTAGTGCTGCTTCTTGCACTGCGTCTTGCTGTCACAATCTCAACTGTGGTAGAACAAGCATCAGGAGGTAGTCAACCAGAAAAGAACATGTTTTCCAAGCAAAATGCAGAGCAAAGGATATAGCATAAGAATATGATCTCATTTCGCCCTCATAGATGTGATTTCCCTGCCTAGAATAATCTAATAAGTATCAACAGTAGGTCCTGAGGCAGTCTTCCAGTCTGATTCTGGAAGCAGTGCACTGAATGAAAGGTAAATATGAGCATTAAACTCTGACCAAAATCTTTTGTCAGTGCATCTCACTGTCCATGTTTTAATTGCAGTTGTACACCCAATTTGAAGGAAAATATCCATTAATAATTTAACCACACACAGAAGCACAGATGCCTGCATTGGTTATGAATCATACAAAGCCCTCCATTGCCGTATAAGCAGTTCTGATTGGTTTGTAGGTTTCTGGTGATTGGGAAATAGGCTCCAACGGGCTTGTCTCCAGAGACCTGCAAATCTGGGTCTGGCTTTACCCAACAGCCTTGTCTAAGTATGAGAACATGCTCATTTTTGGCTGTTGGAGGTCATTAATTTGAGAAACCCTAAAAAATGGACAAAGACGACCTCAATATCATATCGTATTTCAATGGAACACCCACATACAATATGCCTCACTCATTAAACAATTATGACCACCGTTCGCAATTAGGCCATTAAAACAATGAATAAGGGAATTGATTTTGAACTGAGCTTAATTACACTCAGTAATGGGTTACGGGATTATTTTCAGGGCCCTCCGAACAACGCCAGCTACCAGAGGTCTCATTTCCTGTCACGTCCTCATTTTAGCATTGATGCTCCGATGATCTGAGTCCAATGCAATCACAGCCAGAGCACTTCCCCTTACCCCGCCACTTATTGCACACAATTAATCCATCTTCATTCATCAAGTAATCTATGCTTGGGGTCACATTAGCCCAGGAGTTTAAGGTTCAAGCACTCCCAAATGCTTCTGGTTGTTTCTTGTCTCTCTGTCTCTAGTCTATTAGTAATATCCTGTAACTGGAATTAACTCTCATTATGTCTATCAAATATAATGCTGCCATCATAATTTGGTGATCAATAATTGTTAGCTATACAAGTCTGGAATTACTTCTCTCTCAACAGTTGCTGAGCTTAAAAAATAAGGGACTTTTTTGGAGAGTGCAATTTGCATGCTCTAATCTCAATGTTAGCAACAATTTAAGAGTCATAAATATTTATAAGCCCCCCCCCCCCAACCCCCTTTGCGCTAACCCGATTGCTTTTGTGTTCTTACCGCTTGCTTGACAACCGAGTAAGGCACTGCTTACAAATAGCCTATGTGAAACTCGACCATACGCTGTTTGGTTTGGGGCCTCTCGTTTCAAATTGCTCCTTAAAAAGATGCACAGCCAGACTGCACGCACAACAACAACAATGAAAGGAAATTGGGCTTAAGAAGAAGAGTACCTTTGAGAAGCTGTTTTCTCACTTAAGAACTTGTGATGTTTGCAAGTAATTGAGAGAGTGCTCTCAATCACCCAACCACACTCCCCACTTTCCAGACATAATGACGATTTGTAATCTTCCATCACCCCATGTCACCTCTCCCACTACCAGATATTACTGCACTCTCAGGTAATGAAGTATCCACCTCATCAACCTGGGCACAAGGGCATCATACAGGACACAGGGGCAGCACAGGTTCTCCACACTTTCTGGTCTTGATCACTCATGAAAATAGGCATCGCAATAAAAGACAAACCCTCTTTCCTTTCTTTACTAATTCATTACCTAAGGTACATATCTCACATACGTAAACAAAGGCACTCAGGTCCAAGTGTTTACCTTTGAGACCAGCACTGGGGTCTCTTTCCCCCTTGATCAAAGTGCTGATCAAGAAATCACTTTGACAAGGCAATGGGAGTCTGATGGATGGGTGTCTCTTACCTGTCAGGGGGGGAGGAATTGGCCATTCCATCAGCCCTCACCTTTGATCTTCCTCACAGGGACAGCAGGCATCTGTGGATTAGAGTTGAAGAGAGATGAAAAACGAAAACTAACAGAGACAGAGAAAAAGAGAAGGGGGTGGGGGGGTGGGGGACAGACAGACAGAGGGGGTTGTTTTACACCTATGACAAGTAAGAGAATGTGACTTGTTCTTTGCCATTAGCAGTCAGCTTTTTACACACATGCACACACATACACAGGTACAATTTTCTAAAAACATAAAATCAAAAATGACAGATTATCTCATAGCATGTTATGTTGACCTGTCCATTTCAATGAGCCCCCTCCCAGCCTTCCCTAAATCCTATAGAAAATCAATCTTCATCTCAACACGTTCATCAACCAACATTTTCTGCCCATCCACATCTCATCACCCCAACACATTATTCTGCAGAAAAGAAAAAAAGAAAAACAGATCTCTGGTTGACCGTGTGTGTGTGTGTGTGTGTGTGTGTAAGCTTGAGGAGGGTGACGGTGACGGTGATGGTTGAGAGGTTAGTGGAGAAGGACTAATTTATCTGTGTCGGAGGAGAGCAAAACCTTTGTGTGATCTCACTTCTCTGTTACTCACTCACTCACCACTCACAGCCATGACTTGCCCTTTCAGCTCAGTCCTTCGAAAGGTCATTGCAAAGTGGCTAAGTGCTTGCACGCCAGGCATTTAACCACAAAAAAAGGGTCTCACTGGATGGTTTTACATCAGTCAGCTTTTTAGTGAATGTCCACAAGGCTATTTTCCCCTACAGGATATAGCTTTTGCTCTTGTCAAAACTGACCAAAATGATAGGTTCAAACCAATCATTTCTCTGACCATATCCTTTGTATTATCTGTCAGCAGTACTGCAATGTATTTAATGTGATATATAATGATCATAGCTAGTGGATTGGTCTTCATTTGTTTAACTACGAATGGAAGCGAGGGCTCTCAAATGATCTTTTCCCTTCTGCTCTGCTGGGTCTTAAAGTTGTCAGCTCTGTTTGAGAAATGCTAATCCCAAAGGCAAACAGTTGATTGTGCTATTGACCCCTGTCGGCGGTGCACGCACCAGAAGGCCGAGCACCCGGACAGCTGACTGTGAACCAACCCCGAGGCAGAGTGCTCAGAATCCCTGATGAATGATGGGATTGTGCATGCATGCCGCAGACTGAGAGAATACCAGGAGAATAAGGCTCTCCACATGGAGACAGAGGAGGCACAGGATGGGACGGCAGAGCAGAAATACAAAAGAGAGGTTATAGGCACAGTATGTTGGGGCTCTGGGCTATTCAGCGTGATAGCTGCCAAATGCCACTTGACAAAGATCACTATTGAAGAAGAAGGAGATGGATGAAAGCCTACACTGTACTTGCGGGAAGGCACTGATGCATGACAAGTTTGTAGAAAATGCCCATGATTCACAGCTATCATCGCCATCTCATTGCTGAACGCCTGCAACGTAATCATTCATCGAAGCACCCATTCAGAAAATGAAGTATTCTCAGGAGAATGTCCGGTACCACTCAAAGGGCAAGTGTGGACAAATAAATTTGAGGATGATAACGTTTTGCAAGGACAAATGTAATGTGAACGTACATGGATAGAGTGTTTATGTTGTGAAATCAAATATGGGGTCAAATGCTTGAATAAAGCACTTGTGTAGCTGAACACTGTGTGCATGGGAGCAAACATCTGTGTGAACATGTGCATCACAGCATAAAGCATGTGAGGATTTTCACTATGAATGACGCTTTCACCTTTCCTTTGCTCACCATAATTAGCTACATAGCCGTTGCAATAGCATGTCAAATGCAAAGCCACTTTCATCCTAGTTAATGTCGTAATCATTTACATCATGTGGCATTTGCACGGGGGAATATGTCATTGTCATTGGCATTGCCTGTCATAATCATTTCATGACCTTCTGGTCCTCCTTTGTCGTGTTTGGCTCATTTTGTCATTTGTCAACCAGCCGTTCATTATGGGCAACTCCATCTATCATGTGTGGGCCTCCCTTCACCCTTTGCGGAGGTGTTCACTTTATCAGCCATCCCTATCAGTTCTCCCTGCTATCAGGACAGTGTGTGTGTGTGGTGTGGGAGGGGAGAGCAGGTACCCATGCGGCTCAACCAAACATTAGCAAATGGGTAACTTTAATATTTGTCTACAAAGTCTCTGTGAAGGAGACATTATCAGGTCATCATCACCCCTCCAAACAGAGCCTGAGCTAAGACTGAGTTAAAGGAGAAATCCAGGGTGAATCAATTCATAGTCCTGTTGTTTGAGGTCAGCGAGTGTAGTCTGTAGGAAAAAGAACCAGAAAGTTTGATACAACATAGACCACCATAACAAACCGCCACTTAACAGAAACTGAATGGGGCATAGATATAGACCAAATAGACCAAATAGCAAGCTGACAGCTAACACTAACTGAATGGGCCCAGAAACTCACTATCAATTTCATTTCCCTCACTCTGTGACCTCAAAAAACTGCTATGGATTGATTCACAGTGGATTTCTTCTTTAAGGCCTCATCACCATACTTGGAAAGACCTCAACATCCCTAGTGAGGGTTTCAGTGGCAAACCTCTGGATATCATGCCTTTGTTCTGCCTTTACCATTGGCCCCCAGAATTCCAGTTAGCTTTGAGCTTCTCCCTGACGAACAGATGCAGTATATCATATTTAATTGAGGTGTATTCTGTCATTAGCATGACTCCACAATGCCACAGAGCGAGCTGATGTTACCTCATTGCACTGTTCAACACCAGCGGGTGTGTTTGGGTTCGTACGTGTGTGTGTGTGTGTGTGTGTGTGTGTGTGTTTGCATGTGTGTGTGTGTGTGTGGTGTGAACATTTACTCATTCTTTCCCAATTTATCATGCCATTAGACAGTGCTAAAAGATTCATATTGAATTTCATTACAGAGCTATCCATTAGATCTTTCATTACAACATTTTCATTAATTACATTCTGTGGGATATTTGAGTGTGTGTGTGTGTGTGTGTGTGATGGGGGGGTATGAAAGGCTGCAGCCGATGCCTCTGATGCCACTGCTGATAATGATAATGAAACAAGTGATACAAACTCAAACCAAGTGAATCCAGTCGCCTTTGTTTTTGTTTTGATGTCTTGGAGTCCAAAGGCGTATGAACCATATGAGGTAATCGATTCTGAGGATGTCCATGAAGAAGATGAAATAACACTACATAGAACGTATAGACAGAAACACAATGGGGGATCCCATATTTCAATAACAGAAAATGATGATGATCATATGTCACTTATGATTGGCACACCTAGCTGACATATGACATTTAACTAGTAGGGCTGGATTGTCCAGGCCTGGTCAACCAGACTCTTTCAATTCACTACTCTAAGAGTCTGGACACTCTTGATAAACACACATTTACTTAGCAGTGGGTTTGCACTTTGTTTGAACATTAAACCTACTGGCTCTGCCCTCAATTTCTGTTTGCCGATTGGATGCAAAGAAATCTTGTTGAGGAAACTACTTGTTCGAGAGCACCCTGACTGTGGCGAAAAGCAAGATTGGCCAGAGGTACTAGGTGGTTCTAGCCTGACTAGGATTGCCCCTGCGTAGACATGCAAACCTAACACTGAGACCAACAAAATTATTGTCACTTCGCCAACCTCAAGATGCTGCTGAAATATGCAGAGAAAGGGAAAATCCTCATAGGAACACTTTACTTGTGTTACAGAGTTCAGACCCTGTGGGTGGTCCATGTGGTGTAAAAATACTTGTTCCCTCCTACCTTTCCGAAGCCTTCTCGGTTCTCATTTCGCACTTCCTCCACGCTCATCCCCACATCAGTAGGTGTAAACTGCTCTGCCAACAGATACCGCATCTTCATTTGGATGGAAAAGCTACAGACACGAGACTGAGCAAGCAGTTTTTTGTGTGTGTGTCAAAAAATAACCTTGTCGCCTCGTTCCATGTTTAATGCAAAGACATAAGGGAGGCTCCAGTATATTCATTTCATTTAAAGGAGCATGTCCCTTACAATCTGTCCATGTGATTTCATGCTCATTTAACTCAACAGCAGTTATGGCAGTGGTATGAAAATATTGTTACTGGAGCTCATCTTGATCTGAGGATGTGCTGAATCAGTGAATCAGAAATCTCAGAATCCTCAAGTATTGCCTCTCATGTCTGCAACCTTTGGCACGGTGTAACCTGGAGCCAAAATAATGTCAAAAACCCTTTTGTTTGAATGTTTTCACTCCTGAAGGGACACTGTGTTAAATGTGAAAACAAAGTGAAAGCAACAGACGTGAAAAGTGTTAGGAGCTCCTTATTTATTTATGTAACCAAGGGACAGAACAAAAAGACACAGCACACAAACATAATGTGTGACAGTCGGAATCTTTGTTTTGTCTTTTTCTCTCCAGCTTAGCGAGTGATGACGAGCTCGCCAAGAATAAAGGCATAAATAATGCATCGTCTTTAGGATGCTGTTCCTCAGATGGCGTGATATGTTTGTAATGAATAGTGACAGAAACTTTTTCTTCTTCTTCTTCTTCTTCTTCTTCCTCAGTGTCTTTTTTCCCCTCCCTCTCTCCCTCTTTTCTTTGAGAGGCGTGCTATCCATTTTTAAAGCTGCGTTCCCTGAGCGCTTCGTTTGGCCCTTGTCCATGCCTTGCGGGGGAAGGCTGTTTATTTATTTACTAAAATCATCTAAGTGGGAGAGAGAACTAGCCGGGTGAGAAATCTCATTTTCACTGCATGTGCATCCCTTAGAGCCCAAGAGAAGGAGGAAAATGAGCTTGGCTCGTGCTCGGGAGCCAAGAGGAGTGGAGTGGGGCTCATTTGCCAGGGGTGACGGGGTGAAACTAGGCAGAGTATAGACATTTTTTTCAGCCTCTTCTCAACACACCCTGGTACAACTGACTACATATCATTCTAGGTAGGTGGAGGTAACATTCGTGTAAAGTACGGAGGCGCCACGGTACCAAAAATATTATAATAATATGACAGACTCTTTTCTGCATTGTCAAAGCATGAGGTTGTCAATGGTGACAGGTGACAAGATCTCACGCATAGAGGCTCGCATACTGATGTGAGGTTGATTTGTTTTAGAGATGCGCAAATACCATCTAATTACTGGCCAAGTAGTGATATTTTTACCACAAAAATAATTATCTCCAGCATTGCAATGAATTTGGTTGTTACAAAGAGGCAAGAAATAAATAATGACTTTGAGAAAAGAGCAACTTAGCGCGAAGTGCCTTCCTCAAGGGGACAACTGTGGAACCAAACCAACATTTTCCAGAATCAAGATGGAGACTAGAGGTGAAAAGGAGAAAAGGATTTAGAGTAATATTCTCCCAAATAGTACATTCTTTGTAATAGTTTTTTTCTTAAACAATACTGTATATATTAAGGTGGCAGAGCCAACTGGTTTTACTTCATCTTCACATATCACACAAAATTTTGAAGTTTCAGCCGTCAAAACTAAGAATTAAAACCAAGAAACTTTTTAAACTGACAAAGGGACAAAAGAGACACAGGAAAACAATGAACTAAATTTTAAGTGCAAGACTAATGGGAAATCTCTAGTGACAAATAGTGTGACTGCATCCTCAAGGTTACTGTATCTTGCCACATTATTTTTCTCTGTGGTGGTCAGAGTTCATTTATAAATGATTTACACCTTTACAACAAATTTAGTAGAATTCAACCATACGTTATGTAACCTTTTTGCAACGCATGAATACAGTTATATCAAATAAACTGTGGTAAAAATCATTGGTGAGATGACCTTGTTTAAGTAATGACGCTCTCTCTCTCGCACGCTTTTATTTTGTCTTGTGCTTCTTGTTTGAATTCAGTCCTTTATTAAGGATAACAGACCCTTGAGTAACTTCAGGTTGCACTCTGCAGTAAAATCATGGGCATGGGAAAGCCCTGTCTAGTTGGACTTCACTCTGTCCTTGTGACAGACAGTGTCATCATACTCTTTAGGGACATCAGCCCAGAGGTGTCCATCAAGAGAACACATTGAAATGTGAGATGAATGTCACAAATATGATCTGATTTAAAACCACAGAGCCTATGCCTCATTATCTAAAAGCAAGATAGCACCGTGTTGTACTTAAAATTTGTACTGGGAAGCAAATGATCAATATGATCCACTGAACCATATCCTGCACCTGCTGTTTATGGTGTGGCAGTTCTTGCTACCACAAGCTAGTGTGACTGTCTCACCTTTCTTCCTGCAGGTCTTATGGACTCAATGTCAACTAAGCAGTAACAAGGTGCAAGTACGGTAACTGAAGAGTCAAATGGCCACCATTCATGAAATGTTTTTCAAATTGTTGTGAATAGATAGACAGGACAGATAGAAAATCATTTACTGTGAGGAAAAACTCAGATTTATGGACAGGTAGGTATACTTCCTTGTTTACTTCTCAGTTGCTCAATGGGGCTCCATCTCTTTGCCATTTTACAGTAACGAGCACCAGCTCTTGGCCAAGCGCATCATACAACTCCCAGACACAAATACAAACACTTTGATACAACATAAACCTGCTTGCCCTATTGGCAACGGCAATGCAGAGCTCACTGTAGACCTGACAGTAGGCAATGTAATTTGGTAGCTCCCTGGTCTCTAATTTTCCGATCTCGGTTTGGCTCGGTTGTCATGCAAGACTGAATCCATGTCAGTCTTTGAATGAGGGTCCACATCAGCAAAACGAAAATAATATTGTGTTGTTTTCACACAGCAGTTCTTTGAGATACCCTATTATCACTGTAAAAATGGCACTGAAAATAGAGATTAATAAAAAAAAATCAGTAAGAGAGCCAGTAGTGGTGTGGGTGTGGAGGGGAGGGGAGGCATACAGCGAATGCCCAATTTCAGATGAAGACATGAGCCGACTCACTCATCCCAAACAGCTGTAAAGCTGTCCTGAGTGATGAACACCCACTAATCTTTAAACAGACCCACAGCGCTGGAAGAGGGCCCTGTCCCCGACCAGGGGCAATTACTCTCTTTCTATAAAACCCCCTGTCTGTGACGCTCCCTCCCTCCCTGCCTGTCTGTGTGCCTGCCTGACCAGCGAGCTCTAAATCTACCCCACTCTCCAGCACACTTTCCTGTGTATCATCCCCCCAAAATAGATCTCATGTCATGTACACACACACAAACGCCCATACACAAAACAACAACAATCCCATACAAGCAGGTTCGACTCCCCATCACAGAGGACCTTCCTGGACGCCGACGCTGGGCCCGACTCCCCTTCCGGAGGCTTTGTGATTGACCCCCCCTCACAATGGCGCTGTCAAATGGACCCTTACTGTTACCCCCATGACCCATCTCATTCCTTTGAGTTTGTCACTATGCCTGGCCGCTGCTACATTGTCCAGCCATAATTCCTGATAACCACCTATAGACTGACTACCATGTATTGTAAAAGTGGGATAATACTCTATTATGAACTATTATGAACCTTAGCTAAAACCATAGGCAACGTATAGTCTGTCATGGTTACTACAGATTGTAATTTTTCTCCATGACCCCTGGCAGTTGGGTTAGCCCCTTGAGTCGTGGATCTGCCAAAGGTTTCTTCCTAGATTAACTGAACATAAGGGAGTTTTTCCTTGCCCCTGTTGCTCTTGGGTGCTCCTTCTGTGACGCGCCACGAGACAATACTATTGTAAAAGGCGCTGTATAAATAAAACTGAATTGAATATTATACACTCACATGCAATGCACAAACACATGCACAAAATACACACACAAAGGTGCGTGCAAACACACACCAGAAATCTAGTAAGGTCTGTGTATGCACTCTTATACATATATCTCCAACTCCCACTATTAACACATCTAAGTGTGAGTGTAAACAGGGAGGTTATGAAGTAAACCTTTAAATAAACAGACTTTAATTACTGGGGGGCCTACTGATTAGGGCTTCAGACTTGAAACCAAAGGGATGTCAGTTCGATCCCCAATCAGCAGACCTCGGCTGAAGGGCCATTGAGCAAGACACCTAACCCCTCACTGCTCCCTGGGTGCCGCTGCAGCAGGCAGCAGGCAGCCCACTGCGGCTGGTTAGTGTGTGATTCACTGTGTGCTGTGTGTATTTCACTAATAAGTAGAGAGTAGTAGAGATAAGTGCGAGAACTTTGAGACCAAAGTTCCTTCAAGTGAGAGTATATGTAGTAATACATAATATGGCCTTGCTCATACTGAGTGTGACATTCAAACACAACACCCCCTGTATGCATGTTTTAGCCCAAAGATAATCACATGTAACTGGCACAAGGGGAGTGGTGGTTTTTCTTTGTTCCTTGTTTGGTCTAGAAACATAGCTGTAGACGGCTCATATAAGCATATGTTGTCGTGTTGGGTTTCTTTTTGACAGCCTACAGACATCATCTTTGCAAAATGTCTGGGTCTTTCTGATGTCTAGGTTCCCCTTCACCATCTTTGCATTGAACATGATGTGGATGTTCTTTAAAAAACGAAGACGTGAGACAAGTTTAGAATTTTACTGGGAACAGGTATACTGCACACAGGTGGGTGAAAGATGGCATTTACATAACCCAGGTTTACATGTAAAAGGGCTCTGCATGGAAACACATATACACCTGCTTGCACTGCTTACTCTAAAATGGCCTCCTTTAAGCAGTACACACTGCAGAGATGCTATTTTGTCTCCCCCCTGAAGCGGGGGAGCCATGGCCATGGCCGACACAAGTCAGCAGTAGGCCTGATGGAGAACACACACACACACACACACACGCACACACACATCCAATGGTTTAGTGCCAGCTCCATTACCACTGATTAAGCTTCTTTTCGGGGGTTACTCCAGCACTTGCCAAATGGAGCACAGGAGACTGTTAAAGGCCTCTGATTATTTAAGTGCAAAGTAGTTTGATCAATATCTGTCATCATAGATCGTCTTTCACCGCCAAGTACAAGAAAACTTGGAAACCACCTTTGGGTTTCAGTGATTTGCAAGCAGAAATTTACAGTAGATTCAGTGAATTCATTTCGGTGCAGGCTCATCACTGATTCAGCATCTTTTTGAGTAACCAACGGTAAGTTCTGTCCCTGGGTAGGAAAGATGGAGTATGAGGGACCCAGGGAAGATGGAGAATGAGAGATTCTATTGTAGGTAGCCTGATTCTGTTCAAAGTAAATATATGTCAACAAAGACCTCACAATTTCCTTAAAATCATATAAATACTCCACAACTTCAAACTGATACTTATGTGGACCTATGGATATCAGAAGTCACAGACAAACACACGTACACACACACAAAGATGCATAAGATGCATGCATGCGCACAAAGATGTTACTGGCCCAGGGCAACATCATTCCAGCTTGCATTAGTTATTCAGGTTGTCTGAGATGAAAGCCTAAGAGGAATCATCACACTGCCCAGACTAAGTGGGTTAGAGAACCAGTAGTCATGTTCATGTGCAGATTATAGTAATACACTTTCATGTAAACATCTAAAGTTTAAAAGATTAAAAAATCAAATTAATTATCAGCCAGGATTTACCATACCACCGTATCATTGTTTACCACAATTCCTAATTACACAGGAGATAAAAAATTTGAATAAAATAAAAAATAGAATGCTTCACTTTTTCAAGCAAATGTTACAACAAATGTGGTAAACAATGATAGCAATGTGACTTTTGGTGCTGTTGTTTGTGTCTATGTATATGTCTCCTTTTTTATAGCAGATGTTTTTTTTCTTGCACAACTTTCTTGTACTTTGTACTTTGTGTCATTTCTGAGTACTTTCTGTATGTTTGAACCAAGGCCCAAACAAACCATGCCAAAAAAGTGGCTCAACCTTTCATACAGTAATCTCAGAGAAACTCTGTAGTATTGTTCACTGCACCTTTAAGTTAAAGTCTTACGGTGGAGCAAATAATGATATTCAGTCAAGTGTCATATATGGTTATGGTGTATATATGGTATGGTATGTGCATATAGCTATGGTGTATGCATATAGGGTCTCATATGGTGCACTAGAAGCAACTGCAACTGTTCACTGGGCTTTAATTCTGTGCAGTGATCTGTTATGTATGGATTTTGTCAACAGACAGCTGCTCTGAAACAAGTCTGCAAGATAAAATAGGTCTCTGTCTTTCTAATGTAAATAAGGTTTATTTTGTGAATATTCACTCTGTTTCAGTGTCCTTGATTGTGTAAAAATGAATTTATACAGCCAGACATAACATCAAACATAAAAATTGAAAAACAGGCCTGCTCTCAGGCTGAGAAATATTAGCAATAGCTTGTCTGTCTGCCTCCCTCTCTCACAAGGAGAGCCTGACCTCTGACCTTCCCCTCTGCCCCCCCTTTTATTATGAGTGGACCCGCTGTTGTGACTGTGCTCTGGGGGCTCAGCGGCCAACCGCAAACGATAGTCTGCAAAGGTTGACCCCATAACAATATTAGAGCGTAATTACACAGAGCGACTGTCGCCCACTCTGTCCTTGCAATATCGCCGAGGGGAAGGGAATGTTTGAGCAGGGCCGAACACAGGCAGCAGGCGAGGCAGATGGGAGGAAAAGTAATAAAAAATAGGGACACGATGAAGAGTTAGAAAGGAGAGAGGGATAGATGAGTGGAACATGGAAGGAAAGAGAGAAAGAAAGAGAAGAAGATAGAAATCGCAGCTCTTTTCTTGAACCATGACATGCAACTGATTACATGGTCTGTTGGAGAAGTTCATTGAATCTCACTAAATATTTGTTTCCATAGGATTTGAATATGCATGTGCATGTTTCTGTGGCTGCTCCCAAGGGTAACAAACGTTCACGACTGAAGACAGCACACATACAATAGATAGATTGGCAGGTTCTAGAGTTACAAACAGTTCAAAGAAAGAAACCAAGACTCTGCTTACACAGAGAGCAGTTTGCACTTGTTTGGATATTTCCATGATTTAATGTCTGATATATTTACTTTATGTTCATATTGCCTTTGGCAATGCACACATGTGGAGGATATGTTCAGAGCCCATTTTAGATACTGCAATCAGCATGTTTTCTCTTAACAATCAACTATCTGTCATACTACAACTGCATTCCAGAGTGACATGTTGTTGATCTGTAAACATGCCAGAATAATGTTTTTATTTAATCACTAAGAGAGAGAAAGGGATGGAGAGAGAGAGAGAGAGATGATTACACAGTATACAATATTGTTTGCACAATTCAATGTATTACAATTTATATTACAATATACCCCTAATCTAAAACATTCCTTTTGCATTTTGTTTCATTGCTCTTCACATGTGGGCAGGCACATCTGTCTTGTCACTGTAGTGTACCACTAATTTAGTCTTTACTAACAAAACAAAACAAAACAAAACAAAAAAATCACTAGAAGTTAAACACTGGGGCTGAGCACTTGTGAAATATTTCAAGCCGTAGGGGCTTTAGAAAGTCAGAGTACTGTTCACACCACATATTTCTAACCATGACTGCTTACCACTTTCATAAAAACATGGCAAGGACCATTTTCTAGTATTCATTTTTCACACACCAGGGGACAAGTTCCAACTCATCTGTGCTGGCCTGTGTTTTCTCCCTGCCCAGATGAGAGAAATAAGTTATGAGACCCAGTGAGACCAGTGTGAAGCCCAGGCCAGCAATGAGATAATGGCCCAGCTTAGATAAATTACACATGAACATCTGCAGGCAGCCGTGGTGACGAGGGCCCACTTTTTAACCCCCCACCCCCCCACCACCACCACCACCTCACCATCCCCCTCACATCATTTTTGATCAGTCCATTAGTGTTTGGACAGTTTGCCACTCGTGTGATGGAATCACAATCACATTCTACAACAGCCCCCCACAATCTCCCTTTCCAGTCGCGTGATGTCACGACACAGAGCTCCGTGAGTTCCTTGGATGTGTGCGGTGTTGCCCACGGCTACAAGTAGACCACACCAATCAGGCGAGATGAATAATGAAGCGTGCTGCATTCTGAATGGGAATTACTAGCACAACAAGGGATGCTGTCTCTGCCAACGACAGGAAAATGAGCTCTGACACATAACGAATTGCACAAAGTCCAATAAATAAGTAACAGGGCTACACTAAAAGGAAATTGAGAAAGAGGAGCTACACGATGCTTCAAACTCGGCTTCTACAGCAACGAGTAAAACAACAAAAACATCAAAACAAGCAAAGCAAGTCAGAGCCATATGCCCAGGCATGGCTAGGATTGAGAGTTAGTTAAGGTAAAGGGGAATAAAAAGAAGAAAGAATCCAATGGACGCGAACAATATAGACTAAACATAACTGCGGCAGTTTAGCCTATAAACAGATGCTGACATCGTGTTCTGATCTTTGTGCTTTGTTATTTAAAGTGATGTGCAATGATGTGCTGTCTTTAAGAAACTTTTTTTAATTCGTCCACTTACAGGTTACAGGTGTTTTTGGTTATACTTCGTGTCGTCAAAGCATCTGCGGCACCATAAACCCCCTCCGCAAAGCCTCTGCATCACCCGACGTGCACTTCCAAACTTTTTCAACTGCGAGATGAATCAGCACAGATGACAAGGGATGGTCGAGTTTGTCTACTCACTTTTTTTTTGTTGGCTGGTGTATTTCAGCTGTCCACTGTAGGTATGTTTAGCAACATGCTAGTCCACCGTATAGGCTTTGTAAATAATATATTTTTGGATTCAGTGGCAGGATTTCCCGGTTGTACTGTGCCTATCTAAATCAATGCTTTGTCAGCAGGGAGTACTTTGTAGGCATGAGAAGGGTTATTTGTTAACAAAACATAAAAAAGTAATGTTAACAATATGAAAGCCTGACAAAGGAATTCAGTAGATTCAAGTGTTCGAGGGGTAGATAGTGCCACTCAAAGCAATGTTTGATGAAGGACACACTCAACGCGAACTAAAAAAGGTAAATGACGGCATCAAGGCAATAGAGTCCCCTTTCACTGAGTCAACGCAGAACCATAATCCAAGCTTCAGCCCCATCGCACTTGACCTATGGACTACTGTTCTGTGAAACAATCTTGAAAGACAAGACAAAATAAGTTAAAAACAAAAAATAAAAACATAAATGGGAATTCTCCAACTTAAACACAATGAGGAGAATCAAAGAACAACCAGCGGTGGAGTTCAAGGTTGTATGCTCATTCCTGGGCTGTGACTCGCTGCAGCTGAGTTGTGGCTGTGAAGGCTACACACCGGACATAAACTAGATGCATTCCTGAGTCGGTCGCTCCCTCAGCCGAGGTGATGCACACACACAGCACACTGACAATGAAGGGGGACTGCAGATTAATACTGCAATACCTTGGAGAGACGGGGTCCAAGATAAAAGCCGGCTCAGGGTGGAACAAAAAGCCAAAGTAAAGCGATCTTATCCATGATTTGATGGGCAGGGGGGTTGGTGGGAAGCCGGGGGGTATCTGGGTGAAAACATGGCCGCCTTTCACCTGTGAGCTGGGGTTGACTCATCCATAAGGGGACAATGGCAGGTGTTTAGCAACAGGCTGGAGATTAGGAGCACAACAGAGACAATCGAGATGAAACAATGGCTGTGAGTCAGAATCCGCTCTCTTTCCCCCTCTAAAAATACCCCCACTGTATTGAGCTGAGACAGGAGGGAGGCCCAGGCACGTTCCTGAGCCAAACGGGCGTCATAGAAAGAGGCGGGGGTAGGGGTGTGATCATGCCACAGACTCCTGGAGGGGTTGACTATGTGTGTGTATGTATGTGTGTGTGTGTGTGTGTGTGTGTGTGTTGTGGTTGCAGCGCGGTAAAATATAAAGAAGTTATTGTGCCTGGATTTGTGGCTGATTCACTGATATACAGTCAATTCAAGTGGGGATTGAGAAACTCAAGTCCTCCTCTTTGCACCTCCAAGTTTACTCTGGAATCAATACACAACAAGGAGGAGAAGGAGGCACTGAGAAAAGCCCTGTGTGTGTGTGTGTGTGTGTGTGTGTGTGTGTGTGTGTGTGTGTGTGTGTGTGTGTGTGTGTGTGTGTGTGTGTGTGTGTGTGTGTGTGTGTGTGTGTGTGTGTGTGTGTGTGAGTGAGTGTCAAAGAAAGCAAGAGCATACCTCACCACACTGCAGTCTCAGTGATACTCCACCAGAGAGAGAGAAGGGGGAAAAGAACACGTGCTCTAAGAACAGTTTCTCTCCACACCAGCACATGCTGACAGTGTATATACTGTTTCTATCAGAGGGCATGAAGAACATGGTGTTATCTTAATAAGACTTAATTAGAAGTCTGGAAGTCTCTCTGAAACAAGGACAAATATGCATAATACATATACTGTATCATTTGTAGCAAAGGCCACTTATGTTGTCGTACTTTAAAACATCATAAAGCATACAGCAAGCATAAATCCACTCCACTTGCCACAAGCAGCGATAATTATCTGCTTACTTTGATGTTCACCACACAAGAAGTGTTCATCGTCGTATTATGTCATAGGCAATGGGACTACTTTATGGGAAAAAAAACTTCTAACCAGGCATCAGAAGAAAGGCTTACAGTAGTACCAGGAGTCAGATTTATAGGAATGTTTTTATATTATATAAGTTTTCAGCAAGTAATTAATGGGGCATTTGTTGAAAGCCATGCAGTAACACCATAAATATCCATGACCCCAGAAGAACAAAACTAGGCATTAACAAATATAGGTTCCATTTTAAAACACAATTCCCATACAAGACTTTTGTTTAACAGCATCAGTCACTAACATGAAAATACAACTGACATTACATTATCTGTTCTTACAGTATTCTGTAAGGACAGAACCATGTTTTTTTCAGAACTAACTTGTAATTGGAAGCTATTAGCCTGACAAGCTACACTATAACATCAAAATGTATGGTCTGGGCATGACCAATAGACTGGGCTCAATCCTAGGGGCGGAATCAGCAGTTGTCTTTAAACTGCCTCTGCATGCAATTGGATAGCACTTTGACCAATCAGAGTAATAGGGGCATAACAGCAAAAAAAGGCATTCTTTGAAAGAAATAACTTTTAACAGCCTTTTTCTGCTCAACTTTCAAAGACAATCCCAGCTTGTCGATGCCAAAGCTGATTCAAACAACCATTGTTCCTTGGCCACAGTTATCTTAGTTGTTTTACACTGTCACAGCCCTGTTGTCATCGAGCTAAGCCCACCCAACAACTTTTTACAAAGATAGAGCGTTGTGACTGGTCCAACCAAACTTTGGTAGAAGACCTACTGAGGCCCTGTGGTGCATGGCTAGACGTATCTGCTGATCAAAACTATTTGCTACCGCTAGGGTACATCTAGATTTCTTGTCTAGGAAGCTATTGGATTGAAGCCATATTTGCACCTGTAGCTGAGCTGTTCCTGTGTTGTAACTTGTTAACAAATCTACATGAACTGATATGAATTAAAACAGAGGTGAAAAATACACAGTATGGGCACCTGTAAGGGTGGGGGTTAGTGTTAAAAAATGTGGTTGCACTGTATGTATGAGCATGTTTAATTGCTTGTTTTTGTTCAGCAAAAAAAACTGTAAAAATTGGTAAACAGTGGCCTCCCCTAAAACGCCTCTTTGACCACCTATACTCCAAACACACACCTCCAGCTCATTTTTTGTCCCAACCGCTTATGTTTTTCAGGTTTTTATTTTTGTTGAATGACAGTAAACAATACAACAGATTATTTTATACTCTTACAAAATTATTTTGACCAACCAAGAGTAGCTCCAGTGGTACATGACCAGAGATAAAGCTACATGCCCTGCCAGCGATTGGCACAAGGACTCTCATGTGCTTATAACCCCTCTCCAAAACACCCTTTAGCACATCTGTAGAAACAGCTATTGCCTCCTGACATCCGTGTACTCCCCTCTTTCATCCCCTGTTTGACATTTTACACTGTCTACTCCCTTGTTGTTCCTGCAATCGCAGTATGCATTAGCACTTCCCTGGTATTCCCAGGACAGAGGAAAGAGATGGATGGTAGAAAGCTGCATTGAAGATGAACACTCGCCCCAGATAACACAGAGGCTGAATCACAATGTCCCACCTTAGCCATATGACCCGAACCTTCTAAGACTTGGGTGAGTGGATATTGGAATGGTGAAGTGGGTTGGGGACTTATTGCCTTTGCTAGCCATTTGCTTTTGCCTGACCAAAATGTAAGCACACTGGGGACATGCTGTGTGCATTGTGTGTGTGTGTATGGTGGAGACACGATTTGTTGATTTTCATTTTGGTACCCATGTTAATGAGTGAGACCAGGCCCACATAAACAGGCTTGTGCTGCCGAGTGCTTCTGCTCAATTTCTTATTTAGTTCCACCATTGCATCAGGGATCTGTCCATTTGCTTAGGTTTCCACCAGCTCTAAGCTATGTGGACCAATCAGCAAACAGCAGAACTGAAAGCGGTAATGTTGAAGTTGAATGCTGCGTTCCAGCGTGTAACATACATCACAACTAAGTAGTAACAATTGCTTGAAGCAGACAGTTGGAAGCTAACGTATCCCAATGGATAGGTTCCAGACACTTTGCGCAAAGTGAAACGATGTGAAATGTTGGGTGAAATGTTGGGTGCACCAGGCTAAGGCCCACCACCCAAGTGAGATGCTTAGTATGACTTCATAGAGACTTGGCCATGGCTGCACCTTGGTTTTCCATATCTTCGACCAGATGCACTAGCAGGAGTCAAAACAGCCACCTGTCGACTCATAAAGTATTACAGAACCACCGCAATGACTCTTAACCCTGCCAAATTAAGATCAATTAAGCTAAAATAGTTGCATAGTGCCTATTTAACATTTGTGCTGTGCAGAGGCCAAGCATGCACTGTATCCCAGGAATAGCATATCCTTATGGGGAGAAGGCCCCAGCACTTGCACCTATGAACTGACTGACCCTTTAGTCATGCCCGTGCACATACTTAGGTGCAGAGTGTAAGGCACAACCGTATGGTGGTCAGGGTTAGTCAGACGCTCTTGTCGTGACGCACACTATGACTACATCTATGGCCTCATCTATCACCACTGTTTCTGCTTTGACTGTTCAATCCGCTACAGTCAAAGGCAAACTGCACTGTCAAAGGCTTTGCTCTTGTCTAAACCGAGTGAGAGAAACAACACTTGCATGGCATCTGAAGTGACATTTTCAGTGTGTTAGGCTGCAGTAAGACAAACTGAGGTAATTCAGTTAGGCTGTTTAAGACGCAAGTCACACACGTACTGTATTGTTCACCTGTGGTTTATTACTGTCCGAGTTGCCACTGCTGCCACTGCTGTTTTAACCACCATCGCCATCGCATTCCCCACCATCACATCCGTCTTCTCCTCGTCCTCCTCCTCCTCACACAAGACCATGGCAGTCTGATCTCCAGTCATAATATGCCTGACTGCTTTTTGTAACTCTCATACATTTTCTTGCCCACTGACAGGTTAAAGGAGCCAATCAATATTGCTTTGTCTTGGCTTCTGATGGATTGGCTTAAGGGGTTGCGGAGGTCAAGCGCTGCAGAGACGAGCAAGGGGGGGAGACAGTGGTGGTATTTTTTTTTCCCTGGTTGATGAATGCTAACCCATGAGCTTGGAGAACACCTCTCGCACACGTGGTCCACATTCATAGTGAGAAAAAGGCATTGAGGCCATTCAATTTTCATTTCCCTTTCAAAGACATCAGGTCTAATTACTAGCAATGGCCTTCACCAGGGCTGGAGCTGTGGGTGGAAGTGTGTTCAGCACTAGCAATAGGCTTTGATGGGCATTATTAAAGGTGGAATTTTGAGAGCGTTTGTCAGACTTCGGCACTGGTGGAGACGATGCAAGGAGGAGGAGGAGGAGAGGCGAGGAGATTCAGAGGGAGACTAAATAAATCCACAGCATTCTCAGCACATGCCAATATCCCCCATAGGCGTTTTACAGTTACTGTCCTTCACCAAGTCTTACTCTAAGCTGTCTTCTTATATTTTCAGAGAGCGGGCAACTGACAAGGACAAAGAGGATGGAAGGATTGGCTGTTGTTTCCATCTCCCCACCTCTCTTTTTCTCTCTCTTTCTCTCTCTCTCTCTCTCTTTCTCTCTCTCTATCTATCTTCTATCTCTTTCTCTTTCTCTTTATTTATTTATATATAATATATATAGTCTCTGTCACTCTTTCTTTTTCCACGAACCCTGTAGCCAGACCTCAAAAAACACCGGCAACAAGCCAGAAAAGCCCGCGCCTCAGAGTTGCCATGGAAACCCTTCACTTAAAAATAGAGCAGCGGAGAGGGAGAGGACTGAGGAGAGAGGATGTGCATAATGGCTACGGCTGAGCGCCTCTGATATCAGCATGTTTAAGCAGGTTAACAGCTGCATCTCCTCCAGCCGCATGCTCTACCTTTTTTTAGGTGAGCTGGGCAGGAAATTGCGAGGAGGGGGAGAGAAAAAAAAAGGTTGCGAACCACACCTGATAAGAGACAACCTGCCCTGGAAAGCAGGGAGGCCAAGAGGGACTGTTTTGAGGCTGGAAGTCCACCTTGAACCTAACAATGTAACCCCCTCGGCCAAGGCGATGCGCTAATGAAGCGGTTTTTGCATCGTCCCAGTCTTGCGCATGTCTGTGTTTGTGTTTGTACCCAGCGACTTGCCGTACCTTCCTCCTTGAAGTGATTCACAAGTTCTCAATGTTTTACCTTTGCTTATCCAATTATAAGTGATTGGCAGGAGAGGAGTGTGCAGTCTAAAGTGGGCTGTGGGGCCTGGGGCTGTTTACTGATCTGCTTTGGGTGCCTTGTCTGACTGCAAATGGCGAGAGTGAGCTGTAATAGCAGTATAATGAGGAGAGGGTCTACAGTTGCAAATACTTTTATTTCACATGAAGCAGGTGGCAAGATTACATTCGAGAGGACATCATCACTGTATCACCAATGACTAACCATTTATTTCCCTATATGTTTTGCATGACCTGAGAAAACGCACAACCTCACACTGCTTTTTTTCTGGACTAGTGTGATTAATTAAAAGACAGCAAACAGGCAGAACACAAAGGTGTTTGCTTATTATAGGCAGTCATGAATATCTCAATGAGATATTCAACTCGGTGGTTTATTATTCGGTTAGCAAAAGTGCCAGACACGGAACTCTAATAATGTTCAAGGTGTGATCCCCTAACACGCTGTGATCCCTTGTCCAGATGCAGCTGGAGGTGTGTGAGTGGGATAATGAGGTTTGGGAGCAATATCCAGGAGGCTACTGAGCAGGGGAGGCCACTGTGGGGTTCCCTCAACTCCCCTCAACTCCTCTCCCCTCCCCTTGTTGTCCTGGAGGATCATTTCAGCAGAGTGGCCCAAATTCTTCATCTGAGCCTGTATCATCACACACACACACACACACACACACACACACATACACTGCTATGACGTGCACACGCACACACACAAAAATACACACACACATACACCATCATATGCATTGTGCACATTTAACCCCCCCACAAGCCCCCACCCACACACACTCACACGTGCATACAGAGTTTTATACACACAGGCAGTCACACATATGCAGTCTCTGACACACACCCACACTTTCTTGATATCTCCCTCTCTCTGTCTCTCTCTAACTTTTTCTCTTTTTCTCTTACTTTCTCTGCACTGGTGCTGCCTGGACACTAGTGATAGAGCAGGGAAATTAAAAGGAGCTAAATGACTTGCTTGGCCAGCGATATGAGGAATGATGGGCACCAAGAGAGAGAAACAGGGCTACAGAGCACACAACCAGCCAAGGCAAGTCCAGCACAAAGGGGAACTGGCAGATTTGATCACGGAGGCTCTGAATGCCACCCAGACTTTTTGATGTGTGGGGGGGTCTGGATCAAGTCGCGCCTAGAGAGGAGGAGGAAAATGTGCTTAGCACTCAAAATGGTTCCTTTCATTCTGTGGTCCCTCACAGCTATGCAGGCAGCTGGACACTGTAGCCAAGGCTGAGATAGCAGTACTTGTGTTGCCAAAACTCACTTTGAAAGTCTTACCAAGTGAGCTGAAGTTACAGATAACAACAGCTACACTGAACAAGTGTACAACATTGTGGTGTTTGAAGAAAATGATTGGAATTAACACATAACAGGTAACACTGAAACTATTGATCAATTTTCACTCGCATGGCAACTAGTTATATATATCTATATATATCTATATATCTATATATCTATATCTATATATATATATCTATATATATATAACTATATTGTATATATCATAAATCATGACAGGCCATAACTATGATATTAGGCCTAGTTGCATTTACTACTGGGTGCTTCTTTTTATTAAGGGCCTTTGACCCTTAATAGACCACTACAGTGAGCAACATCTTAGATAACACTTTGGTATCAGGGCAAGAAACACTTACTTCTCAAAGAGAACATTGTCACAGTTGCAAATTTGAGATAGGGAAATGGCACTGCTGCAAGGAAGTCTCTGTCTCAAATAATTCACAAATGATTATGCAAATACATGCTGAATTAATGAAATCATCTAATTAGTTTGTTTAGTCAAATTGACCAAATATATCTCGGAGCTATGTAGTTGATGATATTGCTTTGACAGTTTAGTTGTTTAGTAAACAAATGGCAAGCACAACAAGTTTCATATCAAAAAACAATTGTGAAATCAAAATCCGTTGAGACATGAGCTTGAGCTTTGATTAGCCAGGGTGAAGCCGTAGCACAATGGGTTGACTTAAAAACCAGAAGCACAGGCACAAAGTTGTATTTCATATTTGTACCCTTTTCTGAAATAGGGATGTGACACTAATTAATCACTAGTAGGCCACACAGGAGAAGCATGTGAATATTCAGAGGAAACTCAATCATTTATTAATGAGACAACTGCTAGTGGCATCTGCAGTCCAGGGACCAGCCATGTCTGTCAAAACGGGCTCCCTTCTTCTTTGTCCTGCATTCATATGTATCCGTGTGTGTGTGTGTGTGTGTGTGTGTGTGTGTGTGTGTGCGCACGGACACCTATTAGCTATTCATAGCATAAAAACCACAATGTAAACAGGTTAGTACTGCAAAAGAAGAAACGCAAAAAAGACTTTGATTGCATAGCAGGCTAAAGCGTGAAGTGTTTGTGAATATTAATACTGAGCATTGAAGAGCTGTGTGTGTGTGTATGTGTGCATATGCGTATGTGTGTGTGTGTGTGTGTGTGTGTGTGTGTGTGTGTGTGTGTGTCAAACATGCTCTTCTAAGCAGCTGCACATCTGGAGCCTCTCTAGTTGCCCCGCAGTAATTCCATGAGGATCTCTCGCCAGTCTCAGCCGTTATCAGCAGCAGTGCAAAAAAGAGGATGCTGAAAAAGATGAGTAGGGCTGGAAGCAGTGGTGGGGGAGCAGAGGAATGGGAGAAGCGGGCTGGGGTGTGTATGTGTGGGGGGCGGGTGGGTTGAGGGGGGGAGTTGCTGTTTTATGGCCCGGCTCTGATTCACACCACTAAGCAGCTGTTCACCCTACAACATCCATGGCGTTTCATCAACCCCTCAAAGAGATACTCAGATATCTGCACCGCGTGATCACATACACCATACATTTGTACACACACACACACACACACACACAGAGGGAGAGAGAGAGAGACATGCACATACATACACAGTCTCACACACATGCACACACACACACACACACAAACACACACATAGGCAGGCACACAAAGGTACACAGACAAAAATGTATACATTTTACCCAGTTATGGATTCTGCATGGGGCTAGTAAATCTTTTTATCTCTTTTTATAAGAGATGATCCCAGACTTGATTGAGATGATCCCACAAATGTAATTTTACCAAACAATGAACTACAGACAACTGAAAAAAAAAAAGAAATTTCAGATTGTTTCGCTTTCTGTCCTCAAAGTCATCCGCAAATTTTTGAAAAAGCCATGCACAGATGCCTTGATCTCATTCCTGGGAGGGATGGCAAACATATGCCATGTGAAAACGGCTGGTGGCGATGATGGGTATGGAGGTTGGCATGTGGGGTGTTGGTGGCTTGTCTTAGTGGAGTCCTCCACGGGCAGCTCATTTGGATGCAGTTAATTAGGGAGGCTGATTGATTTGATGGCAGTGGCAGAGGTGCTCGGAGGGGAAAGCACTGGTCTGTGAAGGAGCGCACGCTCCGGTCGATATTTACGCCTTTCAGCTCTAATAACAACATTAAAGACCCCCGTGAAGAAGGAGAACGAAGAACGGACGCGAGAGGAAGACGATGCCTAACTTCCATTTGGATTTTGCCTCGGCGGGAACAGGCGCCAATCCACAAGAAGTGATTTTCACTCCCACCAATGCCACAGTGACCTCAACACTTCTTTTTAATTTGTGTTTGATGGTTTAGTTTTTTTCTTTCTTTCTTTCTTTTTTAATCACCAGTCAGGTGGATGATGAAAAAAGAGGTTTCGCTTCAAGGTATCGAGGTTAAATGGCATCTAATGGCAAATGGCATCTAACCACCCTACTAATTTTTGTTATGACCTGGGATGAAACCTTATGCATCTTCTGTTCCGCAAACACTTGTGAGGTCAATGACTGTGACCCATGGCATTTGCTTTTTGTCCATTGTCCCTTAGAAACAAATCTTGTGAGGACCGCAGGACAAACAACAAAAAAGCTCTTTGTTCCCATGGTCATCTCCTGCTCTAGAAGGTGTTGATGCATTCTCCAACACATGTTGGGAGATGCATTAAAGAACAGAGGGTGTGGAGAGATACTGATAAATGATAGAAGAGGCACTTGCAAGTGGGGCATATGGCAGAACACAATCAAAAGTTTGAAAGCAGCTTAAGGTAAAGCAACATCAATCTGCCTGAGACAGCGTGCGGCACTCTCAAAATATTAACCTCTTTACGTGCAACACATACTGATATCCCCGCATCATAATAGCACTTCAAAGGAGACTTGGGGGAAGTGCTTTCAGATCACAGGAAATATCCAAATGTTAGATCTTCTCCCAAAGAGACGGGCTAGCTTGAGATTTTTGCCGCCTGGGAAAAGCTGAGAACATCAGTCAATCATGGAGACACACATAGGAAATAAACTTGCTAAAAAAAAGGAGCACTTTCTTTCTTTCTGATGCTAGAAAATATTTATAAACACACAAGGAAACTTTTAGGAATCTACACACTTGTACTGAATAAGTGTTGCAGCCAATTTTGAGTCACGTCACTGATTTTATGACATACTTTTAATGCAACACACATATAGCATCTGTTTCTTCCTCTTTTACAGTTTCCTTGGGGACTGTACTGTGTGTTCCACAGTATAGCTTCTCACTACCTGATAAATGCAGGTTTTTCAGTTACTCAGACAGCAAGAGTGATCACTCTGCTACAGGAGCAGCACTGTATGTATACTTTCTGGCTGAAAATGCAGAAACAACTGTAGTCAATATGCAATATCCATTTTTAGCTTATCTTCAGTCTTCATGCTAGCCTGAAAAGAAGAATTCGATTTTCAGAAAAAAAGTTGTCTTAATGTAAATAATCAACTGGTGAAATTTTATGGAGATAACTACTATTTGTGGGGATAGTGAAAATATTTCCCTATTCACCAGTAATCTATAATATATTATTGGTGAACAGGGAAATAATTTATTAATAATTAAATAATTTTACTATCCTCATTGATAGTAGGCATTCTAACTTGGGCACATAATAGGAGTAAAAGGGTGATAAAACAGATTGGACTGACCAAACATCTGGCTCAAGGACAGAGAAGGATGGGAGCAATTAATATAGCTTGTGTCTTGCTTTATTACCACTGTTTATATCTGACTCATGTCTATGTCAGACAGATCTACAATTAAAATGAATAAATTGATTTCTCAATTAAAATGTATTAAAAAAAATATAAAAGTGATGTACCCAAAAACAGGGGTTCTCAAACTTATTTAGGCCGGGGACCCCTCATGGGGCAGAAGTTTTTTCAAGGACTCATAACTGCAACAAAACTGTAACCATATAACATTTTAGCCATTTATTCTTTCACATGCTTTTGAGCTCTTATTCTAAAAACATATTTTGCTAATACCGCAACAGTTTTAAATAGGCATGGTTTTGGTTTTGGCAAAACTTGACAGTGCAGCAGCAGTTTTAAAGGATTGTTTTGTTTTGTTTTGTTTTGTTTGTTTGTTTATTTATTTATTTATTGTCAAATCGAGGCCTACTGTGTTAAAAAATACTGTTTGTTTCACATAACTGTTTGTTCCACATGCTTGCAGTTAACATAATGGTTTTGACAAATTGATGAAATGTGTCATGTAGGCTAATTTGTCACTAATGTTGCTGGTAATGCTGGAGTAATGAGCACAATGCGACTGGGCTTTATACTGATCTCTAGTATTTTTCTCCCTATAAGACTTACTATACTTTGTAACAAACTTTTTCACAGACCCCCTGGCAACATGCTGCAGACTCCTTTGGGTCCCCAGACCAAAAAAAGGTTATTACCCAGTACCTTTGTTTTCAATGGATATCATTAGTAAGTCCCATAGAGGGTGAATTTACACACTGTAGGACAAATTCATACAAACTTTGTATTGAACAACTGAGTCATACCTCATGTATTCTAGATGTGAAAGGTGTCTTGCACAGATTAGACTCACTGAGTGTGTAAAACATGTCAATGAGGCATGCAACTTTCATGAGAAATTATTATTCTTGGAGTGCTGAAGCATGCCTAAATCACTCCCACTGCACTCCTCCATGTGGGCTCCACCACCCACTTTGAGAACCACTGGACTAGCTGATGAGACCCATAGTGTGTACACTTTACTTGAAGGTGTCTACATAACAGTGGCATAAACTATAAACATGACATTAACATGTATTATGAAAATTAATGATACTTCATTATAGTTTATGGCTGTTGTCAAGTGTTTTTTTAATGTTAAGTTGATACTGTTTATCATGGAGACATTACTAAAAATTAAATGACACAGTCATAAACATTAATGTGTGGGTTAGGGTTAGGGTTGTGTTCTTATTGTTCATGATGTGTGTCTTGTTATGTTCATAATGATCAAGTCACTCAAATAAACACACCTTCAAATAAAGTGTTGCAGTACTAACTAACTTGGTTAAATGAATCTGATTTGAATTCTGAGTTTTGTCCAAAGCAATTTACAGCACAATATCGCAATATACACATCTTCATCAGCTTCATGTGTGTTTCCTGAGTGACAGCCCTCAGCCCAATGATTCTGGCGCAGCTAGTCTAGAATCTGCTAGGTTAGCCACTGGAACCCTTGTTAAGTCTCCATGAAACAGGGCACCTGGAAAATGACCACACTGTGGCACCCACCACCACTACCACTGCTGTCACCAACTATTCTGTGAGGCCCAGTGACAGGGGAGAAGATGCCAGAGGCAGAAATGTTTAAACCCTGTCAGATCAGCCAGGGTCCAGGCAGGCAGGCAGGCACGTAAACAGCGAAATTATCCCCTGATTTATCGGCAGGCCGCTAATGCATGCATTTTGATTGGCTGTTTATGCTTGATGGATCATGGCTCATGACCTTTCAAGTCAATTGAATGAAAGTGAGCGAGTTAGTGAGTGAGTGAGCGAGCGAGTTAGAGAGGAAGCAGAGGAAGGTTTCCGCCAGGGCTCAGTAGAGGCGCATCAGCTGGATTGCACAGATGGCTGTGAGATTCCGAGAGCAGGACCCCCTCCCCTCATGGGACTTTTCCCAACATCTTCTACCGACGCACACCTCTCACCCGATCCACCCACAGCACGCACCCACACTCACACAGGCACACACAAACGCTCTTCCCCCGCTGACAGCTTCAGATCAATCTTGTCGTGACAGCAGTTCCCACCTCAGCAAGCAGCCCTAAATATGTGGATCTAAATTAGGAGCTGACCTGACACCTACTTCTGGTGGGAACATGCAGCAGCCCTGCCACACTTGCCTACCATTCCAACCACCAAAAAGCATGGATGGGGAGGAATAAATACCTGGTGTCTGGGACGGCAGCAATAATATATTACACCAAAGTTGCCGGACATGACATAATGGGTTTGTTACAGTCAGTTGGCCAGGTCTCTTGAGTGCACGATTTATGAACTCCTGCCATATAGACCTAATCTGAAGTTTGTTATTTCATGCACGTTTCTTCTCCTTTTTTCAACCCAACTCTCACTCCCCCCAGGTTGTCTCCCTGCACACACACACACACACACACACACACACAGTTGTACTAGCTTTCCTTTGAGATCGATCCAATCACACTTCAAAACAATAGAAAAGAAAAGAACAATTCACTTTAAGTAGTACTAACAATGGAAACAAAGGGTTTCAAAATACTGAAATGTGAAAGCATATGACACCCATAAAAGCATTGGGTGAAAAAAGCATGGGGTGTGTAAGTGATGTAGCACAGTTGACATATGCATTCTAACTAATGCATTGGCCTTCACTGAGCTTTGGTCTAGTAATTCTTTGACCAACACACCCTTGATTTGTGTAATTCATTTCATTACCAAATCAATTAAAGGGCCACACATTATTAACAGCCTCTTCAATGTAATTTAGTGGCATATAAAAGAGTAATTTTAATACTTTTAAGATTAGACTTTGATTTGTAACTTCATAATTTGGGAACTAAAGATCCTACAGTGGTTGGAATGATGCAAGGGATCTTGTGGAGTGGGTTGATATAATCGGAGTTTGCATGGGCAGCATTTGCAACTATTTCTATTCCCAGACCTAATCTTCATAACTTTTTGTCAATATATTATTGGAAACTGCCTTATAAGATGATCTCCTGAAGATTTCATGTAGAAACGATGCACTTCTCTTATCCATAGTCAATGACCATATCCTTTCAGTGGTTGTGAAAGTAAAGTAATGTGAAGTTGATTGCTAAGTAGCAAACTCTTTCATTCACAGCACCACCGACTCACAAGGTGGGGTTTAGGAATTAAACCCAGGTCACCCAACTGTCAGTCAAGTACCCGTTGCTCCACCAGACCTGTTATTACCAGTATGGAAGAGGGGAGTTCACTTTGAAAAGTCCAGTATGTACCCTAACCACATCTTATTTCAAAACCATCAAGACAAAAAGAAAATCACTATGGTATTGCATGCTCTGCATAGCAATCCTTATTCCTACAGTTGGAGTTTTTGATCTATGGTTTTCTTGTTATGGTTCTATTGTTTTCCATATTCTACATAGTGAATACTGCACATTGTTTTAAAAGAAAGTTCCAGAAAGCGATAACACACAATGTCCTGCTGTGCTTAAAGCATATTATCCCATTAATAGGGTTGAAGAGATCTCAGTTTCAATTCAGACCATTCATTACATTAACTGAATTTCAGTTAATGGGAAAGCCTATAGTGCAGAGCATGATGAATTGAATGTCAATTGGTTCCATGAATTTACAATGGAATTGATCACAGGATGAGATATTCCTATCAAGAATTATTGTATTTATGTTGAGGTATTCAGGGCACACATTCTGGTAACGTTCAAGTTAATTATGCAGTACATGTTGAGAACAATAAAAGCCAATATTTTTATATACCATAATAATCTCTCTCTCTCTGTCTCTCTCTCTCTATATATACATATATATATATATATAGAGAGAGAGAGAGAGAGAGAGATTATTATGGTGGTGTTAGAGGTACAGTGGATTGTAATAAATCTCAAATATGTCTAATTTCATGACACTTAAACTAAGTTTGATAACCCACGGCCCATTCAGTGGCAATAACATACTAGGGGAAAAGTGATGATGCATCTGCACAACTTTCAGCTGCACAGTTCTAAATACTGAGGGGTTGACACTAAATGACTTTTCTGCTGTGCTATGGGAGGGTAGGCTGGTGTTCTACATCTCAAGTTTGTTGTTTACATAACTCACAAATGAAGGACAAACAAACTTACGATTTCACTCGTAGATATGTAAGCAGAATTTTTTGCTCCCTTTTGAAGTACACTATAATTTTGTCTCAAATTTTGTCTCAAATCCAATTGTCAGCCAAGAAAAAGGAAAAGGCTTTGTGAAGTGAAATCTTCAACGTGGGTGAGCTTGTTCCAACTACCCCCTCCCCCCATCTCAAACAGCAGCCAAGACCTCTTGTCAGCGGGGGTGCCGGTGACAGGTGTGTAATTGTGTGATTGGCCTCCCCCACACCTGTGCACCAGGAGCATCCTTGGTCTCACACTGCTAAATCATTCAATTAAGGCCCATCCCGGCAGGTCTAATTAAGACAATTACGCGCAGTGCCGCCGCGCGGCATGCCAAGTTGCGCCTCGTTTTTACCTTCTTACCTACCACTTCTGCTTCGCCACCACTGCCACTATCATCAGTGTCCCACCAGACAGCCAAACCAGTCAGTCACTCAGGCACTCAGCCGGCTACCTTGTGTGCTCGCTCGCTCGCTCAGCAGGCTGAGTACTCTGAGTACTCTGCGTCCTCGCGGTGCCAGAGAGAGACGCACACGGGTGGAATGGCAAGGAGAGGCTGCGGTGAGGACAGAGACACAGAGGGAGATTGAGCTGCACGGGTCAGTGGAGGAGGGCAGAGCAGGCCAAGGAGGATGGTGGCGGGGCTTGTGGGATGGTGGGTTGGAGGGCGGGGGGGGTGTATGAGAGATCAAGGACACTTATTTGGACAGGTGTCTATTGGGAGAGAGAAAAAGATGTAGCATCCCCTATAGCTGTTTTTTTGCAGCTCTCTTCTTCTTTCTCACTCTCTCGCTCTCTCTTTCTCTCACTGTCAGTCTCTCTCTGTTTTGTCTCTCTCTCTCTTACTCTCTATTTCTCTCTCTCTCTTTCAGTCAGGTTTGTGTGGTGGTCACACTTCGATTTTCCTTTCCCTCTCACACATACTTGTAGTATGGAAGGAATCTCAGATCATTTTACATTGACATTTGCAAAAAGGGAAGCACAATATCAGTATCTTCACGGGCACATGATATAAACAGAAGAAATAATAATAACAAAAAAAAAAAACAGAATACAAGAGAAGACAGAGTGATGCTCCAGGCCACCAAGCCATAAAATATTCATCCATCATTCTTGGCTGTCCGTCATTAAAAACACTCATTTAGGATTCA
This sequence comes from Tenualosa thibaudeaui, assembly GCA_027481765.1. NCBI lineage: Eukaryota > Metazoa > Chordata > Actinopteri > Clupeiformes > Clupeidae > Tenualosa > Tenualosa thibaudeaui. The sequence goes on along the minus strand of JAIFZK010000012.1, from coordinate 6,307,750 downwards.
ACAGAGCAGCCATGGGCGCCACAATCCTGATAAGCACACCCTTCGATTTGTCTCAGGGCCTGTTGTGGAAGGACTTTTCTGTTGTCACTGTCAGACTCATGTCACAGTGGTATTATACAAACATCTGTCAGATTCCTGCGTATATTGTACACACTGACACATACTGTACTGGTGCGAATTGACACAGAAAACAAAACAGCCTTCTCTGTGTAAGTTTTGTTTTGGTGTTTTGTTTTGTTTTTTTCTCAGGCTGTTTTGGTTGACAGGAAGTTCTTTTTTGTAAAGTTTTTTTTTATTATTATTCATTTCTATGGGGCAGACTTGAGTGAAGAGTGATCTCATTTATTTGCATCCACAGAAATTCATACCCCAAACAGTATAGCACGTAATATATTATTATTATTATTATTATTATTATTGACTTTACAGAATGAGACTACTCTACAGACTGTTTCAAGTTTGATTATTAGTATCATAGCTTTTTCTGCATGGCTTCTGTTTTAACATTTCATGTGTTTATCTTAACATAGTAGAAGTAGTTTGAAAACTAAATAGGACGTTTAAGAATTATTTTTGTTTTTATCATTGAAATGGTTTGTAATAGTCTTCAGAAGCTCCAATGACAAGCTAAAGCCCAGTGCCAACAGCACAGTAATATTTTCTGCAGTAAGCCTGGGCAATGGACTATAGTAGTGTTAAACAACAAGTAAAGGCAGAGAGTGCAGACTGTAGCCTTTGTTAGCATCTGTTGGGTCTTCCTGTGGGTCTGCAGTCAAGTGCAACACATGTCCGTGGACCCCTGTGTTCAAATGGGTGAGTAGCCTGGGTCTCTCCCCCTCGGTCATCCTAATGCCTGGCTCACACAATAATAGACAATAATGGCCGCCCTTTCGCAGAGAGATGGACCGCCGCTGTGTTAATGACATTGGGCTGGCTGCGCCTGGCTGGCTGCCAGCTCCTAATTAATGTCTGATTGTCGTCCAATTGCCTGATGCTGACTGTAGCGTTGCGTGGCTTCTTCTCTTCTTCCTCTACCTCTCGGCTCTGCACACACATATACCACAACCGCCATCAATGCAAGTGCAAGCCCTGCGAGATTGGCAGTGGAGGAGAATTATCTACAATGGGCTTCTGCCCACCACCACCATCACCACTCACTATACCATCCTCCCCTCCCCATTATCGTACCTGAGTTGATTAATTAAAATTTTGCTGTAAACCGATAGGTGCCTGGTGGTTTCATTTGTCTGTGTGTGTGTGTGTGTGTGTGTGTGTGTGTGTGAGTGTGTGTGTGTGTGTGTGTGTGTGTGTGTGTGTGTGTGTGTGTGTGTGTGTGTGTGTCTGTCCAGCTTCATTCTATTCTTTTCTTTTCTTTTACTTTCTCCAATTCTCAAATGCTACTGTTAGAATGCACAAGGTAAAAGGGCAGACATCAGACTGCTGTTTCATTAACTGGTCTGTGTGTGTGTGTATGTGTGTGTGTGTGTGTGTGTGTGTGTGAGAGAGAGAGAGAGAGAGAGAGAGCAATAATTTAAAGACTATCAACCACTTTGAGGAAATGGTCTGCTGTGCACTGCATCCATCGACTGCACCGAAATTACAAGAACCCTGTGGACCTCAAGGGGAGGCATCATTTCTATTTCTCTGATTCATCGTGAACTGAATTCCTCTTTCACCTTCCTCTGCATCGAGGACAAAGGAAATAAATACAAAAGAAAAAAAAGAAAAACTTGTCTGATATTTTTCCATAATTAATGCTCATCACTACCAGAAGCTCTCCAAAGCATCTGCTTAAGTTCCAGTGAAGAGCAAAGTATATTTTATTGAGCAGAGGAGATGACAGCAGAAGATGCTACAGACCTCCATCCAACAGAGGAGATGGAGCTCCCTTCTTTTCCCAGCCTGCATCTTGGCAGAATCAGGCCTGCTGCTCCCCTCTTGTAAACACCACTGTGCATCTCCGTCAGCCTTCATCACACTCAGAAGCTAAAATTATTCACAGGCAGAAACAATCCACAAGCCTTTGGATAGAAAATAAAAAATAAATAATATATCTATTGTACACTGGAGACCAAACAGAAGTAGATTAAAGAAATATGTCATCATCAGATGAATACTGTGAATGTGAAACAGAACTTACTTGTATTACACTCATAGCCTTCTTTAGGAGGCATACCATATGAATTCAAACTGGATAGCAATTATTTGTCTGATAGGGTGCATATTATTGGACACACTGCCAGATAAGCCTGTGTGCAACTGGCAAGAGTTCACAGCATGCATGATTAAAAAAAATGTCTCCCAACGCAAAATTCTGCAGGAGGTGATAGTGTCATTGTTCCCATATCCCTCCCATATCTCTCTCTCTCTGCCTCCTTTACTCTCTCTCTTTCCCTTTCTCTCCCCCTTATCTCTCTCTCTCTTCCCTGGCTGCTCAGAGATTTGTTCTGTCTGCACGTGCCAGGATCTGAAAGAACCGGCATGCAGAGCGGGAGGATGTTCTCTGTAAACCTACACCTCCAAGTTGTTTGTCCCACATGCCACACACACCTACAAGTCAGGTTTTGAGCAGTGAGCCTGTGTGTTGTTATGAGTCAGTGTGTGTGTGTGTGTGCATGTGTGTGTGTGTGTGTGTGTGCATGTGTGTGTATGAAAGAGAGAGAGAAAGAGAGAGTAGTTGTGTGTATGAGGGAGACTGTGTGTGTGTGTGTGTGTCTGTCTGTCTGTCTGTCTGCAAGAGAGCAGTATATGTTCTGTGGAGTGAGTACCTGGTCATGGTGGGCTGTGGGTAATCCAAGTTCAGCCATATCAAAGGGAATCGGTTATTTGTTCCGCACAAAGGAGGGGGAGTCTTGAAGAGAGAGAGCAAGGGACAGAGAGGCAGCTAGAGAGATGTCTGCATGTGTGTAGGGGAAATGGCTCGTCAAAGGGAAGGAGGGAAACAAACGACACAGAAAAAGGGAACATGCCAAAATTGGAGGAATAGAAATGGCCCCCTCTCCCAAATCTCTTTTTCTTTTTTTTCCAGTTTTCAGATATTTGTTCTCGGGAAGCCTAAAGCATTTCTTCTGCAGCATGAGTGTTTGTATGTGAGTATGTATGTGTGTGTGTGTGCGTGCTTGTGTTTGTGTTTGTGTTTGTGTTTGTGTTTGTGTTTGTGAGCCTCCATTCTCCTAAAAAGGCAGCACTCTGCAGTGTTGTCAGCATCTCCTTGTCCCACAAGAACAACCTGACAGAGAGCCTCACGGCCGTTAGCCCCTGCCCCTGCTCCTGACGGGCCAGAGTTGAATCTGGGCCACTTCAAACACAAGTCTCGTCCCGTCCTGACTGTGTGTCCACTCTCAGGGGCTACCTCAATGTTCCAAAGCCCAGTTGCCATGGTAACTAAAGAGACCGTTGAAGGTGTATGTGTATGTGAATGTATGTGTGTGTGTGTGTGTGTCTGTGTTTGTGTATGTGTATGTATCTGTGTGTTAGTGTGAGGTGTGTGTGTGTGTGTGTGTGTGTGTGTGTGTGTAATTTCTGTGTGTGTGTATGTGTTTGTATCTGTGTGTAAGTGTGTGTGTGTGTGTGTGTGTGTGTTTCTTGTGTGTATATGTGTTTGTATTTATGTGTTTGTGTGAGGTGTGTGTGTGTGTGTGTGTGTGTGTGTGTGTGTGTGTGTGTGCGTGTGAGCATGCCACACTCTCAATGGTGTGTGTGCTCTTCTTTCTGCCCATCAAAACGTTGCTCGAACAGAACACTAATACACAAGCATTGTGCATGCACCGGACCTCTCTAGGGGTCTCTCCATTGTTTTGTGTCTATAGCCAGCTTCCTGCTCTGTCTCGGTGGTTTCTCTTTGTAAAATTGACCTCACTCTCCAGTGCTGAAATGTTTCTATTACAATATGTTTTAGTGCAATGCCCACCAAATTCAATATCAATTCAATTCAATTCAATACCTTTTTTTTCAAATCAGAATCAACTACTCAAATCTAAATCTAATCTAATCAAACCCAAACCTAAAGGTACTGCATCATCTCCCCATTGCTTGTGTCTGTCCAGATCCAACAGCTCATGTACTGGACTAATTTAGCCAAGGAAGCTGGGATGTATGAACTCGCTGTGAGCTGAAGTTTGGGGAATACTTTTCAGAATTAATTCTCCTGATCATGGCTGTTGGGAATGCTGCTGTTCTCGCCTTTTTAGCGGCTGGCAAATGTGTCTAATTGTTTGTGCAAGCCTGAGCTTGAGTGTGAATCAGATTGTGCATGTCTCTGTGTGTTTATTTATTTGTGTGTTTATTTATCTCTCTCTCTCTCTCTCTCTCTCTCTCTCTCTGTCTGTGTGTGTGTGTGTGTGTGTGTGGCTGTCTATAAGTGAGTCCTCACAAGACCTTGTTTTAAACAGACCTCTGCTGACCTCTGCTGGTTGGTGCATCAAACGTGTCATTGTCATATCCCCCCACATTATGTGCCAAACAGGACTAGATCACACAAACAGCTACAATCTCATTCCACCAGAGGTATCATTACTGTACACGCCATTATAAAGGGCTCTGACCTATCAGAAACAACCGAAGGGAGCAAGCACACCATTTCTTCTGCATGATTAACAGCCCTAGTCCAGCATTCCACTATTGGGATTTGCAGTGATATCACTCATTTCCACACGTGAAAGAAGCTGTAACTGAAAGCACAGTTCACTGAAACCCCCACTGTAAAATAATCTATAAGTTGATTGGGTGTTGTTTATGTGTGCTGCTCTCCCCTGCTTCATCATTAGTTAATGATATGTGCACTGAGGACTGAAATGGCTCCCCTCCATCCTGCCATTCCCTTCCATAATTACCTCCCATGTTGGAAAACACATACAGCTCATGATCCTCTGCAACGCTCATCAGATCTATCGATAACATTGAAGCTTTAATTTGTTGTGGGAGGCTCTGAGTGATTAGATGGCGGGGTTGGATGGGATTGGTAGGGAGCTGGAGAAAAGCATGTATTATTCCTCTCCAAGTGCAAGTACACAGTCCCTGACAACCACCCACCCTCACACACACCCTCACACACACACACACACACACACACACACACAGACCCAACACCTCACACCCAAGAGGTGCTTGACATGCCTGTAATTGGGAAGGTATTCAATGGCAATATAATGGAACACTGTGTGTTTCACCAAGAGAATTAGAATCTGGGTTTGATTTGACTTCTTAATCATGGCTGCGAGGCCATCATACAGCTATGTAAAGCTATAGGTACCACATTCTATGAACCCAGCATTCATAAAGCATTATAAATTCATTCATAAAGGGTTATAATACATGTATAAAGCCTTATAACTAGTGACATTAGTATTCATTCAAACTTTAGTGTTTATACATTTTCATGACTGTACAAATGGCTGACAAACAGGCAAAATAGTCTTGTTACTCTTCATTATTTGACATGAGCTATTGGGCACATTGCAGGACAGTTAATAAATTGAAGATTTATAATGTTTTATGACTCTTCAAGCTGCATTATAATGCCATATAAGTGCAGTCATTAGTGCCGTGATTAGAATGTATAAATAGTTATGAACATAGTTATGAACAAATGACTTTATGAATGCATTATAACCCATTTATGAATGTGTTTATAATGCGTTGTGAATACTGGGTTCATAGAAAGTGTTACCAAGCTATGAAGTGTCATCAGTAAGGGAACATGAATAGTCTCAGTGGATACATCACTCAAAATTAACCATTGCTACTTTTGAATACGGTGTTGTTTTATCGGAATTCAGTGGAATCTTCCTTAGTCAGACTCCATACAATGACAACGACACCTTTTAAAAACCTTTATATGCCACAACGCAGTGCAGTTGGCAGCCAAAAGATGAAACGCTGTGGCTCAATATGGGGAGGGAGTGAGCCATTTTCTCTGACACTTAAAACCTTTAGATCCTGGCTGCCGTCAGCCTCCCGACATGAACGGATGTCACATATCCTGCCTTCATCTTCAATCACCTCCTCATCCCATTCCCCCCCTTGTTTTCATGAAACAGTATGGAGTACAGACCTCACCTTTCAGTCTTGCAATGGGCTCATCTTATGTCAGCAGCCTGTCACCCAGATCTTATTAGACGTTTGCTGGTCAACTAACGCAACTCTGGTTAGACGGTTATAGACCGTTTCAACCATAAGAAACAAAAAGAACAGTGCTGGAACATTCTATTTAATTCCCAAACTACTTCCGCTGCGTTAAGATAAATAGATTGTGAAAAAGGAAACCTTGTGGGAACTGCTATGAAGCTATTAATCGAACTCTATTGAAGCGGTCTATACAAAGCAAGGACGGCTGACAACAGATGAGGAACATCATGCTTAGGCCAAATGTCTAGACGGTGGGTAAATGGAGCGTCTGCAGCGCTGCTCATAATCCGTCGTTTAGGTGCATTAGAGGACCAGGAAATGAGTGGGACAGTAGAGTAGAGAAACCAAGAGACAGAGAGCAAACAGGTTGGAGTATGTGTGTGTGTATGTGTGTGTGTGTGAGAGAGAGAGAGAGAAAGCGTCTGTGTGTGTGATTGAGAGAGAGACATAGAGAGAGTGTGTGTGTGTGTTATTGAGAGAGAGATTGTAAAACCGTGAGATATAAAATAGGTAAACAGAGGTAGAAGAAGAGACAGAGCGAACATCAGAGAGTGCATTAGAGAGAGCATGATCGGCGGGCGTCCTCTGCCTGGGCACTGGCCACATCATCCATCTCCCGTTAATTTGGGTCATCATGCATATCACAGGCTCCAGGGAGGAAGGGGAGGGTGCCAGTGGTTGGGGTGTTTGCGTGTGTGTGTGTGTGTGTGTGAGAGAGAGAGTGAGAGAGACAGTGGGCAGGGGTTGTGGGGTCCAAGGATGAACGGAGGGACAGCTGGATGCCTGATTCCCACATCCAGCTGCTCTGTGTCATCCCACAGCAACCAATCCCCCTCCACCTCCCACACCCCCCACATACACACACACATACACACACATCCAACCCATCCTGCCGACAGCCTGCCCAATCACATTCTCATTTCATGCCCTCCACAGGCAGTCCTTTCCCCACCGCCTGCTCCCCACGCGCGAACACAGAGAGAGCCTGCATACGGATAACAAGCTGGAAGATTGGGTTCGGTTTTGGTTCAGGTTACATGTTATGAGAAAGGAAGAGAGGAGGAGAAAGAGGAGGAGGAGGGGAGGGGAGGGGGATAGCATAGATGGAGAGCAAGAGAGATGGAGAAGGTGAAGGGACAAGAAATGTTAGGGAGATTGAAAATCTGACAAGATGTGTATGGAGAAAAGACAACAGTACCAGTAAGAGAGAGAGAGAAGGAAAATACATGATTCATATTTTCACCTGTACACCATAGCCTTGCGGCAATACTTGAACCCTCTGATCCACAACCTTGTGCAAAACAGAGATGAATGAGAGACTCTAACTCAACTTCATACAACACACAAAGTCCCACAATGCTGCTCTCTCACTCTCTCTCTGGACCTGACGTTGGCCCGCCATATGGAGAAATCCCCACGGTGACAGACCCAGCGACTGTGATGGTCCTGCTGTCCACAATCCCTGGCCATGGCAAGCCTACAAAGACAGAGGCAGGGACAGAGACTGTGTCATGTGGCACAGCCCTGAACAGAGCTAAATGGAGCACAGATGGATATCATTGCCCATAACACACTCACACACAAACACACATACACACACGTCAGACCAAGCAAACACAACAGGGACAGGACAGGAGACCAGAGTTCTGAAGGCAGACAGGTTGACATGTGGGTCGACAGACATGATACTCTTCTGGTTGTCTCTCATTTAGTGGCTACTGAGAGTTGGGAAAGGGATTGCAGAATTGGCCAACCAGAGGAAGAGGGATAGGGGGAAAGAGAGAGTGTGTGTGTGAGAGAGAGAGAGAGAGAGAGAGAGAAGTGATAATGCCGGCCAGAGGTACTGGCACGGGAAGTGAACAGCGAGCCAAGAGGCTGGCCAGCTCAATCCGTCTTTGGCTGTTGACAGGTCGGCGGAGTGGCCGATCAATGCTGCTTGACCGCTTTAAATATCAAGAGTGCAAGCGTCACTTCCTCGCAGACATCACATTCTCCCTGTGCACACACTCACGCACACACACACACACACACACACATACATACACACTCACGCACACACAGCAACACACTCGATAAAGATTGATCATGCAGGCAGGCAGGCTGGGCAGATGCATCTACAGACGGTGTCATCAGCCTCACACCCCCCGACACCCGACCACCACCACCCGGGTCGTTAATAATCATCTCCGCCGCAGTCGATGCTCTAAAGAGTGTCAGACAAACAGTGAGAACGTCAGGGGGCCCGTTGCTGACATTTCGATACGATGCATGGCTAATATGTTTTGGCCGGGCCATGTGTGCTGCCGTATCCTGTCCTTGGGACTAATCCATGGATGTGGTAGATAAATACCCTGTGTGTGTGTGTGTGTGTGTGTGTGTGTGTGTGTGTGTGTGTGTGTGTGTGTGTGTGTGTAAAGTGGCATCTTCTCCCCAGCTCTGATCAAGCACGTGATTAGGTCTAAACACATGCTTCTCAGGACTTGAATTAAATGTTCATTCCAAGGTGTTCATTCCAAACAGATCGTTAGCTGTCTGCCTCAAATAAGAGATCACACAGATAGAGCAGAATTCATCTTTTTCAAACAAAAAAAGCTCAGAAATCTCATACGTCTAAGCACGCACAGTCTATGGTAATAATGCAAAATATATATAATAGTTAATGGTAGTCATTCCGTTAACAGTGGTAGGGAGAAGCTTTAAGAGATTTTTACCTCAAATACAGCAGGCACGATAATGGTCTTAGAGACCTTTTGTGATCAGAGAAAAAAACATTGCACCTTATTGTCTGTCTGACAAAGACAGATTAAAGAGGCAATAGCTCTCTTTATCAACCAAACTCCAATGGCTACACACCATTCATCATATATGGGCCGGATCAATTTCACGTAGCAATTAAAAGTCTGTGTACTCACATTGGCTAATCGCTCAGTCAGAGCCAGAGCTAGTGCTGAATCCATGTACAATCGACTGCTCAGGTAAAATGAGGTAATGCTTCCAGCTATGTTCCTAAGCTGGTGAAGATAGGAATTTCTATTACCAATATACCATGATTAATAGTGTCATTTTGTCACATACATTTGATTTTTATATATATTTTTATATATTTTATTTCATTTATATATTTTCTTATTTTATTTATTACATATATTTTAGTATATATATTTTATATATAGTATATGAAAAAAAATTATATATAGTATTTATATAGTATATGCCTCACCAGCAACCCCATTCTTTTAGTTTTTTGCTGTTAATTGTCAGAAAAGAAAATTAGACATATATATGCATGCATACATAATATATATGGTACATACATACAGGGATTAGCACACATTTCCATCTCATCAACTTGTGTTGGGTTTTGTTTCCCAGTAAAGAGAGTAAAGAGCCTAATGTCTGCACTAGATTTTGAAGTGAGATCAGACAGTCAGTGATGTCATGTTTCCAGGCTGCCGAATGTTCTCACCCCACTGCCTCTCCAACGACACCCACCCAATGACTCACATCCTCCAGCAGCAACAGGTACTTCCTCCCCTCCCTGCTTGCCTGCCTGCCTGCCTGCCTGCTTGGCTGACCAGATGCTGTGCTGTCATACAGGCCCCAGCTGGTGAGGGATGAGAGGAGAGAAGAAGCTTCTGCAGGCTGTGTAATTCACCACTCCAGCCAAGGGCCTGGGAGGGCGCTGATTTGTGATCTACTCCTACAGTTATTGATGACCCAGCAACTCCTGACAGCAAAGCTCTGTGTAGTGCTTGGTGGGCAGTTGCCTGTAGAAGTGCATTCACTCACACACAGACATATAAGCACATTCACACACATACACAGACACACACACACACCCATACACACACACGTTGCATACAAGCAGAAAGACCCGTAGCTTGCTTCTCAAGTCCTGCCTCCTGCCCTAGCCGGCCCCACTGTCACATTAAAAGGAGCAGCATTTCAGCAAAGACACTCAAGGAGACCAGATCAGATCAGCACCATCATCAACACTTAATGTTGATTTGACACAGATCTTTGCCCAATTCCATTACCTTTTTTTAATACGTAATGGCATTGCGAGGAGAGACTCTCTTAATAATTAAGTGGATTGTGTGCAAAGGACTCTGTGTAATTATCTGCAAGCAGTATTCTCAGTAGGAAGCCTGGCAAATGCTGAGAAGCAGCTCTCGTGGCATGGGATCAAAGTTAATGATACTTACGTAGTGCCAGTACCATCACTCGTCCCGGTATCCTATAGCAGGCGGATGGCAGCCGGATGAAGCAGAGGAGCAGACGGGAGAATGCGGAGCAAGAGAGAGAGAGAGCGGAGTGGAGCTGTCTTTGTTTTCCCCAACCGCTCGTATTACACAAACAAACAAGTGCAGGAGGAAAGTCGGGAGCACTTCAAGGAACATGCTCCAGGAAAAGTGTTGACATGATGAGGTGGGGGTGGGGGCCCTGAGGGAGGGAGGGAAGGAGGGAGGGAGGTGTGTGAGATGCCTCACAAAGATTGGATAAGGATTAGAATTATGAAAGAGAGAGAGGCAGGGATTTGACATATGAAAACAAGTAGGTGTTTTCTAGAGAACATATATAGTAGATCTGTTTGATCGTTATGTAATTGTCCCGAAGAAAGACAAAAATAGAGACTCAATCAATTTGACATAAACCTCATATTCTGCGTTAACACAGTGGAAAAATTGAGATCTTTTGATCGAATATAAAAGAAACCTTGACTGGAAACCTGAGCTCCATGGAGAGAACTAGAGTCACCGTAATGAATACATGTTGTGGATGTTACACAAAATATAGCACATGGAGGTCATTTATTAATGCAGCCATGAATCTATGCATGAACACATGTGATTGGTACTAGTACCACACCCCCATACGTCATGTCACCAGTTCATAATGTTCCCATGCTTCAGCTTTAAAGGTTAGGAGAGTGGGTGTGGGTGTGGGTGTGGGTGTGGGAGTGTTACTGCAAGGTCTTTGCAAACAAGGCCATGCAGGACAAAGTCAAATATTTTTGTGACATGCAATTCAGCACACTGGACCTCCAAGTCCAAGGTCAAAAGCCCATCCAGTTTTCACACTCACTCGGAAACAACAGGAGATAAAACAATGTTTAGCATATTTAGCATAGCAAAAAAAAAGGAAAGTGCGTCATTGTCATTCTACTTGTGGCCTGTTTACATAAGCCATCTTTCCCTGTCACCTGCTCTGCCTCACCACTGGAGCTGTGCAGATAAACTTGGCTCCCCCCTAGGTATGCGCCTACCTGGCCGGGTGCCAACCCCTTCCATCTGTTCACCTCTGTGCACTTACCTCTCCACCAGGTCACAGCATATGTCGCTTACACTGAAAGCATAGGCCTTTACAATCAATCAGCATGCCACATGTTTCCACAACAACCTCTGAGAAAGTGAGTGGGGAGAGAGAATCCACAAAGTCTCCGCAGATAGGGGAGAGATAAATGGAGAGGTGGCTCCTGGATAAATGCGTTGGGGGTCCAAACAGAAAATGAGCTTGCCGGGCGGAGAGTTCAGATCTTCTCTAGCTGCTCTCTGATAATGCAGGGGCAAGTCATCAGTGATGGACACAGATGGACCCTTAAAGGCTATCAGCCTGTTATCACATTAGGGGAAGGGGGGATGCTGGGAGTTGGATTTTTTTTTTGTCCAAAACTTTAACAAGTAATATCCCACAGAGTGACCACAGTCCTTTCACTGGTGAAAATGAAATTCCCCAGTTCCCTGGGCTGAGTTCATTATCCAAGTGGACATTTTCAGTGGCTTGTCTTGAAGGGGATGAAGTTCAGTCAAGCTAGCACAAAGAAATTGCAATTCTGTCAAGCTCAAATGGTACTGTAAAGAATTAATGACAAGCCAAGATAATACAGTAATACCAGGATCATAACTGTAAGCTCTATGAAGTACAGTATTGGAATCAATATTGCAAAATATGATGATGAAAAAGTTCTAATTGTTAATACTTGTTACAAATGACCAGTCATTCTTGCCTAAATCCAGAGTCAGGGACACCTGAAAGTCATAAACTAATAATAAGAGATGCCAATGTAATTGTGTAAGGCCTAAACAACTGAAGGGTGGGTTAAGGACTCGATCAGTGAAAAGTAAAGGGTTCACCTTGTCTGTTAGGTAGACAAATTTACACTAATACAAATAAACACTGCAGGTCCTGTCTATCATGACCACTTAAAGATAATAATCTCTCACTCTCTCTCTCGCTCTCTGTCTTTCTCTCTCTTTCTCTCTCTCTCCCCAAACGTGGCTCCCTATCTCTTTACTCTCCCACACAGCCCAGCTCTGCTTCAGGCACTCTGGCATTCCACACGAGCAGCCTCCTCTCTTCAGTCAAAGAGCTGCTCTCAACATGCTGAGCACTGAGTGGGGAAAGTTCAAAAGCGCCCGCCGCATATTTAACCTCCCTTTTTCTGCACTTGATGATCAGCTGGTGTCAAATCCAGTGAAGTCCATCCCCCACCCCCCAAAAAAAAAAAATAATCCTGTTAATATGTCATATTTTCCCATGATCACAAGTTGAACTCCCATGTTTCGACACACTCACACTGCCTCTGCTCGAAGTTTGATTCCAGGAAAGAGTCTGATCAAGGAAACGAAAATAGCGCATTATACCTTCACAAAGACTTCAAAAATGTCACCTTCCTCTGGGGTATGTCTGATGTATCTCACTCATTCTTAATATTTTCAGTCGTCCATTGTTGGGACTTTTGATCAGCCATGATTTGCTTGTGTTTGCTTTTTTGAGTGTATGCCATCCAAGCACATTCCTAGGCAAGCTTTAAACTGTTTCTAAGGCACTTTGGTTCATTTTCACAGCAGTTATTTCTATGAATCCTGATTCACAGTGACCTTCATCCCTTGCATTAACATGTGTCTGCTTGCTGTTTACAGACATATATTTGGTTTTATTTTAGGTCCTTCTCTCATCTTGCTCTCAAAAGTATTAAAAATACTGGACCATTGCAGGCTTCTAGGAAACAATATACATCATGCTAACTTTACATGACACTTTCCAGGGAGAAAATAGCCCATAAGTATCCTTGTACATATATTTTCTTTCCCCCAAACTGTCAAGGAAAGGTGACCCTTTTTCAGGTACACACTTATCTCACCTCCTCAGTGCTCTTCAAAATGAGTGACCAGGATGTGTCGCTGTCGTAGCTTCACTCACTCACTCCTCAGACGCCAGAGCGGAGCGAGTACTGGCACCCGGGCCATGATTTACGGTTCCCGTTCACAATCTCTGACAGACACTAGGCTCCCCTCGGCCGGCATGATAAAGCCACCACCAAATTGGATTCTTTTATTCCACCTAATTGGAGCCGGGGCCTCAGCACCCTCTCCACACATCCCCATGCCGAGGCGTGCACCTATCTTCTTTTCATTCTCTCGCAATAAACTCAAATTTGCAGTTTGTCTTTATTAAACCCCTCCCTCATAGCCACAAACAGAAAGCAATCACCCTGATCATCCATCACACTCTATATGCTGTAGTAACACAACCACAACAAAGGCCTCATCTGCTCCAAAGAGGAGGGGGAAATGGGACTCCTTTAAGCCTTACTGTACCCCTTATATAACCATCCAGCAATAAGTCTATCTATCTGCAGGTCCCTCGGCGACTTGAAAAAAGAGCCGTCCAATGGCAGTGCGGCACCAAATAAATGTGTGCATGCTCCACAAGGGCCATTATCCTCTTCACCTTCATTAGAGGGGAATACAGCATCCCAGATGGATGGCGTCCTAATAGGACACTTCGGATCGCCACCACACACTACATACACCACTCCGTTCTGGGAATGCCAATGGCATGTTCATCATGAACACATCAATTGGACCGCTCCTTGACTACAGTACAGGGCCATTCAACATTTACATTAGTACATGTTAGCTTAACATGCCATTATGCTGTTATAGCTTACTGTTCTTGTTGTTTAATCCCTTAATCACTTTCAATATTTTGCCTGAATTGACATACTGAGAGTATATTGCCTGTTTGGAAGGAAAATGGTAAAGTCCTCCAGCTGTTGCTTGACACTGACAGACAATTGCTGAAATGAGTTTGTTGTTTAAGTGTTTAAATAGCTTGAACTCATAAAGCATGGCTTGAAACTGTGGGAAGGCAAGTCTTAGTCTCATGTCACTACATTTCCATAACTCATTATTGCTTGGCTTTCTGACAAATGAAAAGAGTTATTCTATCTCATTTAGAGACGGAAGTTAGCAAGGTTCTGCCTAAACCTCTCAATTAAAACCTTTGCCTGTGTTCCCAGATCAGTCATGCTCACCCATCACAATTTTGTTTCATGCTATTGAAAGGGTTTTTTTTCCAGCTCTGGTATGAGCATTGTGTCATGGTTAAACAGACAACAAACATTTTTAAATTGAATAAACCATGTTTGGCGGCCCAGAACAAAACATACAAATAATACACACACTCGACATGAATGCCTTCAAATGTCTATTGCCTAGCACGGCAGGAAATATACCATCTAATTCCCACAGAAGTTGCATGTGTGAAAATAAAAGGACAATTTGAGGATTTCTCATTGCTAATCTACAGCCAATTAAGTCATAATGTCACAGCGTGTGTTTAGTTGACACACTCCAGTAAAATGTATTAGAGCTTGATCCGGCCTTGGTTGTAAAGAAAAAAATCTACAGGCATCAAAGAGCATCCACTGTAACTAGACGTAAAGGCAGTTTTGTAAATTCGTGACATTGTTGTCACTGAGGAAAATGACAGCACCATATTTATGCACACTTACACTTGCATCGCTGTAAAACTAAGCCAAAATGGCATTTATGATGACTGTTTGACAGTGAAATGGCTGGGTTATACTATTTTGGAGAAAAAGAAATTCCAATCTTGAAGTATCCAGTTTACTAGGATTGACAGAGAGGTGCAAATCATTCAATGGGAATGTATACTTCCAGTGTGTCCACAAACCATCACAAGCATTCTAGTCTGACTATATAATGATAAACTCTGACCAGAGGGGTGAATTACAGGGACATTATAATCACACATTTTTTATGGTCAGCAGAGTTCTGCTATGTAGCCCTTGTTTGCCCACTATCACAAGGTTTGGAGAGGAACAGCTTAATAAAAATGAACGACATTGTCGTTTAATCACTGAATACAGTGTTATTTTGTTAAAAAATATGCAGTGATTAAATGTCATCTCTCTCTCTCTCTCTCTCTCTCTCTCTCACATACACACACACACACACCCTGCATAAGAGTTTTTCACAAAGCCCATGTTTTCCCTACTGAGAACATCAGTGATATGGTCCCTTACATGCCACCACTTCAGCTTAATTTCCTCAAAGTAAAATGTCCTCTGGGTCCCTTTCACATGTGAGAGAAGCCAAGCTCAACATCACTTTTTAAGTTTTGATTCTGAATTGGCTATCCACTGCTGCTGAAATATTTGTTTAGCAATGCTTTTTCATCTGATAACTTACAACATCTTATCTCATCATGTTATGTAGTTGAATGTGGATTATTACCAATGACAGATGCACTGGGTAAAAATAAGAAGGCTCAAGAGGCAAAGCACATACTGATGCACTGAGCAGTGAAAATCTCAATTTTCCTTTCGTTCCAAATATAATATATGGAAGACTTCTGTATATGACCAGATTATGGAACAATACTTTACAATACATTACCCTTAATGTTGTTTAAATAATATTATTAGTTGATATGTTTTTGAAAAATAATAACAGTACCAGTAGTAGTAGTAGCAGTAATAGTAGTAGTAAGTGTTTTTGTTGTTGTTATTGTTGTAATAGCTGTAATAATTACATAGTTCAGCTCAGCTGCAGATGACTCAGTTATCTGTAGAGGAACGGTGTGTTCTGTTATTTATTGTAGCCCATAGCACATATCAGCAACAGTTCAACTTACTTTTAAAATCCACTAAGATGGCAAAAGAGAAAACTTGGAGAGTTTAGAAAGCTTAAAGAGTTCAGAGTACTCCTGCTACAGTTTTCGACTGGCCTTAAAGTGCAGCAAAGTAAAACAAACACTGCCATATTAAGACCATGCAAGCTCGGTTGGTGCAGCGCTGTGATTGTATTGATCCCGGGAGAAAAATGTGCTCAGTCATCTTGAATGCACTGCAAATCTACTTTGACAGTCAACTTATAGGAGTCAATGGTGCATTCACTTTTTAGTCTTTTTTGCAATGCCAATACACACTTCAGCAACATGCACCGACAGCTGTGACAAGTGACATTGGTCTTCAAAATCATGTGTGTTTTTCCTATGCTTGTTCATGCCTTGTCTTTTCAACTGTACAATCTGACTACAGATAAAGTGGCAGAGAATTCATCTGAAGTTAAAAGCCTCTTATGTCAAAATTCCAGGCCTGACCCAAAGAACAGGAAAGGAGATGGGAAAAATTGCAGTACTAAGATAAAGTGATCTGTTTGAAAGAAGGATTCGAGTCAGAAAAAATAATAAATGGAAAAAAAAAACATTCCGGACTGATATTTCTTGTTTTCAGATGAAGAAACCAAAAAATGTGCTATGTGCTCGAGAAAGGGCAAAGAACAAAAGAGCCCTTTTTGACAGCTAACAAAAGTAACTGTGCCTTTTATAATTTAGTCTTCACTGCTTATGAGCACAGAGTTGTCCTATTCTGTAAAATAGCTTTCTGCTTTTTGCCTTGAACCCCAAACACTACATGCTTTATTATATTCAGACTTTATTAGAGGTGGGAAATCATAGGATTTGATCAATATTGATACTGTTGTAGATTCTTATCAGTCTGAGTCCTTCAATTCAATTCAAATCAATCAAATTCTGAATCAATTCAATTCAAATCAAATCCTTAATGTGGAGAATGTAGTCTACACATGTTTTCAGTAAAAACACGTAAGACTAATATATACAGCCTATGCCATACCAGCTTATTGGAATGTGCTAAACTACCTAGAACTGTTTTATTGCTTCAGTTTTGCTTTCAGAAATATTCATTTACCATGGTCTGAGAAATATGCCAGCATTGATAAGAGGAACTGATAATGTCCGAGGCAGATTCCAGTGGTTTGAAGCATTTGATTCTCGATTCTACTTGATTTCTAATCTTTGACTCACATCCAGTCTCTATAAAAGCAAATCAAAGCACTGTTATGTATTGTCTCACAATCCTTTGTGGCTGTCTTATCTGGAGAATGCATTTATGGCATGTTGAATTTAGTCACATGAAAACAAGAAAAGCACTCAGAGAGCGCAGACCTCTGCCAAGGCAACATAAGGTCACCGACCCCATACAAATTCCAGACGTGTTCCAGATCACCATCAAAATTTAATCATCCGTTCCTTGGCCTAATACCCCCATTGCCCAAAAATTTCATCCAAATCCGTGTTGTACTTATCAAGTTATATTGTACACAGACAGACAAACAGACAAATGCTGGCAAAAACATAACCTCCTTGGCAGAGGTAATGGCCAATATTGCTGATCTGATCAAATTGCCTACACAACAGAAAGATTCAAAGTCCTGAGCTCCATGCCTATCATCCATCATAGTTATAACTGCTTGAGTACACTATTGAGAGAGATTCCCATAATGTAAGTCTGCAAGCGGGCATCCTCATCTATGAAAATAGAATGATGCGTATGGAACGATATGTACAGTATGGTTTTGGAAGGGAAAAAACTGCAGTACATCATAGGCCATTTTTGTCTTCTCCTGTGCTTGCTGACAGTCAGTTACATTTTTTTTGTTCAGAGGCTATTGTTATTGAAGGAGTGTTCTGTGTAATCTCAAAGGCTGTCATTTCTTTCACACATTGCCAAAGGTTGGGTGCCTGTCAGCAGGAGCAACCTTGAGGATACAAGAAGGAGCAGATTCTGTCAGTTGGTTGTGTTATGTATCAAGCATGAGTGTGTTATAAGTATACTGTGTTAAACTACTGAGGGGGTATGGACATAAATGAGTATTTCTTGTTACAGTCACTATCCTGTTTAGATTGCAGTTGAGAGTAATGAGGTTCTCTAAATAATACAGAAATAATCAAAGAATTGAATGTATTATTTCGGGTGTTACTTTCATTGTTAGATACACATCAATGCAACATCCAGCCCTCGACCCACTTTTTTTTACAGAAATGGAAACAGTGATGTCTGGGAAGTGGGTACCCATAATAAAGAATATCATGCAGTTTACACAGTGTTATATTGTATACCAAGATACCATAATTTGTCAAAGGACAGGTTAGTTTCTTTTACACTTTTTCGAATGTCCATCTTTTACAGCCTTGTTTTCTGATTGTTTATGGTGAAATACAATGGTGAAGATTAAAATTATAATGAGTGCCAATTTTTCAACACAATTTTAATCTTGTATTTCATCATAAATGAAATCATAATCATAAATTTCATCAACCTGTTGTTTGAAGTTTGCTGAGTGCTGTTAGAAGAAAAAAGAATAAGAAAATTTGATAAAACACAGACTTATTAGCAAACCAACAGAAAATGCTAAGTGATTTTCTGTCCTCACTGATTTGTGTTACATGCTGTTTTGCAATTCGGTCTAAGTTGTACCAGATTTTCATGTTCTTTTTCCAATCAACAACACTTCTGGTTGAACGATACAGAGATAAGATAGAATTCCAAGGTTAACTTTACACTCTTAAATATAGGCCTATAACACACACACGCACACACACACACTCACATACACACACACTCAAATAATCTCAAATTCTAACAAATTATGTATTTACACACTCAAACACCGCCCCTCACCATTTGACATTATGGCATTTACGTGGATTTCATTGTAGATACGCCGTGAGAAAACATAATGCTGGAAGTTAGTACAACAACCAAGCATATGTCAAATTGGATCATTTTTGTCTTCCTTGAACACCAAAATGCCATTATTCATCAGGGGTGTAGTGGGCGTTGGACACGGGGCTACAGAGTCCCCCCACAACAGATAAATAATGTATGTCTCACTTTTTTAATATTAGGCATTCAGTTAAAACACTACATTAATAAGGCGTTGTTACCAGCGCTACCAATAAGTGCACATGTCAAGCAAACCTTTCCAATAAACCCTCTATTTTCATAAACAAATGCAACTTACCGTTATCAGATGACCACTGATACTGTCGACGTACGTTTTGGACAATCGCGTACCGCCACAAAAAAAGGCCCCACTCCACCTCTGCTGTTAGTTTACATATTTCTAGGTTTAGCACTAGTCCGCAGAATTGCCACTTTCAGTAGGTCACAAGGATACATCTGAAGCTTGATTTGTATTATAATGCAACTGAAATCACACACATTTCAAGGTCAGGGATAGTTTAACATTTTTTAATACGAGCCACTTTTTATTTGTAATTAGCCCTCATCCACAAGGGAGGTAAACAAGCCCATGTCCCATTTTCACACCATTTATTATTCCAGTTCTCTGGATCTAAATGAATAAGTGATCAAAGGCCAGCTGGCTCTTCTCTGCAGGAATCCAGTAGCACAAGATGGGGGAGACGGAGGAGACAGAGCTCTCTCATCGATATGGCAATACTGACACCTGCTGGCAAAGTGGAGCAACTACAGATAGTTGTGACGTGAGTAACTCATTGAAGAATTTTAACATGTAACACACATTACAGTTAGAGGTTATTTCCCATTTCCAATATTTAGGAATACTAATTAACAGGCAGTGAGAGTGAAAAATGTCCTGCTTCCCTCCAACCACCTGTGCATCTTTCAAATAAGTATCTATAAATGGTGGAGATGAGATGCAGACAGTAACCACCTGTAGGTCATATGTCATATGTTACAGCAAAGATAAATGAATGTAGGAGTTGTTGAAAATATTTCACCAAATGATTTGTTTGATGTTAGTCAAATAATTATATCTGTCTAAAATTCAAATGCATGTGACTTGAACACATCACTTGGCATATTAAGAGACAGACAATGTTTGAATCTGTTAATCACATTCCTGCACCCAGGCTGTTCATTTCATCTTATTTCGGTGTAAGCGAATACCGACAGGATACTTCTTTGAGAGCAAATAAAGTGCAACATTTTTAACTGAAATGTAAGTGCATCTACCATAAAACCAACTTCATTTTTTTTTGTTAATAGACATTGAAATTTTAGCAATCCATCCTGCATTCCAATAACTGTGAAAGTTTGGTTTTGCAGCCATTTCACTGTGAAGTAAGTGTGTGAGTGAAAGTATATATCTCCATCCCATCTTGTGTTCTATTGATTTTGCTTTTCCCTTGACATGTATTTTTAAGTAACTGTACTGCGAGCACTGCAGCCCAAGGATTTCTGCATTCCTGGTATGATAACATGGAATGTGTGGGTGTCCCCCGCCCCTCACTACCCTCTCTCTTTCGCTCTCTTTCTGTCTTTTCTCTGAGCCAAGTCAACCTCAAGGTTGCACTGCATTAAAAGAAAAAGTTGCTTAATCATTCATAACAATGCACACATTTTCAACAGGGACTTGTTTACCCATACTTCATTACAATGGAAGACCTTTTTCAGTCCTCGTGTGAAGAGATAAAAGGACATTATTATTATTATTATGACTTGTCTTTGGTTATGATTGTGTATGTTTGTGTATGTGTGGGAGGTGGGGGGTGAGGGGGGTGAAGGTTGCATTCAGCTCCACCTGGCCTTCAAGTGAGATAAGTCATTAGACTTATAACTTCCGCTTTGTTGACATAGAAAAGGATTTGATTTAACAGTAAAAAAAAAGCATTTGGTGAGCTTTGTAGTGTTATATTTTTTGAGGTGTATTGGAACTTTTTGCACTTGTTTTTTATGTTTAATTTTAAATTCTTGTCGTGGACAAATTGCAATATTAACTTTTACAGCACAAAGGTCTCAAAAAAATGCTGCACATATACAATATATCAGCTCACATGCAAGTAAACTTTAATGGTTCCAATAAAATTGTTTTTGTGTGTGTGTGTGTGTGTGTGTGTGTGTGTGTGTGTGTGTGTGTGTGTGTGAGCGAGAGAGAGAGAGCAATTGTGTATCAATGGCTGCATATTTGGGTAGCTGGAGTGTGTGGGACACTTTTGTGGGTTTCCACCAACCTCTTCACCTTGCCTTGATTTCCATGTGTGACAGCCAGCAGTGGGACATTAAAAAACATCAACAGCCATTCAGGCAGAGGCAAGAGATGCACCACACAGAAACGTAAAATAGAGAAAAAGAGGGAGTCAGTCACCCAGGAACCAATTTGGTTACCCACTCAAGACATGTTACTGTTTTGGGGATTTTGAGAGTCTAATCTATCTGATGAGTCCCATGAGGTGCATACAGCGATACAGCTCAACTGCACCCACCAATACAGTGCCATTAGCAACAGGGACTTACTGTACCCCACAGAGCCTGGGGCCTCAACTGCTGAGAGCAAGCAAGGCAGTGATGGTTAAGGTGGGGAGGTGGGGGTTGTCTCTGCATGATGCCAGAAAATGGGTTCAGGTAAAAAGTGATTGGTGTTCTCATTTGTCCTACACTGTTAGCTGAAAGAAAATCACTTTTTTCACCCTCTTTAATGGCACCTGTCTGGCTGACTGAATTGACATTATGGATATCCAGTCCACTAACCTGAACAAGACTGATTATTTAAACTAACCCCCCCCCCCCCACACACACACACACACACACACACACACACACATCCTGTCTCATACTGGTAATATAAAGGTGGCAGGTGCCAAGCAAGAAACAGGAAAACTGTTGTCAGGTTAACTGGTTGGAGACTTATGATGCTGGTCAGTGCAAATATAATCTTGCTACTTGTGAAGAGAGATTCAGAGCTTGGGCTGGGTTGGGCTGAGAGCTGAGAGGTCATGTCTGCTGGAGTGGCAGCCTTCTGTGCTTTGTATGTTTCTCGGCCAAGCACCTGAGTGACTTGACTATGTTGTCGGTCAATGTGCCCTTTGCTATTTTGGTGCACAGAAACATGGTCAACATTTTGGACACCTTGGTGCATGAAATGGCGGAATAACAAAGTAAGCTATACTGTATTCTGGTTAAAAGTGAATACTCTAATATGAGTATGGAGAAACAAATAATACCAAAAAACAAATAACGACAACTAACAAATAATGTCTCAAATAATGCAATCTGTTACATCGAATCCATGGTGGTTGCAGGTGATGCTGCTTTAACAAGCAACATGAAATAAGGGAAAAGACCTAACATATGTCATCAAATTAATTAAATACTTATATCTAAGCTTTCTGTTATATGCAGGCCATAAATTAGTCTTTAAAATCTGAGGCAGACGCACCATTATTGTTTTGATCCTCGCACTCTACGAATTGGTAAGTTTGTATCCTTGCCGAGCGCTTGGTGGGTAAAGTGACGTCGAGCGTGCAGCGCTTTGAGCGCTAGTTAATTCTCGAGGGAAGACAGGACGGTCACTGTGTTCAGTTAACTTCTTAAGCTTTGGTTTGTGCCAATTTTGATAAGGTTTGTAAAGGAAAATATTTGAGGGACTGTTCAGCATGCTTTTACGCGTTGTTCGGTTGCTGGTCTTGCTGTGGAGTGTCCGACACGTGAGCGCTATCTGGACATTCGAATGTCCATCGGTCTGCCAGTGCACCTCGGAGAAATTATGCTGCACAAGAGAAACACAGGAGAAATCGCCAGCTCCGATTGTGAACTTGTAAGTTTTCCCTTCTAGTGGATAACTTGTTATAGCCTAAGCTTCAATGTATATGCGACACCTCGTTATGCTTCAAATAGTTATTTCCTGTAAATTCAGGTTTCATCTCTATTCCCATTTCAGGCGAATTTCACACCTGCCTCTGAGGGAAATCCAAAGTAGTTCTTTCAGAGGGTTAATCAACGTATCCAGGATGTAAGTGTTTTCGAATTGTTTTCACCTCTCTGTGTTGTTCGTTCATGTTGTCCGAACGTTTGGTGTGAAACTTTGTCATGTGGCAAATTTAAACCCTTCATTTGGTGAGGGCTGACGAGGAAGTGTCGTTACTGTTTTTACACATTTGGCTATCTTGTGTATACTGAGGCGTACAACATCAGCTTTTACAAATTTTACTAACTTTGCATTTTTCTGATATTTTTGCTTCCTAACCAAAGTATGACAAACGGATGGTTACACGTACCGTGCTGCAGGTTATATATTTTAATACAGTTACTTATCTCAAGCCTAATGCTCCAACCAAAGAATTGTGGTGTTTCTTCACGTTCATGTTGTTCAACAACTTTTCACAGTGTTGAGGCCAGTCCACTGACTTTTGAAACAGAAATAGCTGTGTCCACCTGTCATTCACCCAGTCCTAGATGGGGTGCTTATCGAAGCTTTCACTCTGACAGCACCCTCTCAAGACAGAAATTACAGGGGAACATCTTACTGTGACAGGCATAGTGCCATGCCCCATGGTGCTCCTCTGTCCATGTCACACTGTATGAGGTGTCCACAAAAAGCAACACAAGAATAAAGTCTTAACAGAGACTGCTTTTTGTGACGTAAACATAGACAAACCTTTTCCTTGATCACCCTACTCTGAGAACAGCTAATTGGGGTAATTGCTTTAGCCAAAATGCAGGGAGGCTAAAGATGGGTAAGATAGATAGTGAAGTTTGGAATAGGATTGACATTATGTTAATGGTTTCCTGAAGAGTTTTCTAATTATGCTTTGCAGTGGTAATCTATTTTAGTACTGTCACAGGTAATGGAAAGTAGGTGTGTGTGTGTGTGTGTGTGTGTGTGTGTGTGTGTGTGATACACCTGCAACTATGGGCAGGTGCCTCCTCTAGTTAGACTATAAAATGTACAGTCTGATTTTGCATATAGAATAGAATGTAATTCAGATGTTCAGTATTCACTTGTCGCTATGGCTCTAGAATATAAGGCGAAAGGCATATGGCAGCAGAAAGCTGATGTTTAACTTCAGCCCCAGGATCCTTGTGCTTCACTTGCTCTACAAGATCTACAAGATTAAACAATCAATATTCTACAGTGTAACTGATCATGTAGCATTATGGCTGGACATGACAAAACTGATTACATTGTATAATCACTTGTATCTTCTATCTTCACTGTAGAGAAATCTCTCAAAGTGCATCAATCAGAAGGATAAGGCACCAGGCATTCATCTCTTTGAAAAACCTGACAGAAATGTAAGTGTTTCATTTTTTTTGTCCTCTTCCCAATACTACGTAATACTTTTACCATGTAAAAGTGTTGTTTCAGCAGTGTTCCTGGTTTAGTGCTTGTTATACTGTTGCCAGACTAAAAATGTGACAAAAAATGTGACAAAAATGTGACATCATGTCACCAATATGCCATGCATACTGTTTCAAAGTCTGTCTGTCTGTTTTTTCCAGTGCAATTCTGAACATAAACCATCTTGTGACAATTGAGAATGGTGCCTTCACTGATATACCCAAACTACGATATTTGTAGGTATATCCACTATTGTTTTTTTTATATCTGTGCTATGTGACAATGGCAACTTTCCTGACTCTTTTGCCTGTTACCTTCTAGGAGTATCTGTAATACAGGAATAACACACTTTCCTGATCTCTCTTCAGTTTCTTCACTGGAGATAAACCTTTTGTGAGTACAAAATGTCTGCTGACTGTTGGTCCTCTATACCAGAAAAATCAACTAGGACTAAGAATTGCTATCGGGATGCTTTGTTTACTTCAGTCTGGAATAGCCAATTTATGCGTAAATGTGGACAATCATTAAGATCACATACTCTCTTAATGTGGATGGATCCTGCTGATAAGTCCTTAGTTAAAAGAGTCACGATTGTCAAAATAGCGTACACAGCTTGCTTGTACATACTCTGAGATTTTTTTTTTTTTTGCAACTTTTTTGCAGAGAGTTGGCAGATAATATGAGATTGGAGAGCATCCCACCCAATGCTTTCACAGGCATATCAGAGTACAAGCAAATGTGAGTACACTATGAAGCTTTTCAGATATAAGAGAAAAAATGTTAATGTTTAGGTTGTATACACACACACACACACATACTTAGTATGTAATCTCTACAGGCATAGATAGATAGATAGATAGATAGATAGATAGATAGATAGATAGATAGATAGAGATATTTTTATTATCCCGTAAGAAATTCTGGGTTAGATGCATTGATTTATAGAAGACATCCTTTAGTGAATATAAAAACTTAACAAGAAACTTGGGTGTTTTTTCAGAGCCCTTTTTACAATCATGAGTCCAAACTAAGTCGGTCCAGTATTACTCCTGGCTATACAATGACTGTAAGCCTAACATCTGCATTGAAGTAAACAATTGTTTTCTCTATTATTATGCCTGTGATGTTAAGGGCTTTCTATCACATCGTTATATTTGACTGCATTAACATTTGTTTAATATTTACTGTTCATTTCTTTGATATTCAAATACTCAGGTAATTGTTAATACTAATTTTCAGGAATCTTGTCAGAAATGGATTCAAGGAGATCAAGTCGCATGCCTTCAATGGAACTACCCTGGAGAAACTGTAAGCATGAAGCATCATTAATTTATCCCTGTCAGGAAGCTGTTTCTAGACAACTGTTATACTTACACTTGTATTTCAGTGTCAATCAGTGGCACTGCTTTATCTATGTTACAACAAAAGAGACAGACACAACAGTGACCGAGATTGCTGTTATTTTTCTTGTCAAGTTTAAATATTTGCTTAAGACTGCAGACAGACATTATCAGTGACCTAAGCTTATAATAATATTTATATAATATAAATAATTAATATAAATAATTATAATAATTATTTTTAACATTTTAATATTATATATAACTGTTTCATGTTACCTCTACAGCAAAATGTCAAATTTCACAAAAATATTCCATGAAATTGCCCCCATACAAACACATAGTGTTGTATGCAATTGTGTGCGGTCCTGTAGTAATTATGGCTTGTGATTTGTGCCTCTGCATTAGGATTCTAACAGAAAACTGGCATCTTCACAAAATCCATGATGATGCCTTTGAGGGAGCAACTGGACCACTAGTTCTGTAAGGATACGGATTTTCTGAAGCATAGAACATGGACACAATGAACCTTGTTGTCAGACCAAGTATATTAACCCTAGTTGTTATAAATGGGTGGCTGAGTGGCAAAGTGTTACAGGCAATACTAATAGTTTACATTTGGTCTTGAAAGTTTTGAAACCTTGAAGGTTTTCTGAATCCTTCACACTACTGCACTTGGTTCACATTTATGTACATTTTGTACCTTTCTTGCATGATAACAAAGTAGCTGATATGATTATTGTTTTTCTGCATTGTTTAGTCTGTACACTTCTACCATATCCAGACTTCACATTGCTCTAGTATGTGGCGCAGGTTTCAGCTACCCTCAACCTATTGCTCCATATACTACAGGTACTCTACAGTACATGGTGTGTGTTTATGTCTCATACAGTAATGTCTCCTCCACCTCTCTGAGTTCACTACCTGCACATGGCCTGAGGTTTGTGAAGATGCTGGTAGCACGTTCCACACCTGCTCTTAAGACACTACCACCACTGGAAAACCTACAGAACCTGGTGGAGGCACATCTCACTTACCCGAGCCACTGCTGCGCATTCAACACCTGGCGGAGGAACAACAGGTTAAGGCCCCCAGGGGTTTCTTCCCTGGTCATTCCCTGGTCCAGATTATCATACATGCACCACTGAGCAAGGGACCAAAGACCTTTTTTTTTAATTGTAAAACTGTCCTACCCAACAGTCCACTATGTAACAGCTTGAGTAAAAATGAGGACATGGCAACCGCAGTGGTTTTACATGACATTGTTTGTGGTCTAAATACTCAATACTTTTCTCTCTGTTCACACAGGGAAAATCCTCTCCTTGCCTTCTTCAACCTGACAAGACTCTGCAGTGAAGATACAGGGGTAGACAGCATGTAAGCCTTTCATTTAAATGTAGATTGAATAAAGGGGATTAAAAACCGACTGATTCCAGGAGTGACAAACACTAATGGCTCTTAGATGTGCATGTTAAATGTCAAGCAGCACTGCTCGTCTCACCTACTTGTAATTTTACTTTACATATGCAGTAGTCCAAGAAATATCCCAACATTTTTTTGTTGACAGATCTAATCACCTTCTCCTCAGGGATCCTGCCACTGATGCTTTGGTTGATCTCAGTGACTACCCAGAGCTGTGTGTCAGCAGCAACGCTCCCATCAAATGTACCCCGGAGCCAGATGCCTTCAATCCCTGTGAGGACATGTTAGGCTCTGGCTTCCTGCGCTCCGTCACCTGGGTGGTCACCATATTTGCTGTGGCAGGTAACCTGGCGGTGTTCTTCATCCTGCTGTCCAGTCACCAGAAGCTGACCATCTCCCGTTTTCTAATGTGCAACCTGGCCTTTGCCGACCTCTGCATGGGCCTGTACTTGCTCCTCATTGCGGCCATGGACTACAAATCACGGCAAGAGTATTATAACCATGCCACCGACTGGCAAACTGGTCCCGGCTGCAAAGCGGCTGGCTTCCTCACGGTCTTTGCCAGCGAGCTGTCCATCTACACTCTTACTACAATCACCCTGGAGCGCTGGCACACCATCACCCACGCCATGGAGATGGACCGAAGGCTGAAGCTGCGACATGTGGCCCTGATGATGGCCATAGGCTGGATGTTTGCCCTTTTTGTGGCGCTCCTACCTATACTGGGCATCAGCAGCTACGCCAAAGTGAGCATCTGCCTGCCAATGGACATTGAGACCCCAGCTTCTCAGAGCTACGTGGTGGTGGTGCTCTTGCTGAACGTGCTAGCCTTCTTGGTGGTGTGCTCTTGCTACGTTCGCATCTACATAAGTGTGCGCAACCCAGAGCTAGCAGGCCGCAGCGGGGACACCAAAATCGCCAAGCGAATGGCCGTATTGATTTTCACAGATTTCCTGTGCATGGCACCCATATCCTTCTTCGCAATCTCAGCAGCACTTCGGATGCCTCTCATCACAGTCTCCCACTCCAAGATCCTGCTAGTCCTGTTCTACCCCATCAACTCGCTGTGCAACCCCTTCCTGTACACAATCTTCACACGGCCATTCCGTCGGGACATCTGCCAGCTTCTCAGCCGCTGTGGTTGTTGTCAAGGCGAGGTCAATTCCTACCGTGCCAAGGGCTTCAGTGCCCGTCCCAGTATGCCCAAATGCAAGACTCGCTCTAAGAAGCCCCACTCTCTGCAGTTTTATGCGTACCACATCAAGATGCAAGGCTGCTTCCTCAATAAAGGGCCTACATGACCAAGAAAGGGCCTGTACTGACAAATCAATGGACATTATCTACTGAAACTAATGTTTTCTACATTGGTGCTGTCTATACAATGTATATAGCTATTTTTCTGTATATTTTTGTAATGTATTGAAAAATGACCACTGTTCCATAAATATGTGGATTCTTGTGTACAAAACATAATGTCAGATAGGCTATCTAAAGCATCAGCCATTTTTGGACCATCATATCAATGTTCCTACCAGAACTAAATGTATCCCAAGAAACAGGAAAAAATGTGCTTTTCTGTTTAGCTTTGAGCACACAGCTAAATCACCACTTAGGAGGTGGAAAAAGGGAGATAACTCTCAGGTGTTCTTGGAAGTCTGGGTCTTTGGTTGTGTGATGAATGGGCCTATCACATGCCTCTGTGTACACACATACTGCCTTGCCTAGTCAGGCAGCACTCCTGAGAAGAGGGAAACTTCCTCCACACAAGAACTGTTTTCAGTGGGAAGATACTACAGAACCACCTGTACTCTCAGTGGTTGCTGAAAAGAGTCAAGTCAAACCACCAGAACAGCCATGACCACCTTAAACTGCCACAGAGCACTCATGGTTGACCATGTGTAACAGATTTCACAACATTCTACAACACACACACAGATATCCACAGAAGTGCAACTACAATGTTGGTCACAGGAAACTGATACCAAGTACTGTGGCTCACTGGACACTGTTTCACAATATACAGACAGGCCAGCTGAAAGCAATGGTATTGCTATTTTTTCAAACAAAGACCAAATCACCAGCTGAAGTTATTTAGGCACAAGAAAACAAAAACAAAATCATAAATGAAAAGTACACACAGCAGGGGTTGGGGAACCTTCCTGACATCAAGGTCCACAGTTTTTATAACTTGTTCCAGGGGCTGGACTTTCAGAGATCGTCTATGCTTGTAATTTGAAACATTTTAAAAACATTTTATTTTAAGATTTTTGGAAAACTAAATAAAAATAGTCTTTTTCCTCCTTCTCCAAACGGCCTTGCCTCCACGGGCCAGATCAAAGGCTTTGCCAGGCCGGACATTCCCCACCCCTGCACTACCTGAACACTGTTAGGTGGCTTAGGTTGTCTGCACTAGAGTCAAGAATACAAGTACACAGACACACACAACATGCAGGTATCGACATAGAGTGCAAGTTGTGTACTATTTATAGCAGGTTACCACAACCTTCATGGTTGGCTACAACAAGATTAGATTTTTTTTTGGTATGTTTTTTGGTATTTAAGTCTATGATTTCTTAGAATTAACAAATTAGAATTTATTTAGATTATCTGTATGGGTCGATCTTTTGCCACGGATTCCAAAGTTGACTATGCTGGTTTCAGGAGTTGGGACAATGGGACGGTTGTAGGGAAACAGAACTCAAGAAAAGGTGCATGATCAGTTACTGAATTTCAATTTCCTCACCAGAAACCACACACACACAGACCACAAGGAAGAGAATGTTGAGAGCAGCAAATGTTTAATTTAGAAAAAAACAAACACATAAGTATGACCACAACTACAAGTCAATTACTTTTTCTAATAGATGAGCTAGACTTCAAGTAAATAAATAAACAAAAACAGAACAGAGCAGACACAAACATTCTTCTCATCAATCTCAATCAGGCTGGCTCTCTTTGGTCAGTGTGAGCTCCCAAGATAAATTATTAAACAATAATACTAAAATAAAATATAATCTAATAGAAATAAATACATAAATAACTTAAGAGATTGTAAAGTTTCATTTAAAGCTGCACACTTTTACTAGTCATCCATCACATTTTTAAATTTCTGTTCATTCTAGATACTTTTTTTTCCCCCCCAGTCGTGATTCACAGCATTGACCTACAAAGGCCTGGTTGTTGTCACCTCTTCAGTACAGCCTTACCACTCCGCCTCTCCAATCGCCCTGGAGAAAACATAATCCTTGCCCCCGTAACACATGACTCCATCCCTCAGGTTGAACTTCCAGCGGTTCTTACTGCGATGGATCTGGTCAAGAAATAATAACATGCTGTGTAAACAACTGATAGTTTATTACTTGTAGACAGTCAGGTCACCTTTAAAACATACATACATTTAGAACTGGTGTCTGTATAATACTCAAAACATGGGTTGATGCACACTTACAAGGTATACCACTATTTGAAAGGATCAAGGCTTAAGACCCCTAAAATGCTCCGTCATAGCGATCCTAAGGTATGAGCTGTTTTATGACTCAAAGATATAATGTAGAAATCTGCAAACACAAGCCCTCCCCATCCCTCCAATGGCAAGCATTTGGACTGCCGTATTTGATGGCTGAAAGAGATAAACTACCCAAACTTCAAACATTTGAAATTTAATTTTACATATTTAAAAAAATAACTGCAATACAACGAAACCATGACGTGTATGCCTAAGGATATCAGACCATCAGAATCTCATAGCAGCATGCGACTACTCAAGACATGCATGACTACAGCTGTACAATATCCATCATCAGCAGGTCAGTGCCACCGCCATGGTGCCTACCTTTTCATACTGGCATACTATGACATTCTCTGTGTCAAAAAGATCTGGGATGTCCTGTTCACTCACATCATCCCCCGAGTTCAGGGGGTCCAGCTGTGGATAGATTGAAGGTTTGGATGATCATTAGGAGTTGTTGCTAAAGCCCTACAATAGCTTGTTCCTTGTGTGCAGACAACTGCCATGTACAGTTCTGTGGAAAGTGACAACATGGCCTTTCCACATGCAATGACAGCATACGACATGCACTGGTGGATCTAGGTGGTGTGTTTTAAGTAGACCTATGAACGCAAATAGCTTCACATCTAAGAGGTCTTCCTTCAAGTCTGTGTGCTAGTTCATCCTGCCTTGTGCTCATTTTTCCCTTCTAATATAGTGTATGATTATAATATAAACTGGAATGTTCAGATTAAACTAACAAAAGCTAAAGACTTGACAGTTTTCTGACATCCATGTCAAGCTGCAAAAGTTTCAAATTTCAGAGACAACTTTCAAGAGAAAATCTCAACAAACTATATATTGCATGATTAAAATAAAAATGGCTTTTAGCTTTACTTCAAAAAGAAAGAAAAAAAAGTCCTAGAAGGTGCTAGAAACTGCTATTTTGTTCAATTACCATCTTCCAACACTTGATAACTATGGCCCCAGTAATGTGCTGTGGCAGACTCAGCACACTCAAATAAGACCCCGTCTTATGATTACAGTTCTTTGTAACACATTTTCTCTTCCATTTCCTTTGAACATGTCCACTCTCCATATCATGCCCTACACCCCTAATTATCTCATACCTCCTCTACGACCTCTTGTTTCTCCGTGTCACTGCTAGAGGTACTGCTGCTGTCCTCGCTGCCGCCTGCCTCCTCGAGGACGTGAAGGGCTTCCGCACTGATCATGCCTAGGAAGTCGTTCTCTCCCATTGGCCCCCCGATGTCCACGTCCTCCTCTTCAGAGCTGCCATTGCCGGCTCCATCCAGCTGTACAATGTCCTCCAGCCCATTGTAGTTGAAGTCCCTCATGAGCTCCATCTAAACACACAGCATACCAGCATAGACCAGCAGAGACTATTTAACAATAGCTTAATAGCACTTAACAACATGAGCATCAATACTAACAGTTACACTTTGCTTCAGATATATGGCATGATATTTACATGTGTATTTCTACTCCTGCAAGCACTCAAAGTGCTTTACAATATATGCCTCACATTCACCCATTCACACACCAGTGGCCGTGCATACAGCCACCGGGAGCAATTAAGGCATTCAGTATCTTGCTCAAGGACACTTTGATGGGGAGTGGGGCTCAAACCTGAAACCATTTGGTTGCCAAACAGCACCTATCACCTGTGCCACTGTCACCCCATATTGTACCTTGTTTTTTTCCAGCAGCTTATACTAGTGAATTGCTTAAAAGTACTGAAACACTATACGCATTAATTTAGTGTAAAATGCCACATACCTTAATTGCTTCATCAAGTTGGCTCCCAAGACTGGCAAAGGCTGTGTCAGAAACAGGAAGTCCATCAGGAGTCTCCTCCTTCACCTCCTTCTCAGGTGTGTCCAAGGCATTGCTGCTCTCCTCACCTACCTCCTGTTTGAGATTTGGCTCAGGTTGAGGGCTGAACTCAATGCCCTCTAGGGTGAACTCCCCAGGGCTCTCTAGTACTGTCTGGGGAGTCACAGGAGGAGGCCGTGGTGGTGGCTTGGCTGGCTGAGGAATTGGAGCCTGGGGGCCTTCATCCACAGGTGCTGGAGGCTCAAGCACCTGCTGGCCTGCCTGAGCGACTGCCCTGTCAGGCTGAGGCCCATGAACAGTGGATGATGAGTCTGTTGGGACAGGCTCCAGGTTGGAGGTCTGGGTTGGTACTTGGTGGACAGTGGGGTTGGTCTTGTTGGAGGCTGGCTGGGGCTGAGGTAGAGCAGGAGGGGCTTGCTGTGCAGCATGCTGAGGGAAGACGCGGTTGGATCTCGGGGCCTGAGTCACCACCACAGGTACATTTACTTTGTAAAAATGGCCTGACGGGTCACAAGCAAATAATCATGGTAAACATGAACATTGTCACACAACAATAAAAATCACTTCTCAGAAATCAAAGTAACAGTTTAGTTCCCAATTTCAGTTTTCAAGTATTTTTAGGAGCAATGAGATAAAATGTAACACATAAGCTTAAGATGTGGTAGACAGTATAATAGACTACATTCTGAACTTAAGTTCATACTATTACACTGTTCCGAAAATCAGTGTAAAAGGGGTTCAGATAGAATGTGAAACTCCCCACAGACCACACACACATTCACTTTTCATCCTTTCAAAGGAGGTGCTGGTTATCCATACCCTTTGCCTAATCATTCCTCTTACCTGAGGCAGTTTGTAATGTGACTCCTGCTGGGATGTGAACTGGATATGTGACTCCAGGTGGAAGAGAGAATGTAGTGACAGCACCAGCACTGCTCTAGGAGACATTAGCACACAACAACAACATAAACGACATAACCATGAACATGCAATTTTTGGACAATAGGAAAAATCTTGCGCGTTGTTTGGTTTCTTGGTTGCTAGGCCATTGCTAGGGTAGTCTTGGTGGTTGCTATTCTAGTAACTAGTGGAATCAGGTTAGTTGCCATGTTGGTTGCTGTTGGTCACATCATTGTTGAAGTGGTTGCAACAGCACAAAATTGCATTTGGACAATTCCAAAAATTTAACAGATGAGCAGAGATGGCAGTGAAAAGATGTTCAAGTACATGCTGCTAATGTGCATTATTTCTTTAAACTGCTGTTAGAAAGCATTGTTTGACAAGCTTCAGAAGTAACAGCAAAACACTACGTTTTAGAATGCACACCACTGAAAAATTACTATACAATGTAGATTGTAAGACATTCTGTAGCTGTTTATTGTTTATACTTTTAATTGGTTGGAGATGGTTGAACACAGCTATTAAACCAGGCTACCAATTGATGATAAAAAAAAAAAAAAAAAAATCAGTACTTGATTTGGTGGACTCATGCAGTGACAACGTTGACAGTTGCTTAATAATTTGTTCATTGTTTTCATCAAGTCATTTATTGTATTTAAGGGCTATTAAATTACTAATAATTGGTACAAATGTATCTGAAGTTGAATTAGTGGAGATGGTTGGATGCAGCCGCAGGGTTCCAGCTAGGCTGGTTACAGTAGTTACTATGTTGGTTGCTAGGTCATCACTGTGGAAGTGGTTGCAAGGAAGTTTCAGGGCACTTAAAGTGGTTGCTAGGCTGTTGCTCAGGAAAGTTGATCAGAAGTGGTCACAGACTGTTGACAGATGGTAAATTATTGTTTATTGTACTGTAAGACTAATAAAACACTAAAAACAGACTGCAGGAAGGACTGTTGAAAGTCTGTAGTTAGGGACAGTTAGTTAACAATGGAATGGAAAAATAGAATTCATCTAAAATTCCAAAGCTCCACCATTCATTTTCAATAGGAATTTTTTGCTCGTTTATTGCCGATATCGCAGAAAGTATAAATGTTACAAAAACAAAAAATACTAAGCACAAGTCACCATTTGTAGACCTACACAACAATGGTTCATTGAAGTTTGTATGTTACACGGTTGAAGCTGTATTAATAGCACAAATTTGTTAAAAAAAATAAGGAGGAGCAAACAAATAACAAATAGTTCATTGCTCTGCATGCACTGAAATTACAATTAGAAATACATGGACCAGGAGCCATACTCTTGTCATACTGCAGACAGATATATAATTATGCCCAGGTAGCACTTGGCTGGCTGACAGGTCAGGGACACATGAGGGTGGCTTTTCACCTAACAGTCTTCATTGTACCCATCTCAGGTGTGTGACAAAAAGCCTCTCCCCCCTCCCGTGTGTACACGTGTGTGCGTCTATCAGTGGTAACGCAGGAAAAAAAAATGATCATTGGTTTTCAGACAGAGGATATTCTTGGGCTAATTTTCTTTTCCGACTGCTTTTCTCTCTCTCTCTCTGCTCTGCCTTCTTGGTTTCTGTCAAACCTTATCTAAATTAAATGATGTCGCTGCCTTTGTATGTTTAATACAGTGTCAGGCTGACCCGTCTTGCTTGTAGTCATAACAGAGGCTCCTGGGGCTCACTGCTGAAGAGGATGCTGGTAGCATGAGGTCGAAACTCATGCACTGACTACGTCTAAGTACCCATGCCATGCTCATTTCTTCCAAATTATCAACGCACGCACACACACACACAGTACAGTCACCATCACACAGTGTAGTGTGCAACCAACAGGTCAAACTATTATACGTCACACGACATGCTAGATGACTGATGTACTGTATACGATATACTTGATGTACTGCATACGGCACACAATATGCAGATGTGCACACGATAGGCACATTGCATTAATGCCATACAAAGAAGAATCTCCATTGCTACCTGACACGTCTTTTTAACCACGTCTCTTACGTCAACACACATATACATACATGCATACATACAGTCTGAATGTCTACAAGTTCTTTAACACACACATCAAGTGTGTGTGTTACATTTCCATTCACTGGCCTGTAATGTAGATGGTGTGGAGCCAAGAGGTTCTTGACACTGAATAAATAGTTTTTCAGAGCGCCCCCTTGAACAGATTTCCATGAAATTTGGCACACACCTGGATACTGTTATAGCGATTCCATCTTTACAAAAAAGTCCACAAAGTTTCACATGGCCCGATGTTTTAGTCTCTTTGTAATGGCTGACCAATTTTACACCCCTCCAAAACAAAACAAAAAATCCTGTCCTGATTTAGACATTTATGTTTCCCAATAGGTGGCGCCACAAATTGTCAATTGCAGGCTCATCTGACTTAACATGGCTAACACAGAGAATCCATTTATTCTCAAATATCAGTCAGCTACTCCATGCAACAGAACTAGTACACAGCCTGTAAGCACCTTAATTCAGGTTACTGGAC
The DNA here is from genome assembly GCA_027481765.1 of Tenualosa thibaudeaui. Classification (NCBI taxonomy): domain Eukaryota; kingdom Metazoa; phylum Chordata; class Actinopteri; order Clupeiformes; family Clupeidae; genus Tenualosa; species Tenualosa thibaudeaui. Next base: position 6,271,869 of record JAIFZK010000012.1, on the reverse strand, counting down.
CAGTGAACTTAATGTAAGTATGACTTGTGGGAGGAATGCATACAGATGATGAACAGCTGATATTTGTATGGCCAATGTTAATTCATATCAATCTATTTTGAGTACTAGGTTATTGCTCTAGAAATTAAATTGATATATTTAATTTGATTGTTGTTTGATTTGAATTTGTAAATAAAATACACATTTCAACCCCCCCCAATTTATAATACAGCACTTGATTAACGTTTTAGTTTACCATTTTCACATCAGATATTGAGATGTACATTTATAACCTACTTGAGTTGGCAGATGTTGATCTGGGTTGAATTGGAAAGAAACATCAAGATTCTACAGCCAACTAGTACTAAACATATGTGAACACCTTTTTAATTATATTTGGGTTAATTTTCAGAAAAATGATAAAAAAATCAAATATCCCTCAGCAGAACAAAAGAAAACATGCTTATACAGTCTCACAGAAAACTACAAATAAGGAAGACTTGAATTTATAGACATGAATTTATAGAACATACTGCCTTAGCTGTGAAGTTCTGTACATTCTGTCCAGGTGGGAGGATGATTGAGGCTACATAAACATAGCAGAGAACAAGTCATGTTAAAAAAATAAATAAATAAAACTGTGTCTACACATGTGCAGAGTGGGCAAGTTACTCATCAAATGGAAAACAGTTCTTGTAAAAATTCTTGCAGGAGTCCTGAAAGGTCCTGAATGAATTAAATGAATAATATTATGCATGAATCTACCAAACACTATTATGCTCATAATTGTACTTCTCAGATTACAAATTTAAACACTTCCCTTGGCTTACTTAACACACCAATGTGTCCCTCTGGTTACTTTGTATTGAATGTAAAAGTAGGCTGGTAGTTATTGTTACACTTGACAGCACATTGTAGCTTAAATTTTACCCATCATAAACGGAGTTGCTTTGGATCACAAGAGCACAGCTAAATGTATAGATGCAAAATGTGAGGTAATGAATTCTCACATTCGTCTCAGCAGTATAAAACCTAAAATGGCATGATTACAAGCAAGAAGTGTACAAAAGTGCTCCACCAACCAGACTGTTTTTGAAGAGTTTGGGTGTAGTTGGCCGGAAGCTGAAGAACAAAATTCGATGGATTTATGGTATCCTTTCTGAAACCCTCCACTGCTTTTGACTGCATGACCTTTGACACCCACAGCTACAAGGGAAGAAAAAAGTTGTGGCATTATGAAACCACTTTTTATTAACCAATTCGAACTTCATATGCATTTTTTCATTGTTAGTCTGAATTTCAAAACATAGGATGCTTAATTAAATGCCCTGCCTATATGTTCTATGCAATAAACAGGTGGTTTGCAATCATGCGTCCATGACTTCATGGACGATGTCCACAGTTGTAGTAGCACATGACACCAGCTATGTGTAACTGCAGGTTTTCACCCACCTGACGAAGTTCATTGAGGACACCCTCTTCCACTCCTTCGTCAAGAAATGTCTCCCTCACATTTTCGATGACATCGTCGATAACAGAAAGATAAAGTTTGCACTGAAGGGGATCATTATAGGGGATCATAGAGTATCATTATGCGGAATCAATTAACGGCTAAACCAGAGTGAACTGCTTGATAAAAAGGTCATTGTTTCCATTAACATTGCGGAAATAATTAGTTCGTGATGATTCACATCTACTTCGTCCTCTGTGAAAAGAGTTTGGTACTATGACGGAGATTTTATAAGCAGTAACTTAGACTAATGGCATAGATTTAACGTTTACATTATGGGTTGACATGCATGGACAAGAGGCAGAGTATAGCTCTTTGACAGAGGTTGTTGCTGTTGATTAGCGGTTCGCCAACATAACACACACTATTTCTAAATTTAACATTATCCAAAGCCTAACGTTACTTACCAATGCGTTTGCGCTTGAATGCATGACTAGTCGTAGTGTCCACTAACGCCTTGGCGATGGTCCAGTATGCAGAGAGAGCTCATTTACCTCTATTATTAACTGTTGATATGCAAAATAAACCGTCAGTATGTTAGCTAGTTACTGATATAATGCTACGATAACAGTAACTGACGTATGACAGTTCCGAAATGCTAATTCTGAAACACTTATTTTCTAACTGTCGACGTTGTTAAATTGTTTAGACAGGTTTACCCCACATTACCCTGAAGCATTTACCAAGGCACATTCACAAGTAATATTAGCTGCCACAGGTGTGGAAGGTTTCCGCAGGTGTAGGTAGGCCACTACCGTTAAGTAGGCCTTGAGTTAATTGCTCACGTGTCAAGTCTTTCAATTCACAAAGGCTGGATTTTGATGAACGTTTTTAATCTGTGGAACCCCTTGGGACAGGATGGTAACAAAGTAAAAGTTAAATTAAGAATACTCTTTTTTGTCACCTGCAGATGACAGTATTGCCTTGATAGCGAGATGACAACTAAGCTATTTGACTAGGCCTAAACACTACATATCCTGACTTGAATGAGTGCACTCCCCATGCACTAAAAAGCTATTTTAGTCTATTGTTAGGACTTCTGCTTGGGAGCTCTTGTTCATTTCCCTCAATTCAAAGCAGGCTTTGAAGGTGAACTAGGCAAGTGTCCTTAATAGGCATTCAAATATAAAATATCCTCACTGGATCCTTCCTCAGTTTTACATCCAAGAATATCTGCATGACTCATATATAAGTGCCTTTGGCACTTAGTGGAAAACCTAGTGGAAGTAATAGTTGAAAATAATTTCCATGATTAAAATAACACAAATGCAAATAAAAATTTAATTAGCTTCTTTGAGTTATTGAGATAAGCATCATGGTCTAAATTCATACTATACAAAGGATCAAATCCGTTGGCTTTCCTATATCTGGCACTATACAAGTTAATGTGGCATGGCTAGTACCGAGACTACAAGACAAAAATGGCTAGCATAGTGCATTTTAAATGGCGAAGATGTTGTTTCTGAATTCAAGCCAGTTGGTCTTTCTAAATGTTATGATGATTAGTGTCACTTTTGTGTATATTATTGCTATTCTTCATATAAAAAAATAATTCAAGTTCCCTGTCAATAAGCAATCAAATGTCTTAAAGAGGAATGTAAAGTGCAATGCAGCGGCAAGAGGAGGGATATAAACTTTGCATAACATGCATCAAAAATATCACTGGTTTGTGGCATCTTCATGTAACATACAAATTCTATTCATGCTGGACTAATAAGACTCATTGAAGAACAGTAAGGATTCTGGATTTGCACGTTTTTTGTGAAATGTTAAATAACATGATGAGAGCCCCAAGAGACATGATTCTAAAGCTTTTACAACTATGTTTCTCTGGGTCAAATATTATCAGTTGTCAGAAAATACATGTTAGAGCCATCTTGAGCAGCCCTCCATCATCATTGCTCCAGAGTCTCTCTTGCTCCTAAATCTTCACTGCATCATACAGTTTGACTGTCGCGGGGACTCTGTTTCAATCCATTTCTTCTCTATCTCCACCTGTAAGGGTGAAACGCACACATATAATGAATTATCGTATATATTATGATTACGCTATAGTCAAATATGTATAGCTCTGATGGGTTTAAAACTCAAATGAGTTTAAATATATATTTGCTTTCTTAGTATCTTTCCATTTTTAACGTAATTTTTGTTAGTAGATAATAATAATAGAATTAAATACTATATTCGACAATAATGACTGTGGTAAGTCTAAATTTTAACACTTACCTGGCAGTGGTAGTAAGCTCTACTGCTCACATGTTTTTGTGGTTGAATATCACTCTCTGTGCCAAGAGATCTGACGTTTGTCTGGGAAACAACTGTGTCAGCAACTTCAAATTCCACGGTGGCAAAGGGATACCAGTCTGTTGGGATCTCCTGGTCAGACCCAAGCTCCAGTTTGCAGGAGAATGAATGCGGGTGGTTCAGTGCTGCCAGAAGCAAAATACAATTTTGAGTTGTTGTAGGTGCCATGCCACCACCAGAGGGGGTACAGCATTTTATGATCAGTACGTGTAGATTTTTTTTTTTTTTTTTTTTTTTACATCATGTGGACAAACGCAAAGGTTTGTCAAAATGAAAAAGAAGTTGGATGAATACAGAGAGGAACTGTTCCCTGTCTCAGCATACCTTTGTCTGTTTCAGTCTAACTCAGAAAGGTTCATCCAAGGATTAGGCCTCAGGGATGACAAACATGATAAGGGGTTATGGGAGGATGAAGGGAATGCCAAGCCTACTTTGAAATCCCTATCTACACTAAATTGGTTATGATTCCTAGTGTGTGTTTCAAACAACTAAAAAGTTCTGGAAGATTCATTTCAAAACAAGATTTAAAAAGATTCTGTTACAACACTATATTGCTTTCAACATTTACCTTCTTTTTCTGTACATTTACTAAATTGTACAGTAAATATAACTGAAATATTTGTAAACAAGGATGAAAGACATCAAGGATGAAAGACATCAAGGATGAAAGACATCAAGTTATCTTTTCAGTGTTCTTTTGGGGTTGAGTCAAACGTATTGTATATCAGGAAATGTTTTCATTAGGATAAGATGGCAACAAAAGCAATGTATAGGGAGTAATGAAAATATTATTATTAGTCAAGACAACAAAACAGGAAAAGCATCTTACCCATATTCTTAGCAGGTAGTCGGTCAATCCTCCAAACAATTGCTCCATACACATTCTCATACTTGACAGTGCCAACAGACACCTGCATGACGGGATGAGACTCGGGCATATTGACAGAGCCAAGGCAGGCGTTTCTGTTCATTCGAGACTTTAGGGACCTCTGCCGTAGCAAAGACACAGTGCGGGACACCTTGATCCAGTCCCCTGGAACGGGCACCCGGATCATTACATTTTCACACAAAGGCTGACCCTCGGTTGTTACTCCTACAGAAGGGAAAGATGACGACATATTAAGGAAGGCCTGCAGCTCCACATAAGCCCCTTGGACGGTAACTGAGGCCTTCATAGAAAAGGGCAGTTCACTGCGCCCGAACGACGACGTTTTGTAACGCATCAGCTCCAATCGGCAAGCATCTGGAGGGGAGAACTTCACCAGCCGTGTGTTGTGGAATTCGGTTTCTTTCACACAGCTGTGGAAGTGACAGTCTGCAATTTCCATCCAGTCGTCATCTCCTTCTTCAGACCCGTAGCTCGAGTCTCTCAGCAGCAGCTTTTCATCATTCAGCGCCATAAAACATTCACCAGGAGCATTCAGGAAGGCCAGACAGTGGATAGTTGTGATGGCCGCCTGTTCCAGCGTAGCCCCATCCTTATCAAGCTTCATCCACACATTGTCATCTATTTGTAACGACATCTCCTGCTCTTCGTAGTGTTTCCTTGGTTGGTGTGGGGGTGGAAGTCTCAACAACTCCTCCTTGAGAGACACAATGAGGTCCTCCATGTCAGCATGGTCTGTGGTGCCAAACTTCAGCAGCTGTTCCACTTCTGCCTCATGAGTGACGTCGGGCTTGGGGTGGTAGCGTTTGCGCTCAGTGTAAGTCACGTGTTCAATCTTCACAGTGTGAATTTTGCGAGGCTCTCCATAGCTCTCCAGCTTGGGCCCAGAGAGCTGGCAGTGGGGTAGGAGCTGAAACTCCTTGAAAGGTTTCTCCAGGCCTTTCTCATAGTAGAGCTGCAGAACACCACCAGGCAACAGCTGCAGGTAAATGGGCCCCCACTGACGGGAAGACATCCGATTTTTCTTTTCCGGGATCCTCAGCATCAGTGGCCAGCCATGTCTCCGCTGGCTGCGGAAGAGTCCCTGTGGAACAAAAAGCACTGGCTTCCCTTCATTTCCCTCATGTCTCTCCTCATCTATGCTTGGCTCTGTTCTCTTACTGTTCTCAGTGTCATCTTCCTGTTCTGCCTCTCCCTCAACAGCACGTAAACGCTCCAGTTTGTGGCAAATGTACGAATAGGAGCTTTGAAGGTGGGTGGCAGGGGGTGGCTCATAGCCTTCTTTGGTCCTGATGAAGAACCGAGGCAAAGTCGAGCCAGACTCCGAATCCGACGAAGAGCTACCAGAGTCAGCATTCTGACTGGTTTCCCCCCAGAAAGGATTGGAGTGCCCTGGGTCATCCTGAAATGACGGGAAAGGGCTGGAGTTCTCTGAGGTGGGTTGAGTTGTACTTTGTCCAAGTCCGGAGGACGATAAAACCGTCGAGGGGGAGCTGGAAACACTGCTGAACAGGTCCTGTCCTCGAGGGACAAAATTGAAAGGGGAAGCACTATTAGGAGTCTCTCTGACAGGTGTACACATGGGAGTGTTACTTGGGACACAGGTGCTGCCATTAAGGCCAAGGTGTATTTGGGGAGACTCGAGAGGACCGGTGAAGCTCCATGAGTGATCTCCCAGGGGTGGGAGCACTAGTTTTAGGCCATTGGGGCGTGGCAAGGACCTGGGGGTTGAGGATGAGGTCTGCAGCTGTTTTGGAGGCGAGGAGGCAGGGGTTCCCTCATCCTCAAAGGTGACCCAGTTGGGATGGTTCATTGAACACATTCTTGATCCGTTGGCATCAGCTCTGTATGCTGTAGTGATGTATTCTTGCAGTCTGTATAACAATCTGAGGAGAGAACACACATCAAATTAACCACACAGTAATGATTTTGCCAGATTATGTATGTAAATGTTATTTTGTTTAACCTATGGTTGAGCCTGGTTTGGTTGATTGGTATATAGGTATTGCCAATTTTAAAAAAAATTTAAACCTCATGCAGGACATAACAGCTGATGGCAGTTGCAAGTTTGTAGGTGGCACACTGAATAAAGTCCATGTTACATACATTATAACGTACTGCCAGAAACTTAAAAGCCCAATCTACGAATGAAAAGCAGCCCTTATAAGCACCTTCTATCATCAGTGTTTAAGTGAATTAGGCCCATCATGTCTACAAGCTTCAACAATGTCTGGTATCCCAGACACCAACATCCCCCCCCCCGCCCAAATGTCCCGGACAAACACCCACACACACAGTGTATGACTGCCTCAGCACATACACTAACTAGCTGCCTTTTGAGCAGCCTCAAATAACTCCTTTACAGATCCTTTCAGCTATTTAAATTTAACCGGTTTGTTGCCTTCAACTGGGCTTGTATGTTTGATTACATTACTTTACATTTAGCAGACGTGTTTATCCAAAGCGACTTGCAAAGAGAGGACATAAACAATAGCATACAACGTTATAGTTATTGTTTTGTTGTTTGATGTTATGTGTACATTGACAAATTACATCATAGACAATGTGCAACAACTGTAAACACATCCAAACATTAAATGTTTCAGTGCTTTCATCATTTAGGTGTCTTGAGAATGAAGGCAATCTTTACAAGCATATGATGTCATACCATATGCATACAATCTGCTGGAAGTGGTGTAAAGTGCTTCAACATAAAAAAGACAAAAGTCTTCTTTAAATTGTAACAGCTTGCTTAGAGACATTGTTTCACGTTTATCTTTTTCTGCCCCTAAATGAATTTTATTGGGCTGTAAAAAGAGACTACATGCTCCTTTAGAACAAGCAACATTTGTCACAGAGGGATATACTGTGTGCATCTGTGCTCCATGCTCATTTCTGGGTCTTTCAGCAGCAGTTTAATAACAGCTGGCTTCTGTCACTCTGCCAGCTCTGACCTATTCTCATATGACTGCTGGTTTAATTACATTTAATTATCCAATGGCACAGTATATACCTTTGGTCCCTTTGCCTGCCCTTCATGTTAATATTTTATTTGAAACAGTTTTCTAAGAGTAGGTCTAAGTGAAAACATCTGGAGGAGCAGAGAGCTGTGCTTTGTGAGAACCCAGGCATGGAAAAAATAAGGAAGAGGGAGGGGGAAAATGCCCAGTACCACCATATTCCACGTGTTCACCTCGGCAGATTGTGTAAGTGTTTAAAAATAGCCACTTAAATCAGCTGGTGACTGCTGAGTAATGTCTGAATGGTGCCATCAAAAAAGAAGCTGAAAATCACAGCACAAAGAACACAGGGAAATAGCATGATGCCATATTGACAGAAGATCAGCTTACACCACAGTAACATTCAGGCCATCTGAGCCCAAACAGAGGCTAGGTGTTTGTTTGAAATGTACTAAATATCCTTGCCATTTCCTATAATGTGCCCAGCATATCAAGCAATGGGTTCCAAAAAAAAAATAGGGTTGTAGCCTAATTATGATTATGATGGTACAAAATACTTAAAAATAAGTAAAACTTTTAACATTTGTGCTCTCTGGAGGTACAACAAAATTATAGAAAGGAAATGTTAAAGGACTATAAATAAACAAAATTCTTAGAAAATGTCCTGGAACATAAACATTTAGAGTTGCATTCTTCTATTTCCCCTCACTTTTATGCCAATGAGATAGATACGGTCACATTACAAGGCAACACTTACAGTAGCATGACCTTAACAACTTAAACCAGCAGATCCCTGGCCTTGACTACTTACTCCCCAAACTCTAGGAGAGACTGCAGCCTACCGTGATGCAAAGCCTACATTGGAGGAAGGGAGAAAAATATTTTTTTCTTTTCTCTGAGGAAAAACCTACAGACATTCCCCAGAGTGAAAACTGAGGAGGGAATAGCACTGACCCAGTTCCACGGCTGCCAGTTGCTGTTCCCCTGAACGGAGAAGGCAGATAAATAAGAGGTTACAGAATCTTTGGAGACCAAAAGAGACATTCCTCACATTCCGCTGGGACGAGCACCATGCACATAGGAAATGCCAGCTCTTCTCACTACAGCATATTCTCACATGAAATAAATAGTTTTTATTACAGTTAGTAACTGTTCTTCACAAACCCATGCGTCCCCCTCTGTCTGCTCACAAACCCGGTTGGTGAAGTCAAAGTACCATTGTTTGGTTGTGTGTACAGAGTAGGAGAAATGGAGTAGACATTTGAGAAAACAGGTGTTCTTGGTTTCCCATACATGGGTCTACCTAGTTCTAAACTAAAAAGAGAACATAAATGGACTAGGACTATGATTAGACCTAATCAATGTACAGGAAACCAGCCCTGGATGAGGAGCATTGTATTAATGTGCAAAGACATTTTATGATAATTCATAAAAAAAATTCATGAGTCATAGTATGAACATCCAGATTTTTTTATTCTTCTGAATGAGGTGTGTGCTAGTTAGACTGCTGACTCAATACAGCATAACACTGCACAGTAGGAAAGTTCAATGCCTCAACCTCTATGATAACTCCCACAGCATATTCATTCTGCTGCCTCCATCTTCTAGCCAAATTCAACCAGTGGCTCTCCCATTTTAGATCCAGATCTATTTGTGTACACATGACACCAATTACTGTTCATTGATGGATATTGTTCTGTTAGGACATCAGATGGGAAAATCCCATTGAACTGATATAAAGTCTATGAAGAACTCTGAGAATCTACAAGAGCATGAAATCAGGCTTTCGGTAACCTCTAGCTGTCCAATTGATTAAATGTCACACAGTCTTAATACAGTTAACTCTGATAAGTGGTCAGTGATCAGGTGTTCATATTGTGTGGTGTAACATAAAAAATAAATCCAGTTGACACTGCTGCTTCCAACACTGATGATTGAAAAAAGCTAATTCTGGTGAGGGCTTTTTGTTTCCAGTATCTATCATGTATCATGTATCGTGCATCTGTCAGATACATGGCCTAACATATTTACGCAAACTGTTAAATTTTTAAACAAATAATTTTTAAAATTGCCATCTTCAAATGGCACATCAGATCTGCCCTTTCAGATAATTACAGAGCAGAATGTTAGTCTGCTCTCAGCACTGCTCACAGTCTATGGTTACTAAATTCAGATGAACTTTGAGTGTGACCCTGCATGAGGGAGGTATGTTTATTTTCCTCCCTGCAAATTTTTAAACACACTAATTAATGATGGGCTACCCAAATCTATGAAGGCCAACTAGCTAAATACCGTACATCTATACATAGTTCTGTAATTGCTTGTTTCCAGACAGCTAAAATTCCTCATGATGTAACTAAAGCCTTCACGACACCTTGCCAAAAGCCTAACGTTGCTGATTCATCTAGTCCTTTTTAAATACTGTCACTGAGGATGTGGACTACGAGAGGCCTAGACGTACAGGAGATTGGCCTACAGTTATAGTTGGCCTATAAACCATTAAAAAATCATGGTGAAGGACCCTGTTGGAACCTTTCAACAGTCCATGTGAAATTAAGTAACCACACAATAGCCTCTACTGAATAACTTAATTTTAAGAGAATATGTAGCATGGATAAAATCATTTGGCCTGGGTTTATGTGCCTCCAATTTGCCTCTGTAACAAACACCAAGATTGGCCACAGTAAGCTATTCCAGGTAACCTACACATGAAATATGAAAATAAACCGAAGAGTACTGCTGACAACAGCTGAACCTGCCTCACTGCGTACATACCCAGTAGATAAGTGGCATCCATGATAACCTGAATGTTTTCGAGATTTACAATCCCAAATACACCTCCAACGCATGGTAACTAGAACTAGGTTTAATCCCATATCCTATCATTCTACAACGGGCTGTGTACAAACAACTCAGCCATGCGTGAATTGACTGAGCGGGGCAAAAACAGCCCCTGCAACACTGATGGAGCAGACAACTGTCACGAAAAGATAATGTCATGCTATACTCAAGCCACATCACCACCTCTCTCCTTCTGATAACAGAACATAAAACAGCTGTTAAATACAGACATAACAGCACTGGTTTATCCATACGTGTAGGTAGCATACACAGGCTAAAGTAACGTTAGTTTTATTCGTAGTTTTCAACACACCGTTGCAATTCACACAAACACTAAGGTTAACAGACGTAAAGGTAAGAGTAGATGTAAATAAAATACATTCCGGTAGAGCAAGCTTGGGATACGCTAGATAAACAAAAGTGAGAAGAGACACAATGTGAATTGTCAATTTCTCGGCGAACGAAACAAAGTAACTAACGTTGTACCACAGACTGCGGCCACCCACAGTGAGGTCAGCTAAGTTTCTCTTTACTTCAAGGAGGTCATGTAACTTTTTAATAGAAAAAAAGACAACTCACTTGATATAAAAATGGCTGAGCTTGAACCGCAGTCCAATTCAAGTCATCGTTCCACTGTTGTTGCCAACTCCGCGTGCAGATGCGCTTGGTCAGAAACTGACCGGATTCAAACAAAATGGCAGAGATTGCCTGGACAGCTGCTGCAATACTGTTCGCAATTCCGTCTCTCCTCGCTAACCAGGGCTGACGAGAGGCCCAGCCAAACAAGAGGCTCTGCGATGGAATGACTGTAGGCAACGTAGCACAACCCTATCAACCCCCCCCCCCCAACTGGTGACGACTGTTTAGCGGAATCCACCAGAAAGCTGCATAAAACTTCCCCAGTGGACCGATAAGACTACACGCACAGTGTCAGTTTGCTCTTTTGTCGTGTCAATTTAGCGTGAAGCAGTGATTTTGATCCTCTTAAAAGCATTCGTTTTCAGGTTACTAAGAGCTCAAGAAGTTCTGTTAAACAGTAAATTGTATAGTCCTACTGGCATATGGTGGAATTACACGTTATTTACAAGTTTGACAATGGTCAAGACTGAAAATCTGTGCTTTCTTCAACTGTGTATTGGATAGAGTTTGTAGATGTCAAGGGCATTTCCACTCCTTTAATTTTTTTAGCTTACTAGTACATAGGTGTGATACAGTTGTCTTCACTACTCTCCCAAATCAAAACAAATTAAATTACTATTTAATCTATGAAGTACGCCCCACCCCACCCACTTTTATGTGCTTTTACCAAAATGCTAATCAAAATTAAAACTAACAGTCCTAAGTAGTCTGATGCTCGGAAATGTTTTTGGCATCACTGGCGTCTGGAAGGAGTGGCCAAAGAATGAGACATTTAAGGCCTGACTATAATTCACTAAAAAGACATAGAGACAGATGATTGGCAAGAACCAATTAGAGAGTCACGGCCGGGGTGGGGTTAAAAGGCCACGAAAAGAAGTCTAAAATGAGACACCACACAGGAAGGGGTAGAGAATACAGACGTTTTCTTTCCATGCCATCTACAAGATATGACATTAAAGAGATCTTCACCAGGGCATGTACAAAAACTGTTATACAAACATAAACAATAAGATTTCTATTCCACAGATGCATGCGGTGTTCAGACCTTCCAGAAATGCATGCGGTGTTCAGACCGGCAGCTGAATAGGGCACAGAAACTCACTTTTAATTTCGTTTTCCTATGCCCCATTCAGTTCATGTTCACTGCTGTTTACCATTCAGCCTACGTTTCTGTTTTTCCCCCAACAGACAGCACTCAGTTACCTTGATTAATTCACACTGGATTTCTCCTTTAACTTACACCAAATAAGTCTTTAGTCATTTTTGCTTTCATGTTGTGCTCTGTGACACTTCTCTACAAGCCTCTCTAACAGGGGCGTATTTGCACACATCAGTCAGTTTTGACCATGATCTGTTTTTATACTTGCCATTTCAAACAACTAAATGTCTAGTAAATGTTTTCATGTACTGAAACAAATTGACTGATTAATTGGTAGACAGAAACTCATGAAGTATGGCCACTGAGCACATCTTAAGACCTATCTTTTCTTACTTGCTTTCAATTCAGACTGACTTCTGGTTTTATTTTATTTACTTATTTTTGTAGTTGTTGTTCTGCCACTAATAACCACACATAATCTTGTATACATGCATGGTCTAATATGTCATTCTATGTTATTATTGTCCATGTTAAGACTCCTTAGCTAACTTTTTGTGAAGCACTTTGTTCAAGCACCCCTGTTGTTTTTAAATGCACTATATAAATAAATGACTTGACATCTGAATCTTTCACATCCTTAAAATCTCTAGGAATTAATGTCTCAAAATGTGAACAGAGGGACCAGTACACTACAAGTGTGCCTGTAACAGTAAGATACTGGGAGCCTTCCTTCTAACTTTTTTTTTCGCAGTAAAGTGAAGAGAGGGGTGTGTGGGGGCAGGGAAACCCTGACAATCCCATAGCACAGTCAGTGTAGACCCCCCCATGGGAACATGCCCAAAGCATCAGCAAAGTGCTGGCAGGCTGCCATGCAAATGTGGTTTACACAGGGAATCAGGAGCCCCCGCGTCTCCTCTCCCTTTTCCTTATTCTCACAAACTCACTGACCACCTGATAAGGCAAGCTGTCATGGACAAGTTCACTGAAACTCAACACCTCCCACATTGGATAACAGTAAAGGCTGAGGGTGCAACTGTTTTTGATGAAAATGGAAAGTGCGCTTCTTGACTTTTGTTTACTACAAAAAAATAAAAAACAAATAGTCAGAATCGAACTTTTATTTTAATTTTGGAAATTTTAGTTGAATGACATAAATTTTATTTGCACAGACACTCAAATGAGGTGTGTTGGCAATCTATTCACATTTAGTTTTTTCACAGTGGTAAACTTCATGTGCCCTAACAGATTAGCCTGGAAATGAACAGGAAAATGGCATCTGTAAACTATCTTGCCAGTTGTCTGACTAAGTGTAAACTATGAGAGAGCTGTGTTGGGGAACTCTTCCAATTAACTGGGGTTGAATGTGCATAGTTTGCCAACACACCATCACACAATTTAGCATTGATAAGCCACACACAAAACAAGAAATGGAATAGATGTATTTCTATTTTAAATTTGTCAGATCACCACTGCTGTAAAAAAACTATCGGCAGCATTTCAGCCACTACTCTCTCACTGCTTTCTTTCTGTGCACGTCTAATGACGGTGTTCATCTTTGACAAAGCAACATAAAACTTCATTGGTTCAGCAAAACATTCAGAGCATTTTAAATAAAATGCCTATGTACTGTAGCATGTACATTTTCAAGGACGAAAAAGCACATTGAACGACACATATTAAACTTGATTTTCTTCCCCGCCCAAAGAGGTGTATATTCATAAGTAACCCTTTTTGATCCATTGGTGACCCCTACTTTATTTTCAAACTGCCTCTCTAAAAACAGACATCAGTGCACAACCATTAACAGTTAAGTTGTAAGAGCGCTACCACACAGTACTTTGAATAACAGGCCAATTTATTTTTTTCTTCAGATATCCTTGGCCACTAGTACTCCTGACACACACAATGTCTAGGAGGAACTGTAAATGTGTCCAAATCGGTCTCTTGTCTGACACACTGGCTGGATGAAGGCACCCCCCCCCTCAACCGCCCAAGAACTGGTGCAGTTATACTTGTACATATTTGCTCTCATCTACAACTATCTTTGCATATAAAATTTATACAAGTTATACATTAATACAAAAAAATCTGTCACTGCCAGTCCCTTAACAGTGCCTCCATCAAACATGTAATTGAACAAATGAATTCTCGTTCACAAGCTCACATGATTAAAATGCTCCCATATACAATGCCCAAGACAGAAGTCCTTGTGTTTGACATGAATTTGTCCCATGTCGTCTGTGTGTGTGTGAGGTCACACAATTCACACATTTTTCCCTCCTCTTCAGTTAGTCTTAGTCACACTCTCTTTCTCTCTCACACACCCACATGAATGATTGAACGAACACGAACACGAACACGAACACACACACACACACACACACAGTAAGTAAGTAAAGCGTTGGGGCCCCTGAACCTAAAAGCCCTTCCCCCCAGGCTCGGCCCCTCCTGTGCTGGACTTCATGCACTGAGCAGTGAGCAGCTGCTTCCTGCAGGCTCCAGGAAGCACTTCACGAGTCCAGTTTACACGCGCATATGGAAACAGATGGGAAGAAAAAGGACAGAAAACAAAACAAAAAAAAATCCGGCTTTCCTGTAGATGAGAGAGGAGCCCAGCAGCACACTCACTCACTCCCCACAGCCTTCAGACCACACCCACAAGACAGAGAGAATAGCAGGAGGGTGGTCTCTCTCTCTCCCCCTCCCTCCGTTGCAGTGGTGGTGATGGCAGGACAGTGCTGGTCGCCCCTCCTGTTCCCCGTACTGGGCCCTTGGGGCTGGGTGCATCACTACCGGCCCTTATTCTTCTTCGAGTTTCCCTGTAAATTCATACACAGAGAACAGAGTAGTAAGAAAGAGAGAAAAAAAGAGACAAAAGGCTGGTCTACAGTCCCCAAGTTTGCTGGAGAATCTGCTGACAAAAAGTTTGACAAACCATACTTTCTTTCAGTTATTACATACAAGATTCTGTCACACTCTTTCACTGATTCTTTCACTCTTTCACTGATCAGTGAATAATTGCTACAGTTTTTCCATGTTGGTATTTTTAAAAATTTAATTTTGTATGGTTACCCATAAATCTGTCTAAAGAGAATTCAGCACCAGTTAATGCTGGTTTAAGCAGTTGATATGAAAGAAAGGATCTCTGGAATAGAACACTGATGACAGTCAACCTAAAACTTCAGTAACCACTGAAACTACCAGACAATCACAGCTTTATGTACATGTGAGCTGTGGAACCACCACCACCCCCACAACATGAAAGCTATCTTGAAACACCAGCACACTCACTCACACACACACTTTCACCCTTTCATCTGAAGCGTATTGCAAGAACAGCCTGTGTCACTCTAGTTGCCACTGGCCTAATAGTTTTCACAGGATCTGCAGACAGGTGATTTTCCCATCAGTAAAGGACCAGGCCCCTGGTCCCAGCCTGCTCTGGCAGCAGAAACACAACACCGGCTGTATGCCTCCATGGCTTCACAAGCATGACGCCAGATTTGTTTTTCACACGAACAACACATGGGCAACATTACGCTGATTTTATCCTCTTATATTTCCGGTATTTTCTTTCCATATGTACAGGCTGGTATGTTCACATATTTATTTATTTATTATTTATTTTTATTACTAAGATGGTGAAAGTTGATTTCTCTTAAATTTCTTTAAACGTGTCTGCGTGTTTCCTGTTCATGTGCTCTTGGTGACTGACTAACCTTGCTGCCCAGTTTGAGTGTGTCGATCTCTTCACGCTGCTTGCTCAGCGTGTCATTCATGCTGCAGAGGTGGTCACTCATCATGCTCAGCTGATCCTCGTAACTGCGCTTGGTCGTGGCCAGCTCATCCTGCGGCCAAAACACCACATACCATTAGAGCATGAATACCTTAGACATGCAATGTCCGATTGTGTGTGTGTGTTATCTGATAAGGGCGATCATGCAAGTTGAAAGTGGAGAGAACTTGAGTGATTTGTTCTCAAAAGCATGTGCGTGTTTGTACCTGCAGCCGTGAAATGTTTTGATTGGCCACTTTCAAGTCTTCGGCCATGGCCTCGCGAGATTTCTCAGCGAGAGTCAGCCGTTTGGCCAGGGCACGGCACTGTGGGACACATCAACACAACATTATCACATATCATGACTTTCTAGTACATCATATACTGTAAGACTGGCCAATGGACACACGGAGACGCGTTTCACCATTTGTGTTTTTTTGTACTTTCATGTTATAGAGTTATGGTCCAAAGCCAGTGAAGCAACTTTAGTGTATAAAAAAAACTAAGATTTCCAACATGCCGACTGTTTTTTTTGTTTTGGCAATACTGTTGGTGAT
Source organism: Tenualosa thibaudeaui (assembly GCA_027481765.1). Taxonomy (NCBI): domain Eukaryota; kingdom Metazoa; phylum Chordata; class Actinopteri; order Clupeiformes; family Clupeidae; genus Tenualosa; species Tenualosa thibaudeaui. The sequence goes on along the minus strand of JAIFZK010000012.1, from coordinate 6,255,319 downwards.
GTGATGTGAAGGCTTTTGTTTCAAATGTTTTATCCCAGATGAAGTTCATGGTCTGCCTGGACAACTAGTGGGAATCCAGTTTAACATCTAGTGCCTTCAGTAATTTACAGAATATAAATGGCACTATAAATATATATACCTCAGGTAAAAAACAAAACAATGTATTAACCACACCCATGTATTAATCTCAGTTAGCTAAACATTACCTACTGAATTACCTACTGATTTATCAGATCAAATCAAGTAGAATGATGAAAAGAAATGCAATCCTGTATAAACCTCATAGATGAAGAAATGTTAAAAATCAATGTATTATCCTTGGTTAATAATCAGAAAAATATGGTATATCTGTCCTTCACATAACCACAGTCAAATTCTAATTTAAAAAGCATATAAGAAATAGCTCCCTATTCAAACATACCTCAAACAAGAACAAATCGTCAGCATGGTGTTCAAACATAGTGTTGGGCAATTAATTGGAAAATTTATCAATCTGTCAGTTCTAACCATTGATCGACAGTGATCAGGCACATGACTATTAATCGTTGGTTATTATTTATTCTGTGAACTTTTTCTTTATATTCTGTCCATTCCACTGTGTGTGTGTTCATGTACTGCTCCTTGAACGCATGTGTTGTCATGCGATTCTGCTCTGTACAGTCAATTAAATGTGATTTCGATTTGAGGTTTCATCACCCAGCCCTCATCGTGATAAAAATTGATATCGGTCAGTATGGGAAAACATACTGTGATAAAATTTTTTGCCATATTACCCAGCCCTAGTTCAGTAGAAAAGTCAGTAGTCAAGTAAAGCAGTAAGGATGTCCAGTGAGTCAGACTCCTAGTTTTGCATTGAGAGGCGGAGCCTGCTTATAGAGAAGTTGACTCAGAATCAGTCAGCCCCCAACACCCATAACATCATTCCATCCCACAGACAAAACACCCTGTGCCATTTACTCATAGTTATCATATTATATAGTAATAGAACTGTATACTATATAGCAAAGATTCTAAATCGCTACACACTGAGATAAGGTTAGGTTTTGAAGCAAGATCCATCTTGGTCCGCCCTAGAATCTTTGGTTATTACGATGTACTACTGTGACATGACACATAGGGTCATTTGGTTTTCATCTATTTAGGGACAGAATGAGGTTAAATCTTCTGGCTGGTCACTGTGCAAAAGCAGTCATTCAAGCTTGCCAAAGGGTCACGGCCTACTTTGTGTACATCCCAAAGACAACAGCTCAGAGACAAAGGCTGAGGCAGCACCTGGACTATTTCTGAGCTCACACGGCAGAGTGCCTGCCCAGCTGTGGACCAGAGGATGGAACAAAGACGGAGCGAAAAAGAGGAAGAGGAACAAATGGGGAAAACAGAAGTTAACAAATATATTTATATATTAGAGACAACTGATCACCATAGAGAAGCAAGGTGTAATATTATTCAGTGCTGCCTAGTTACCAGTTTCCTTTGCACATCAGGGAAGGGACTGAGGCACTCAAACAAAAGGAGTTGCACAACTGAACCAATGAAGTAAGAAAAGCATGATGGGACTCTTACCTCTGCATGGAAGTGTACAGCTTTACTGTCAGCCATCTGCAGCTGGGAGGTGAGCTCAGCCACACGTGACATGTAGTGGGACTTAATCAGATGCTCTCGTGACTCCTCTTCACTCACCTGTGCACACACACACACTTGTCAGGCAGGATCCATTTTACCATTTCATAACTTTAAACAACTTTACACTAGGATGTAAACACAGGCCTCTTAGAAATCTGCACGGTTACAAATAAACTGAGGTAGACCATAAAGGCTGGCAATATCTCTGGTTTTAATGACGTGCTGAAAATACTAGGTGTGAAAGGCAGACTTGAGCCTCATTGCCAAACTATGTAACCTTCATACCACTGTCAGAATAGCTTAAAAAACAAAAATCTCAGGACTTACGTCTTCACTGCAAGTTGTCGTGATCAACATGCCGACCTGCAGAGACAAAAAGGAAGATAAAGTCAACTGCAAACAGCAAACACATCAATAACACATGAAGTCTGTAAAAGCAAATTACAGGCCAACAGCAGTGAAAACGCATGGTATTACCCAATTCATGAAATGCATGGTAAGTGCTTGCTCATCACAGTCCTGGGGCCCATAAACCAGACTAGCATATTATTAATTCTCCCCAGCATCTAGTCTCTAGAGCAGGAATCGCTCCCTGCCACAGACACCCTGGCATAAGTCAGGCATGGCTACAATCATAACAGCTAAGTTCTAAGGCAGAAGTTCCCAAACTTTTAACTGGCATGTACCCCCTGAGACATTACAAATCTTACAGAGTACCCCCAACACTACAAATTGTTAACAATGAGTTACCAATATTTATTTTGCATAGGCTACATCCTGTACGTTGACACCCACATATAACACAGGGTGTAGCCTAAATATGAGCCAGAATAGCTGATAATCATTTTAATATATTCATCAATTTTGTTGAATAGTGCTAAACATGTGAAACATATGAAACAAATAATATACAAAACCAACATACACAAATGTGCAAAATGTTATTATTTAAAACAAATCTGCACCTAATCTCAGGCACAGTAGGCCTACAAAACCAACATCTCATTAAAGCTATTTTTGTTCACTTTTCACATACTGGTAACGTATTACTTTTCACATATTGATAAACACTGTATATTTTCTTGACTTCTCTGTTGTAAGACAGAACACATTAACAATAGTTAAACTGAATGTAGGTAAACCAAAGAATACTAAGTTAATGTGAAGGATGTGCCTGGAAATTCTTACACAAAGCAACAATGTTAGGCCAAATTGGGGACAGTTCCAATCTTAAATTGAAGTCTGTACCTATACTTGGTCTTTAGGCTGACTAGCGCCGAGAACCCACTCTCACATAAATACGTTGTAGCAAATGGCATCAAAGTGTTTATCGCTCGGTTTGCCAGGGCTGGATACTCTGTCCACAAACTGATCCAGAAATCAGGCAATGTCTTCTGACTGAAAAACGACAAATAATAAAGACGTCTGTCGTCATAGCAACGTTTATTAGGCCGCAGACATGTAATCAGGCTGCACGTTCCCCAGCCTCTTAGCGAGCAAAGAACTCCACTCTCAAACACTTGGTTAATAGTTATGTTAATATTATATATTAAGTTACTCCTTTTTTTTCTTTCCTGTGTGTCTGTGCCAGCGTGATAGCAATAATTTTAGAAGTGTATTCTGCATCAGACAGCCAGGAAGCCGCCACCATTTGGCATGGCACAGAAACAATAGGAATCATCCTCCCCCGGTGATCAATGTAAATTAACTGCTGTGCCCCTGTGCCTGGGCAGAACCTTTTGTTCGTATTTACCTTGTAAAGACAAACTTACCTCAGATAGATAGAGAATGCATTTCTGTATGTTATGAAATGTGAATCTATTCATGTTTGGCATCATCTTTATTGTCTCAGTACAAGGAGTGCAATAGTCAAAATGTAGGACTTGTCAGAACAATCCATTAGTAATATTTCTGAATCTTGGTGTATACATACAACTGGATAGCCACTTAACAATGCTAATTGCCATAGGTGTGTCCTTGGGCCATTAGACACAATGGTGCCAGGTAAAGAACCAATCACCTTCCATAGCACTTCCTTCAAACTGTATACTAACTGTATGCAACTCCCCTCAGTTAAGTGTATTTAAGTGGAACACTTTCATTGTTTAAGTTAGATTTAATGGTGGATGCTTTCGGGCTGAAACCCTTATGTCTCCCTTGACGCGCACCATTGTAACGATTAAACCTGTTTCCTGAAGTTCCGGAGTCTGCCACCAGTCTGCAATTCTTACTACAAACGAATTACTTTTAAGCGTAAATACCTGGATTAATGGTCAAAGCAAGGTATGCATACACAAATGCATGGAGAAATATGTCATCCAATATTTTGTAACACAATGCAGTAATGTGCATCACAACAGGGGAGTTAGTGGGAGCACAGTAAACAATGTGCATTCAGGATCTTATACTGTCTATGCATTGAACACATACCAGACTTGTGCTAGTTGTCTCCTTGCTGGCTCCCTTCTCCTCACTCTCCTGGTCATGGAGCCCTGAAGCGCCGGCGCCCTCATGGGCTGTGGTGGAGGTGGCAGTGGCAGAAGTGGCACCACCCAGGGCTGCAGAGAGCTGGGCCTCTAGCTCGGAGATGCGCTGAGTCTCTTTCTCCAGCCGCACACGGCCAAGCTGAGCCTCCAGCAGCCAGTGCTCTTTCTCCTGCTCCAGACGAGCGATCTTCTCCTGAGACTGCAGCACCTGTGTGCACACACACCCATATAAACATTAAAATCACTGCATGTGTATGTATGCATGTGTGTGCCATTTCCACCTCTATATTCCTTCTAATAATATATGATTGTAAAATAATATACATTATAATAATTTAATCATGATAATTTATATTTATAGTAAGTGACACAAATATTCAAACATACATGAGTATTTAAATATCTTCACAAGTTGGTGAGTTATAACCACCACTGGATTAACCATGAAGCTCTCCATTGCAATGCAGTTTGAATGTTAATCCTCTTTTTCTAAATCACTTTGGGTAAAGGCATCTGCTTAATGCATAAAAGCAATGTAATCTGACCAACATTTACTAGGTCACTACATGCAAATGAGGGGCTGAAATCCCCCAAACAACAATATAATGGCTGTGCCATCAATTCATGTGAAGGGGCACTGCAGTGAAATAAATGACTAAACGGGCAACCTTTTAAAGTTAGCAAAAAAAACTGTGATGTCAGGGGAAACAGAATGCTGTCTTACCTGCTGGGTGAGCCCTTCCCGACTCTCTGTGGAGCTGGTCAAGACGTGGCGGTTGGTCAGGGCCTCATTGTAGGGGACAGACTGCGGCCTGGCCTGGAGACAGCAACATTTATTTTATATACCAGCCACAAAAAAATAAATAAATAAAAACTCCACTCAACACCCTGCTGTGCTCTTCCCAAAACCATGGATGCTAACCAGTTAGCAACTTAGTTGGTAGGCAATGGGCAACTGCATTGCAACCAACAAAGTTGCAGACTTAGTCACTAAGGTTTTGGGAAACGCACCCCTGATCTGTCTAATGTGATGTGAGTGACAGTGCAAACACTGCTCTTCTGGTCACTTGAGCACAAAAGAGGACATGTGAAGCAAATGCAGTGACCCATGAACAACACAGCCAAGACAGCAGAAGGAGATGCGGCAGCAGCTACTTAACAACTGATGTGGAGGAGCTCTTCATGTCATTGTCAAATTAGACTAAAACAAAAGGGAGGTTTTTAAAAGCCATTTTAAGAGCCTGACGCATGACCAGAGCTGGGGGAGAGGTGGTAATTACACAGCTAAGCCATTAAATGAGAGTGTGTGTTTGTCTCTGTTAAGGAGAGAGAGAGAGAGAGAGAGAGGGGCATGAGAGTGTGGGAGAGAAAATGGAAAAAAGGCACAAAAGGGCAAGTTGACCTTCCTGACAGCCTGCATGTAGGCTGACGCCTGCTTCTTGTTAGCCAGCATACTCTCTGCCTGCACTGGGTTGAGGGTCCCCGAGCCCCCCCTGGGGCCGTAGCCAGTGGATGAGGTGAAGAAGTCCAGGTTGTTGCTGAAGAAGGTCGCAATCTGCAGGAAACAGACATGGTCAATCAGCGGTATGCTCCATTACTGCGCACTCCACTGCACTGTTGACATTATGAGCTGCAGTTAGGAGTTTATGGATCTTCAACATGAATGGCTGCTTAATGTAATTGGTGACATCAGAAATAGATAATTAAAAAAAAAAAAATGTTTTGTCTCTCCTGTGCATTCATGTGCAATAACTGTTGTGCTATGCAGGAAAGCATATGAGGACTGAAGACACACACAGACACACACAAACAAACACACACATACACACACACACACCCCAAATGCAGTCTTGGCTGCTGTCCGCCTCCTCTTTCAGTTATTAACTCCCTTCTCAGATAAACACTGTTTTCCCGTGCTCTCTCTGTCGCCAGCAGTCTTATGTCTGGAATATCACTATATCAAAGCACCAGAGCTGGATCTGGCAAAAGCACCATCTCAAGCACACACAGATCAAAACAAACCATCATCTCTCTGTCCACACACCACATCGAAGCTGCGACTATTAAAAAAAAAAAAAAAACGCTGCGGTTCAGACTCATAAATTAAAAAAAAAAAAAAAAGCTTTCAAAACACCAGCTGTTTACACGTAGGACCTTATTCCCAGAAAAGGCAAAGTGAAACGTTTCCAAACTGTGAAACATTTCCAAAACGGCCACGTCAATATCACAACTGCTATCCTTATGCAACAGATAGCACATGTTATGATGACACTCAGCGAAAAAGCACAGACTATGCAGAGACAATAGAATGTTCTAATCTAGACAATGTCAGCCTGTATTTATACCATGCTTAAAGTATAGTATAAGTTGGTCACTTGGTTTGGTGTTTGGGAGCAAATCAGGAGGCCAGGCCACTGAATCTTGCCTGTCCTTGACCATATGATTCATAGCTGACAAAGGTAGAGCAGGAGAGGTCATGACTTTTCTCAGCTCTCGGCTGTAAAAACCTCCTCGGGGGAAAAAGCCTCCCATAAAACACCACTCTGAACATTAGTCTCCCCTGACCCTGTAAAAGTCTCCTCATGATGCTACCATCTATATGACAGACCGTAACTTCTCAAGGAGACGCCTACATAGTTTACACAGAAAATAAAGGTAGGGCAAGAAAGGGCCATCCTAGAGTTGGCAAGAAACACTGTGTTTTTTTGTGTTAGCATTCAACGCCCCCTAGTTCCTGAACTGAAAATCCCTATGGGAAATAAATGTTTTTTGTGAGCAACAGAATGTGAGTACACAACCTTGCATTCAGTTGGCTGAGTTAAAAACAGCCATTTGATTTTTGAAGAAAATGTGAAGTTTGTTTATCACAATGTTGCTACCAAAAAGCTACAGCAGGGTATCTAGCGAACTACAGAATGTCAGTTGGTGCCACTGGCAAGCCGGACCTGAGACAGGCATCCATGGTTACTTAATAACTCCTTACTTACCTTGTTTTCATGTAACTTCTCACTAGAGTCATAGTCCCTTAAACAGCCGGTTTATACTAATCTACATACTATAGTGGTCTCTCTTCTATAAACAGTATGTTAACCAAAGATAACTCCATGATTGTTATGAGAAAATGTACAGTTATCAATCGTAAATCTAACAATTAGCATTCTAGCATTCTATCAGTTAGCATCTGCTGCTTTGTTGATGCATTATCAGAGAGACCTGGAGCGAGGGATTCATGTAGTCCAGTCTAGCTTCCTGTCACAGTCAAATATTTGACATATATGGGGTCTGAAAACCACACGCTCAACATGTAGTTTTTATTGACGCTGAACGAATGCAAAGTTCTCTCAGACTATTAGTTAACCATCAGCTGTATTATTTTATTGATGCTCTGTCATTCATTTTCCCTATAGGACTTCTCCCTTGGGAGCCCGAACGTTCAAAATGCTAAATCACCGCACACAAAATGACTGTGTCGGCTTGCCAAATCTATTGTGAGGAATACTTACAGTCAGTGGTTAAAGTCTGGACAATACTGTAACAATTACAGCTGCAGCAATTACCCTTTGTCCGTTGTGTCAAACACGCTACTGCTACCTCAACTCTTCTCCCAAACTTTTCAAACAGTCTGCCACAGAGGTCTAGCCTGGCTTTCGTAACCGAACCGTAACCGTAACCGAACAGGCATCAGTCTACCAGACAAACCATCAACCGTCACAACTCGTTGGCTGAGGTGATGTCCCGGGCATACCTTTTGGGTGCTGTTGGTAAGGGAGCCCAGGGAGGACAGCAGGCACTCGTTGGTGGTGCGCAGCTTCTGGGTGACTGTGGGCAGCTCCTGCTCCAGACTGGCCTTCTGACTGTAATGCTTTGACATCTCTGGGGTCGGTCCCAAACATGAGAGAAATATCAGGGAGGGAGACAAATACAAAAGGAAGATACCGCAGTCAGTCAGCAGAGGAAAATGCTGATATGTCACATAATGTATTGTAATGTGCTAGGTGTCAATTACCAGGTACATTTTTAGAAGAAGAATAGAAGACAATGAAACTCTGAGGTAAACATAACTGAAAGTAGATCAGACGCAGGGTGAGTAACATCAATACTAATGCTGCATCCAGCTGGGATCAGGCAAGGCCAACTTGGCCGCAGTGCCAGCAATGTCCAGCAGCTGCATTCACAACCCACAGAATAATGTCCCTTTGACGTCTGCAGTCACCGCTTGTCTCAAATGCCACCGTGGGGCTCTTCAGTTGGCAAATTCACTGACTGGCAACAGCACAATAGTCATCTGTTTATGTAATTCATATCATGGAGCGACAAAGAGCTTGCGGTCCTCCGATGTGGCTTGGTTCAACAAAATGTGCCAAAACTGCACTGGCAAGGGGACTGACAAAAGGATGTGGGTCTATGCTTCAGCCACTGATATTTGGTTTTCTTAGACAAGATATTAATTCACAGAAACATCTATGATGGCAGCAATCTGTTTCTGTCAATGATGAAAATAGTATAAATGCTGATTAAGCAAAATTAGGTTTTCAAGATCTATATATATATAAAATATTCCTTTCTGTATTTCTTTCCCTAATCTGTGATATATTCATTGCTATAACCCTGCTTAAATAGAGATTACACAGGCACTAAAGGCATCACTATAGTATTTTTAAATTGAGCATAACACCCAGAATCCCACTGAGGAGGTCTTGTGCTTGACTTGGAAGTCACAGGGATAAAGTGTTCCTGCAACCTGACTGACTTGCCTTTAATGGTGTCATGAAGGCTGTGGAGGGAGGCAGCCAGCTGGGTGAACACTGCGCTGGAGCTACTCTGAGGCATTGCATCCTCCTGCACACCTGTCAACAACAACAGACAATTTCACTCAGACATGCGCCTCAATGTTCAGTAGGATTCTGCAGAGACACTCTGCTTTCTATGTACTTACTTGGTAAGGCCAGTAAACTGATGTAGGTCTGAAGCTTCTCAAAGACAGCGGTAACTCTCTTCATGTCGCTCTGCAGCTCCTGGTTTTTAGAAGTGAGGGAAGCACTGCAGAGAGGGGCTTCACACTCTTCTTCAAGACTTAGGGGAAAGAGGGAGGACAGGATTACTAACACACAGACACACACACACACACACACACACAATGGCCCAATCTCAATGTCACACCCACACGCACACACACATAAATAATTTACCCTGCCACATAGGCTCACCTCTTTAGTTGGTAGGGCAGGATCTTCTGAAGGAAATGTGTATAGGCTCTGAAGTACTTAGAGAAGTCCTGCAGTTTGGTAACCGTCTCCTGCAGATAACAAGGTCATGTACACCAAAGTTAAACCTCCGTTTCCCCTAAGGGCACAGTGGAGAACAAAAGGGCATTTGTGGACAAGACTCACCAGCATGGTTACAGTGTCTTCCGTGATGCTTTGGTGCAGCTGAAAAAGTCCATCTTCAAGCGGACGCACATAGGCAGCATTCTCATTCAGGTAGTGTGAGAACTGGAGAATACAGACAAGAACATGTAAACAGCAGCTCAGCTCTGAATCAGATTCTTTTACACTAGGACTAAACCAGCAGTTATCTTCCTGTCAAATGCCTGGTCACCTTCTGGTTGAGGGGGGAGATGGTCTCTATGGATGAGTCCAGGGGGTAGATGTGCACCCTTTGGTCTGTGTAGGAGTGGAAGTTGAGAAGCGCAGCCACCAGATTCTGAATGAACCCAAGGGCTTGTCCTGCCACATCTCGGGCCTTCAGCTGCATGAAAAACACAATCCCCACCATCCCCATTATGTTTACCAGCTGCCAACAACATAACTTTCCACTATCCAATTCCAATAGGCTTCTAGAGAGCTACCTGTAACTAGTAATTGGGATGCGGGGATTTCATTTCTCTTTAATTCTAAATGCCTACATGGACTGATGTCCTCAGATATATCCATAAATCAAATGTCACCACCAGTGATATTCTGCTTATGGCTTTCATGACTTGAGCTGATATACCACCATATTGAAATGTTATTGACTAGTCATCAATAATATTTGAACACTGTAGTCAGTCGTGGACACCATAGTCAATGTTTTTTTAAGCAGTATAAGCAAGTCTAAGGTCGCTTTTGTTGAGAAGGCCAGACACAAACATACCTGATGCTTCCGGTTGTGCGGCGGAACATTCAAGCTATTGTAGTCACTAAATCCTAATGGAAGGAGAAAAAAACACAAATTAATATTGAACACACGCTGGTCATGTTTGCACACAGAGCAGTTAGGAACAACAAGGCGCCACTTTAAAAAAAAGAAGTCTACCACCAGGTTTGGTCCTGCAAGCTTTGCTTAACATACTGTAAAGTACACAAGAGAGCACAGTCATAAAGCAGAGCTAGAGCACTGACTGGTGTCGTTGAAGGGCACTTTCTCTTGGATGACACTGCTGCTTTGTTTCAGCTGCCGGTTCAGCTCCATCTGGTACTTCCTCAGCTGCTGCTGACTGGGGAGGGAAGAGGCAGTGAGAGAGAGAGAAAGTGTGTGAGAGAAACAGAGTGTGTGCGTGTGAGAGAGAGAGAGAGAGAGAGAGAGAGAGAGAGAGAAAGAGACAGTGTAGCAAAACACCACAAATAAAATATAAATGGATGACCGCTCAAGAGCACAAAGAACGGAGCACACGGATATAGCTCTTTCATAATCACTTTGTGAAACACTATTACAGTGTTAGGGCTTTAGGGCCATTACAGTGTTAGGGCTAATGGCAAGAAAGCTTCCTGTGGCTCAAATTTTGAAACAATTATCCATTTTAAGCGGCTTGTTCAACACCTCAATTCTTAAATGGCGCCCGATAACTCTAACCTCTGGAATATATTAATTTGAGTTGAAATATATCTCACCACTCATCTGTTCGTATTCGACAGTCCTTGGCCTCCCTTTCCAATGTCTGTGCCTTCACCTGCCAAAGAGGCAAACAGCAAAGCATCAGATATCATATTACAGAGGAATCAATTTCCACACTCCATCCACCCTTTTCAAAGACATATCCTCTTAACTATATCCTCATAACTCTCCGCAGCTTATTTCCATATCACTGAACAAGATCATATGGGAAGGATTGCCTCTGCTGTTGCCTGCAGCTGTGACGCACGGCGACCACTGTTGGGTTGCCACTGACAGTGTTGGGTTGCCATGCACCATACCTTAGTTATGCTGCTATAGCCTCGTGCCACCACAAATCTCTCATGCGTCATGCCGTACAACTCTCTCACCCTGTCTTATATATTTACATATGCATATACGACTCATATGATCAGAGAAGTGACTGGCCTAACTCGTTTGCTTCCACAATTATCTCTGCTGAGTGTCATCCCTGCTTCCCACTGACTGACTACTGTCACCAACTCTACCCCCACCCTCTCTTTTCTTCCCCTCACCTCTAGTCGAGCCTTGTCACTCTGGAGCCTCTCAATGGTCTCCATGTACTTGCTGGTTAGCCCATCCACCACAGCCTGGTGCTGCTCCGACTCCTTCTCCAGCTGCCCCAGACGAGCCTTCAGTTGGGCCTCCTGCCTCCGGTGCTGCTCATCAGCCTCGTAGAACTGTACACAGAACCACCAGACATCACTGCATACCACAGGGGCTAATGGCGATGCAAAATAACAATCAGGCTGCACAGTTAATGTGCACTCTACTGCTTTCATTTCACCTACCTGAATGTGGAGCCTCTCATTCTCCTGAATCTTCTTTTGTAGGTCCTCGTCAAACACAATCTGAGTCTGCAGGTTTGGCTGGGAGGGTGAGTCTCCTTTACTCTGCTGAGGAAATGAGAATCAGAAAAACTTTATTGTCTGTCATAACAGAAAACTGTCTTAGATGTGGCACACATGCAAGGACAAAACAAGACAATGACACACAAAAGGCACATATTTCCTAAGACCAAGTGCAAAAGTAAAACATTAGCCTAGACCCAAAAGTTGATGTGATTTCTCCCTGCGATTTTACCACCTCCTCCTCACCTTGTTCTTCTTGCCCTTTGCCTCCGTGGCCAAGAGTTCCTCTTGGAGCAGTTCCACACGTTTGGCCAACTGCTGGTTTCTGAAGCTGAGGCTGTCCATCTCCTGCTCCACTTTCCTCAGACTCTGCTCTCTCTGCTTCAGCTCATCCTGTACAGACAAGAAGTGCATCCACACAGGGGATGAGGACAGTGGACTGATAACCAGACACTGTTTTATAAAACGCACATGCGAAATAAACAGGTTTGATCAAGAATGGATTTTGCTTAGTAAATACAATCATGTATATTACTTAAAGAAAAGAAAAAATAAATGAACTGTTTACACTGAGGATGTTAATAAAATATTCATAACACTGCTGTCTGGATGGAAAAATCATAATACCTTCAGTGAAGCAGTAGTGGTCTGCTCATCCACAACAGCTTTCTTCAGGACTTGGTTCTGAGCTCGGAGCTATTGAGAATAAATAATCATTACAGACATATAATGCTGACACATCAACCTGAAGACACTGACCCCTTTTCCTGTCTCAAACAAGAGGAGGTCTGTGTGTATGCACAGCAGCCTAAAAGTCTTCCATAAGAAATTACATTTAAAATTTAGTTCTTACAGGGCCACTACAGCCTTTTCACTGGGACTAAAGTCTTGTAGTAGAAAGCATTGTCTTCAGCTCTCTAGTAACTTAAAGCTCAAGTCTCAACTTAAGCTCAAAAGTCAATAGGAAACACTCTGAATTCCCGTGGTGTCAGCTGACCGTTTCACTCTCACTGCAGAGCAAGCACATTTTGCCTATAAATGTTTACACCACCTGTAACATGCTACGCACTCACTTGCATTTACATTTTTATATTTTTTTTACTATACTGTTATCACAGCCTCAAAGACACCGTCCCAGGCAAGCTGTTAGTTGTTAGTGTAAGTTAACGTTAACGCTAAACTTGGGTCTGATTTCTCCTGGATATTAACAGACAGGAGCCTCTCTCTGATTAACATTATTTGCTGAACAAAATAATTTACAAGAGCAATAGCTAGTTCAATTGAGGGGAAAAGTCAGGTTCTCACCTTTGAGTACTCCTGCGCCAGTTTTGTATATTTTGATTGAAGGTCCGCTGCCATTTCTGAACTGCACCCTGATTAGCTAAGCTAGCTCGCTATTGTTTCTTTATCGTTAGTAGACTATCCTGGAGTTTAATATAAGTAACTTTAATAGTTGAACGGCAGTTAGATATATTATCTTCCTGTCATCGGAGATTGACAGCAACCGGGGATTCGTGTCTGTGGATTTAACGTTTAACTAGACAGATCATTCTTACCATTTCACTAAAATGAGGAAGCGAGGTGATGATCTATGTTGGCGGTTAACTGTTATGATTGATAAGTTGATGGCGGCCAGTTATCTATGCTAACGTTAGTAAAATAAGTGATTACTGTAAAATAACAATTAACTTAGTTACATAACATTAGTCATATGAAATAACTAGTCCGCATACAGTTAGCATCTCAGTCAAATTGAGTGTTCATATCTAACCCGAAGCTAAACAAAATTACAATTTGGCAATAAGATTATTTAACGACAGTGATGTCAAAAAACATAACATTGCGTACCGGACTGAAAACGCTGCTGTGAAAATAAGTAATGTTAACGTTAACGTTACAGGTAAGAAGATTCTTTCAGGAAAATATTCATTGCTAACGTTGCGAGTCCTTTTCAGTTGAGTCAAAGAATTACAACCAGTTAACCCTACTACTCAGGGAGCTGGATTAATGATTGCTTGCTGTCATCTTATGAAGGGCAGTTATCGCTGGTTAACCACCAGCGACTGATAAAATGAACTATTCTGAAATGGTAACGTTAATGACAAGAAAGTTGATAATCGCTAGCAAGCTAACATCATAGAGACTGATATGGATGCTAGCAGCCTGTCTGTCTTCAGCAGCTACGGCTAGCCTGCTTACTCATACGATAGCTAGTTAGAATCGAAACACATCGGCATTTGTTAGCGAGCTAGCTAGCAAATAGATCTCAGTGTCCCTTCATCTGACAGGTTTGGCAGTAATACCATCGATCTTTTCGATGTCTTAATCCACAGATGCATTCCATCATTCAAAAGTCTGCGCCGTGACAGATCTATAATGTTGGCTGTCTTGGAAGACAATGGGTCAAACGCCGATATCGGTGGTTTCGGCACCACCACCTATCTTCGTAGTTCCCACCTGATTTTTGTTATGCTATCCAGCTAGCATGCTAACTTGCATGCATCATGTAATTCATTGAAGTTCAAAGGTCATTAGGAGGGCCAGATTCAATGTCGTCAGCAGGGCTCTAATGTTGAATCAAAGAGTATAGAAGCCCTCTTTGGTTGAATCAAGCATAATCTGGATGTCTGTGATAATTATTAATGACAATAGTAATAAAAACGATAAAGGAAATGAAAAGCCTATGTAATCTATGCAGTTAGTGTTTCATGAAGAAAAAAAGTTTTGCAGCATGTCTATGTCTATATCTAGGTCTTAGAACATCTCGGCCAAATGATGCAGTTTGCCACAGAGGTACATTCACTAACACCTTGTTACAGTATTATTTCGAAAGAGTTGTTCTTCGTCATTGTTCATGTAGCCTACTCTTTTATGTGATGAATCATGTGAAAATAGCTTACCAATGACAATAAAAGTATTCTCTCTATCATTCTTAAGGCTGCAACTCCCTTGTGAGAACATCTGGAGACATTCATTAGATGTGAGAATGCAGTCCAAATTAGCTGTGTTCAAGAATTGCAAGGTATAAAGTCGCAATGATTTCTTTGTTGTATGCATGATGTTTCTTTGGTACATGGAAAATATCTGCAGTGGTCCTTGGCAACAGGATAAGTGGGTAATGTGTGTTTATTAGGACACCTTTCAGAACTTCTGGACAAAATGTAAGGGGAATATTGGTTGCCTTACACATACATTTGCAGCCTTTTGCAAACACTATCATGAGAGACTTGGTTATCTTTGATAGATACCTTTGTTTATTTTGGATGAAAAGCTTATTACAAAAGAAGCAGAATACAGCTTTCAGTCTATGGCCCCCACAAAATACAGAAGCCATTGCAGTTCTAAGGAGAAAAACTCTGAATTAAATTCATGTAGACTAATTCATGGGTAATATTTTATTTGTCTTAGTTGTGATTAGCATCTCAGTTGCACTTAATCTCTTTACTTTACACTTGCATTGTCAATTGTGCACTTACCTGCTTCTAGAACATTTCTTCCTCCACATTCTTGTTCACCCATCATACTATTCCTCAGACAGCCATTTTCATAGATAAACACAGTAGGGAGGTACTTCTCTGGATAGTTTGGGATACAGCTGCTGTCTAGAATTCTGAGGAACTTAGTGTTAGGAAATTTGTGAGCAAGACTTGAGAAGTGATGATTCATGAGGAGGCACAATGGAATTCTGTGTGAGAGAGAATTAGTTTTCAGCAGAATAGCCCTCAATACTACAAGAGAGAACCAGTGAAGATAAAAATACAAGAGTGATAATATAACATATATAAGCACTTGTGAACTTTCTGAATACAGACCCTGGCCTGTAGAGGAAAAGTACAACTTTGACTCTTCTGCCAGCATTGGTAACCTCTTTTACATAGTCATCACCAGTAATCTCTCTCAGAAGTCCAAATTTCTCTCCTTTTTTTGTTTTGGGCTGCCACACCTGATAACATCTGAACCTGATAAAAACAATAATAATAATCATGCCTGGTCATATTTTCTTCAACTGTAAATATATTGTTTCCATTCATACTTGCTATGTATATTATCGTCATAGTCATAGTCATAGTCATCTTCTTCCTCCTCCACATTGTCTTCTTCCTCTTCATCATGTCCAAATGCTTTCTCCACACTCATATAATCTTCGACAACTTTCCCATTAAAATAGTAAAGATATAGTAGTAAGTAACTGGGAAAACATCTGCATGTTTTAAGTGTGAACAGATGTCCATGTTTGCATGAAGCGTTTGTGTAAGAATACCATGATTTGTTCCATCCAGATTATCAATCACAGGGTCTAGTTTTTCATTTGCATTTGCTGGTCCTTTGGAAATTATTGCACAGTGTTCTCTCCATTCATCTCTTTTCAGCTAGTTTAGTAAAGTAGTTTTAGTTAAACATAACTGAAGAACTGTGATTTGCAACACCACCAACAAAAAAATAAACAATCAGCATTTTTTCTTGAGGCTAATTGAAACAAATGTTTCTTTTCATTGTTTCCCACACAAAATTGTCTCACCTGCATCATCCCCAAGGTGTTTAAGTACATCAGACTCTCTTGTGTTGTATTTAAGACTCACTTGTGTACTTAGGTTCTTAATTAAATGAATTGTTTACTTCTGAATGCCAATATCCATAATGCCCATAATTCCAAACCAATTGTTGAATTCAGAATTCTGTTATGACAACAAATATAAGACAAACCTTTTGTGTTGTGTGTCATCTGATCTCTTAGACCCCAGTTTCATTTGTTTTTAAAAATGCATTTTTGGTGATCATATCACAAATAGTCAAGTGAAATGGAATGTGATGTGATCTTTTCAAATTAGGTGCATTGACACACGACCACTTATCTTTTGAAGTATTAATGTTAATGACTTCCAATATAATGTGTATAAATTAATGTGACAGTGGTGGCTACTGAATCTGAAAACCAGTAGACAGCAGCATCCCTGACTGTACACTCTGGATACACATGATTATACAGGGTACACATGATTGTGTTATGGTATAGCCATATTTCACACCTGGCCTCTTGTGATCAAATCAACCCACAAAAAATGGACCTCACATACATAAACATAAGTACATAAAATAACAATATGTAACCGCAGTTCCAAAGACAGAGAAAGATTAAAAAAAAAACATCTAGCCTCAGAGACCAAATTTTTGACCATATAGATTACTAACAACAGCTATCACAGTGTTTAATATACATAGTCTACAAACAATGACTATCACAGTGTTTAACATACATAGTCTACAACCACCTGTCAAATGAGGTTTTAGTCTAATAAAGATATATATTATGGTGACACATCAACCAGTTCGATAAAATCATGAGATATGTTCATGTCTTGTAGAAAGAAAGGGAACACTCCACTTCAGGTAAAATATATTATACCCAAAGTGCTTTCATCCTGAAAGCAAATATTAAATTATTTAACACTGGAGTGAAAAATTGAATAATGGGGCTGAAGTTCGTTCACAGAGATTCTTAATGAGATAATGTGCTCCGGCATGGTGCTGGTACATCCTGCACAAATATGCGTGCATGGGCCTCTGTTGTCTTGAATTTGTTTGCCAAAATGTAGGCTAATGGCACTAATTTCTTAATGGAGGTCATGTTTCTGTATCCTGCCATGATCAAAATGATTTTAATGGTTCTTAATTGAGGTTGCAATAAAGCTATGGAAGCAATGGAAAGAATGTTTGATTGCCAGTTTGATTGCCAGTGAAGTTTTTTCCTGGTCTTCTGTGGGAATTTAATAAATATTCATGAATCCGTGAAAGGGAGAGAGAAAGAGAGAGACGGAGAAAATGACAGAGGGAGAGGGAGTGAAAAAGAGGAAGGTAGACAGAGAACCTCTCCCAAAAAAGATCTTTTCTCAGGAAATGTATTCTTGTGATTGTCCCTTTTTGTTTGTCATCTCTCATTCCTTCTGAGAAATGTCATCTCTGTTAAAAGAGGAGTTGAAGAAGCGGTTGTTCTGGCCAGAGGGACAGATATTGAAGGACTTCATAGAGATCGAAGAGCCAGTGCAATGCAGGCATTTCCTCTGTGTCTCAGGTAAATTATATGATTTTTTTGCAATGCTCACATATTTTTTTTTTATAGTGCTCATAATGGTAGTCACTACCTAGGTAAACTAACTATTGAAAAATCTAAATATTCCATAAAAAAACCTAAGCAGTATTTCTCCATCCATCCATTAAATGTGTAAACTTTTTAAATGAAAAGCACATAGCATTGATATTGTAGTCTTCGTAAATGTGGAGTATGTTTACATGCTAATTTAAAAACGGACAGAAATCAAAACATAAAATGTCTTTATCGTGGCTTTAAGTGTTGAAGAACAAGGAGGTCCAGCTGTCTGTGGTGCAATGCCAGAAACGTCAGCCATCTGACCCCAAAAGATTGCAACGCTCTCATTTTGTGGATATCTACCAGAAAATTGAGGTGTGGCCTTTGGAGGATCTTGTGCTGCTTGATGGAAGGAATCCTGATATAGTGAGTGCCTGAACCTATCTGTCTATTTATAGGTCTGTCTATCTATCTATATCTCTCTATATATATATATCTGTGTAAACACATTATTCAAACAGTATGAAAAAGTAAAATCAATAAAATAACAGAATAACACTGACTTCCAGTGTAACACTGTAACACTGACTTCTGGTCCTGCCAGTATGAACTTTGAACTTAATTACAGTGGGTCTACTCTCTTTTTTCATTTTCTACTTTTAGGATGACCCATGCTTCCTTATGCATTTCACTACCATTCGTTTTGTCAGGGCGGTCAGCTGTGCTGCAAAGTACTCCCTTGCACGTACTCTGGTTGCCCTAAGCAGCTCACATTGCCAGTCCCCCCTCACCCTGAAGAACTTTGACCAGAACTACATCCAGCCAGCCTTCGTCTGCTCTGACCAGGGAGATTGCACAGTGCTAATGAAAGTCTGCTTTTATGCTGTTAACCTTGTGTGGCTCTCCATGTGTCCAGCTCCTTAGTGACACCATGTCATTGTTAAAATGAAAGCAGAAAATTACCGTTATAGTCTTCCAACTGTTTCTCCTTGACTTAGACACTGGACTTGGATATTGCTGTAGTTTATACACTGTAAGAAAGTTTTCATAATAAAATAACACTGTACATTGTTTGTATAAACATTGTCATGATGTGAAAACTATAGTACTGAGGTGTAATCATGTAACCTGTGTACTACATACTTGCATAATAATGAAAACTACCAAGAACACTGTTCGCATCCAACCTGCCTTAAGCTCTGTTCAAACTTTGCGTAGTTGTTTATATTTACTGTAGGCCTACCAATTTACATGTCAGCTTTTTTTGTATACAGCAATTGCATGCCTATAACACACGTGTCACTGCTTCCAAGCGATCAGATCACCCAAAACATGTACTGTAATTAGAAATTAATTAGTCGTTAAATTGTGTATTCACATGTTATGTATATATTTAATGAAAAAAGAAAGAATCCCTTCTAATATATGTTTATTTAATGTTCAACAAACATCTGAATCATCCTTTTGGACACCTTGAAGTCAAGGTTATACTGTGCGTAAACCATACTAAGCAGACAATAGGTGGCAGTCTCGAGCATTATTTTGCCATGCTCCCATTGCTCATACAAACTTAGCCTGCTTAAAAAACAAATATTTGAAATCATAGTCATTATTACCTACTTTGTATGACGTTGAATATGAAGCTTGTATGAGTTTAATTTGAATATATGTTTATGATGTAATATTTAGCGATTTATAGTTAACCCAAAATTTGAATCAGGCGCACGGAAGAAACGTCATGCTGCCTGCCGCCAAAATTCAATTTCAAACAAAGTTAGCTTTTGCGCAGTGTGTTTACGTTGTTGGTGCAAAGGTTCGGTTATAGTGTTTTCTGTAGATTATTGCTTTTTTAGGATTCACGCAGCAGGGTTAATCTTTCTTTGGCGAGCTATAAAGGACTGGAAGTTGAACTAGAAAGTTCGCCAAAATGCACATAAAATCCATTATTTTAGAGGGATTCAAATCCTACGCAGAGAGAACAGAAATCAACGGCTTTGATCCACTTTTTAATGCAATCACCGGTTTGAACGGCAGTGGAAAATCCAACATTTTGGATTCGATTTGCTTCCTCCTTGGAATATCCAATTTATCTCAGGTATGTTTTGTGTACAATAACGTAAACTGTATCGATGTGATGACTTGCCAAACGTTCTTACTGAAACGCACAGCTATGCTATGACTGGCTAGCATGATTCACTTGTCACTCGTTGTGACCCATGTGAACCATGATCCTAGCCCTCTCAACTGTAGTTGTATTGTGAAGTGCTCTGGATGTCTACATTGCTGCTGGTAAGTTTTAAGAGTGTCTCTAGAAATATACCAAAGCAGCTGTAATGTCAGATAAGGGTCGGCAACCTTTTTGACACGTTGTGCTAATAAGAAATGGTCTTGTAAATGAAGGAATCGAGCATTTGCTATTATTGACTGCAAAGAACTTGCATGAAAATACACAAAATAAAAAAAGAATACTATATTTGCTCATGTTCCGAAACATCCATAACGTGGAATTGCCTATGTATCTCAAGAAGTGGAGAAGACTTTACTCTTGTTTGTCATGGTCAGCAATGTAAAAGCTGTCGATGACACCATATGTGAAAGTTTTAAACACTTGCTGATTTTGTATATTTAGGTGAGGGCAACCAATCTTCAGGATCTGGTGTACAAGAACGGGCTGGCAGGAATCACCAAAGCCACAGTTTCAATCACTTTTGACAACTCTGACAAAAAGCAGAGTCCTCTTGGATTTGAGACACATGACGAAATCACCATAACCAGACAGGTGAGGGAAGTCATAAGCCAAATTGTGATATGAAACTGTTTTGGTCTAACATATAACTAGCAACATACTCAAGTAAATCAAGGCTCATCAGATTGTGTGATTGAGTTATCCTTCTGCCGTATGTTATGTAGGTGGTAATCGGGGGAAGAAACAAATATCTTATCAATGGGGTGAATGCCAACAACACTCGAGTACAGGATCTGTTTTGCTCTGTTGGCCTCAACGTGAACAACCCACACTTCCTTATCATGCAGGCAAGACATTAAACTTCTACAAATATATATGTTTTTCATTATCAGTGTTTTGTTGATGCCATGACATTATGTTATGTCTCTCGTCATAGGGTAGAATCACTAAGGTCTTGAACATGAAACCACCCGAGGTGAGCCATAGCTTCTTGTTTTGAGCAGTTTTCCAGGGAAGCATCATTTCCAGCACTCATTTCATACAAAATGTTTGTTTTAGATTCTTGCCATGATTGAAGAGGCAGCTGGAACACGCATGTATGAATGCAAGAAGATCAGTGCACAGAAAACCATTGAGAAGAAAGAGGCCAAACTGAAGGAGATCCAAACGGTGAGATTGCTAACAATCTATGATCAGAAACCAAATGTAAACCAATTTCCAGATCTGCACCGTTTGTTATGCCGACATGCAGTGTTGTTATTCTACATTCATTGCTAAATTATGTCTGTGTCCAAAAAGCAGCAGTCTTTCGTGCATATTGTGCCTTTATGAATGTTTTGATTATGCCCCTAATTTGTGAATGTGGTTGTTTGCTTCTTAGATATTGGATGAGGAGATCACTCCAGCAATGCAGAAACTGAAGGAGGTTGTAAATCCTTGACTCACCCCCCTCTTTTGAACATGAACAAAACACACTACATCTTGTAACAAACCAAAATTTTCCACTCCTCTTCCCTGCCCCTCTCCTCAGGAAAGATCCTCTTACCTTGAGTACCAGAAGCTAATGCGTGAGATTGAGCACCTGAGCAGACTCTACGTGGCCTACCAGTTTGTGTGTGCCGAGGACACTAAGCTGAAGTCAGCAGAGGACCTCCAGGGCATGCAGGATGCAATTGGCAAACTGAAGGAGAGCATGCTGGAGAACGAAAGCAAAGTCAGAGCTCTCTCCCAGGAGATCCAGGAGCTGGAGAAAAGACGAGATAAGGTAAGACTCCCCTTGCTTCACTTCAAACATCCATACTTATATGTATGGATAAACAGACATCCATGTTTATATTGACATAGACAATACATCCATATGGTCATGCATATGTATACAACTGACATCTATATTTACTATAAACCACATAACAGTCCAGAAAAGTAAAAATGAGAACTGTGTGTCAGTTGAAGGTTTTAGTATTAGTAACTGTCTCCTGCTGCATTGGCCTGCAGGAGGTGGGAGGCATTCTGAAGTCCCTGGAGGACAGTCTCGCTGAAGTTCAGAGGGTGGATGCTAAAGCCCAGAGTGCACTGGACATGAAGAAGCAGAACCTCAAGGATGAGACCAAGAAGAGGAAGGAACTGGTGAAAAACATGGAGGAGGTAAGCCATCACTCTTACACACACATCATATGCCCTTTAACTAATACTCTTCTTTCTCTCTCTTTTTGTTTTTTTCCCCCACATCAAAATATTTACTGATGATCACTGTTCCACAGATCAATCCCAGTTCCCATTTGTAAAATCCACATGTATTTAGAAATCAAGTTATATTCCACTCTGGATATCTCTGTTGCTAGTGACAAATTTATTGTGAAATTTTGTCTGTAACAGTAGGCACTTGCCTGGCTCAAAGAGGGCAATTTCCTTTTGTATACTGTATCTATTGCCATCTATTGATTTGTGGAAATTGAGGCTTCCGCAAGGCTTTTTGTTGTTTTCCCAGTTTTTTGGCATACTATTTTTATCTTTGCCATGCGCACACCATCCACAGGACAAAAAGATGCTGGCCTCCAAAGAGACAGAGGTGTCCAAGGCGATGGAGCGTCTGCAGGCTGTGCAGGAGGAGGGCCAGAAGGATGCAGAGGCCCTGGAAGCGGCCCAGCAGCACTTCCGTGCCGTCTCGGCTGGCCTGTCCACCAACGAGGACGGAGAGGAGGCCACGCTTCAGGGCCAGATGATGGCCTGCAAGAATGACATGAGCAAAGCTGATACGGAGGCCAAGCAGGTGTGCTAAGCCTGCACCTCTCAGTGAGGTTCATTTTGTCAACAGGTTACCGACAGTACCTTTAATGTTACATGACCACATGAAGATAACTGCAACTAAAGCGTTAACTAAGGTCTTTAACTAAGGCGTCTGTTGTATATATTTTTTTTTATTTCAAGGGACCCCTACATTCACTTAATTTAGGACATTGGTGTAGGTTACCACATAAATGTATCACCAGTACTCTATGTAATACAAGGTAATTCCTGTCCTATGTTATGCAATACAGAATAGGAACCTGTAAAGACAGTTTTCAATGATATTACAAGGCTCATATGGTGGTGTTCAGCGAGATGTCAATGGCATGGTAAAGTCACTAGACACTGTAAGAGAGCCTTCATTTACCCCCTGTGAGTCGTCCCCTGCGAGTCATAGCTGAATCTATAGGGGGTGTTTCCCTACATGGGCGTGACTTGCAACTGAAATCAAAATGATGTTGGCAGGTGGGTGTTTTTTTGTTTGTTTGACCGCTGTTGACAGCCAAATGGTTTTTAATGAGTCTGCTGTGCCGCTTGACTAGGTGCATCCAAATTGCTATATTTAAAAACCCAAAGAAGGCTCAACATAGGATTACACAAAGTGCTCTCTTCAGATTTAACATTCTTTTAAACGCAACAATGTGTCAGTGCTCAAGTTCATAAAAGTGAATACAAAGCTGGTAAATTAACCTAATATTCTTTCCAGTTCCATAGGCTTTGTTGGTTGGGATTTCGCAGAATTCTCTAGAATAAAATAAGAATGGATGGTGGATAGTTGGTCTTTATCTCATGTATAAAATGTAGCCTCTGAATGACCACTGATTTGACTATGATGTTTGCTGTGCTTGTGTCTTGCATCCAGGCCCAGATGCGGCTGAAGCATGCCCAGCAGGAGCTCAAGACCAAGCAGGCCCAGGTCAAAAAGATGGACAGTGGCTACAAGAAGGACCAGGATGCCTTTGAGGCTGTCAAGAAATGCAAGGACAAGCTTGAAGCTGAGATGAAAAAGCTCAACTATGAAGGTTTGGATTAACAGTCAAGCTCAGTGACCAGTGCTTCTCATCAGTGAATAAGACCTATTAGTTACCATAAGGACATATCCAAAGAGACAAGATTGTTCTGAATGTTCAGAATGTTCTGTCCTCCTGCAAATAGACACACAGCAATTCCACTATTAGAATCAATACAATTATTAATTACTGACTGACTCATTTGGACAGATGGGAAAGAAGAGGGTTTGATTGAACAGAAGAGGCAGCTGTCCAAAGAAGTCATTCACCTGCGGGAGAAATATGAGTCTCTGATGGCACAGTTCCCAAACCTACGCTTTGAGTACACGTAAGTCTCTTTGTCTTACTCTTGATCAGGATTCATATCTTATTAATGCAATATTGAAGGCACCGCTTTTAGAGTTGCATTACTGGAATGCAGTTGATTGAGTGTGTCAAACATTTCTGTGTTGGCTCTTGTGAACATGCTGCAAGGTAGATGTCACCATGCATGTTTGGGTGAGGTAGGTTAGTTGTGTTGGTTTAGAATGTCTTGCCATCTCTGTGATCATATTCATGTTTATTTTTGCATGTCTAGCATGGCTATTGATTTAGGTTGTCTTATGATGTATGTTGTTTGAGGCAGTGCCAGATGCCAGACTTTGTTGATTTTTTTTATTATTATTATTTTTTTTATTTCCAATCTTATTTGTTGGTTCAGGTAGTCTTCACCTTGTCTGAGTTAGTTGAGATTGTTGTCTTTTCATGTCTGTGTTGTATAGAGACCCAGAGCGGGGCTGGGACAGGAACAAGGTCAAGGGCCTGGTGGCCAGTCTCTTCACAGTCAAAGATGTGTCAACTGCCACAGCCTTGGAGGTTGTCGCTGGGGGCAGACTTTACAACGTCGTCGTCGACAATGAGGTCAGTCTTTGAAATACTCTAAGCCAAGATCTTATGTCAAAAGTAAACTGGGTTCTTGTGTTAACATAGGTGTTGCAGAATCTACTTCATATTGCTTATAGAAAGCTGTTCTTAACATTTGATGTGGATGCACAGTATACTAGCTTTAAAGTTCAGCATTAATGAGCGTGCGGATAAATGTTCTCCTCTTAGGTCACTGGCAAGAAACTTCTGGAAAGGGGTGAACTGAAGCGACGCTACACAATTATTCCCCTCAACAAAATAGCAGCCAGGACTCTGAATAGCAATGTTGTTAAAAGCGCCAAGGACCTGGTAATATAAAGTTCATAATAACTGTCAGTGCATGAAATACTAAATAAACATGGAAATTTGCAATTAGTTATTTTGTTTGTTTTTGTTTTTTTTTTTTTTGGTCTAACAAGACTGTAACCTGCTTTTATCTTTGACCGGTTTGCTTTAGGTAGGCCCAGATAACGTGCACACAGCTCTGTCATTGGTGGGCTATGAGTCTGAGCTGCAGAAGGCCATGGAGTACGTCTTTGGCACCACACTGGTCTGCGACACTCTAGACAACGCCAAGAAGGTGGCCTTCGACAAGCGCGTAACCACTAAAACGGTCACCCTCGGAGGCGACGTGTTTGACCCCCAGGGAACACTGACTGGAGGTGCGCCACAAGCCCTCCACCCCCTCCATACTCAAGCACAATGCAGAGAGTTTTAACCTTGCTGAGATTCCAGTCTAATTGTTGCCTCAAGACGAATAGCATTTACTGATATATAAAGGGGTATTGTAGGTGCAGTTCAACCTGTATCTCTTTTTTTTATTTATTCTTTGTCCCTATTGGTTAGTGTTAGCTGCTGTTTGCTGTTGAGCCAAATTTTTAAATTCTTTTTCTTACTGACAGTGCTAGGTGACCTCATACAACAGGACTATGGGTTGAAATGCACTGAACTAACACCTTATTGGCACATAACAGTTCTCCTATTATGGATTTTATTGTACATTATGTATATGTTGATGACTACACATATGTGCTATTGAAAAGCCAAATGCAGGGAGACCAGAGACACAAAAGTCCATCTCGTTTTTGTGGGTTTTGTGTTGCAGGAGCACGGCCACAAATGGCATCGGTACTGTCCAAACTGGCTGAGGTGAAGGACGTTCAGGATGAACTGACCACCAGGGAGGCTGAGCTGACCAGTGTGGAGAAAGAGATCCTCGGCCTCAAAGGCATTGCCGATAAGTGAGTGGTTTAGAGATGAGGACCTGTACGTACGTCTTTATGAACATGATTGGATTGATCGGGTTTATGAATTAAAGACCTGCAGACCTCTAGGTTTGAAGGAATGATTCTTATTCTCTAGGTTTCTGTTTGTTGTATTGTTATTAGCACTGTCTGCACTGTGCTGCTGTACTGTGATGTCTTGTATGATGTCTTTTTGAGTGCTTCTGTCTGCCTTGTAGGTACCGTAATTTTAAGCAGCAGCTGGACCTGAAGACTGAAGAGGCTCAGATCCTGGAGACGAAACTCCAGCAGAGCTCTTTCCACCAGCAGCAGGAGGAGCTGGAGGCTCTCCAGAAGACCATTGGTACACTGCAGTATACACTACATAGTCTACACTGTACACTACATACTCCTCACTACACTACACTCGACACTACTCACTACACTACAAACTACACAATCTCCACTATACTCAACGTTGCTCACTATTCTACATTCTACTACACTACTCCACACATTACGCTGACACTACAGTACCCTACACTACGCACATCCAGCCCAGCAGTGGCTAAACTGTTTCTTTTACTTCTTGCTCTACACTTGTTCTTTACATGCTTGAAGCAGAGCACTGTATCACTTCAGCAAATGCTTTCTGTTTGACCTTCTTAAATAAGTCTTGCAACTCATTGACTGAAATTAGTTTTTAACTTGGTTAACTGTATAATTACATTTTACCCTGCAGAATCAGTTTGGGCCTACAAAGCCATGGCTTCTTCTCTTTCAAACGACTTTGAGAAAGGCTGTTGAATAATCAATTTCATATGAAAAGTTGTCATATTGCTCTAACATTTTAACACATTAAACTCTGTGATCAGACCTTTTCTAGAGAGCCTATAAATGTCTGGCATTTGATTGTGTGTGTGTGTGTGTGTGTGTGGTTCTCAAGAGGAGAGCGAGGCCACTCTACAGAAGACCAAGGAGGTCCAGAAGAAGGCTGAGGAGAAGTACAAGGTGCTGGAGAACAAGATGAAGAACAAGGAGGCCGAGAGGGAGAAGGAGCTCAAAACCGCCCAGAAGAAGCTCAATGAGGCCAAGAGCAAAGCAGATGCCTACAACAAGAAGCTCAAAGAACGGCAGCAGGTAGACTGCATCTTCGTCTTCATCAGTCACTCAACTAGCCAGGCTAACGCCGCCGAGTACCTCCACTAAATTTTGCATTTCAGTATTATATCAGGGAACACTCCAAAGGCTTTGGTTTGATTTTTTTTTTGTTTTTTATCTCCAGTCAGTGAACAAAACTTGAGTTTAAACAAAGTAAAAGTACGCCTATCGAGAATCATGGAGTCTGGTCTACCAGGCTATCACTTGTCAACTTCCTGAGATCTCGCAGACCCCTGGCAAAAGGAGGGTAGGGGGGTTATTGATCTGTTTCTTAGGAGGACTTGGTTGTTGCCATCAGTTTCCTGTTAAAGGTTCTCAGTCAGATATTAGTAATTCACCAGAGCCCCATTAAGGTGGTGATGTTCAGGCTTACAGGTTGATGGGACTGTAGGCGTGGGGAGAGCCTGCTCTTGTTTTGATACAGTCAGAGATGCTTTGTTTACAGCCTCAGCATGCCCTTATTTACCACTTTTGCCTTTTTTTCATTTATCCTGCTCTTTGAGAAGCCCTCATGGGTTCTTGAAAAAGCACTTTAGAAGGAAAAATCAATGCAGCAGTCCAGGCAAACAAATTTGTGATGGTCAGTTGTTTTTTTACCCAGTCCATCATGTCCACAGCAGACCTACCATTGTGTGTTTTTCATCTTGCTTTTTTATGAACTCTTTCTTTTTTCCTTTTTTTCTTTCTTTCTTTCTTTCTTTCTTTCTTTTTTCTTTCTTCCTTCCTTTTTTCTTTCTCTCAATCTTACTCTCTCTCACTCACACATTCAATCACTCTATCTCTGTAGGAGGTGGACACTGCATCCCTGGAGCTGGAGGACCTGAAGCGGGAGCAGGCTGGCTACCTGCAGCAGATTGAGGCGGTGGACGAGGCCATTAAGGCCATCCAGGAGCAGATAGCGGCCATGTCTGAGGCTGTCACCTCTAATAAGGTACAGACAACAGCAGGATCAGCACTGAGAGACAATCTGATTCCCAAACAGAGACTAATGTAGTGAAATTGACTATCTGAAAGAGGCCGTGCTTTTTCCCTTTATCATCAAAAAGCCCATGATGGTGATTAGTAAAACACTTTCTTGGATGTCTGTGTCTCTCTCTGTCTCTGTCTCTCTCTCTCTCTCTCTCTCTCTCTCTCTGTATAGGATGCAGTGAAGAAGGCCCAGGACGAGTTGAGCAAGCAGAAGGAAGTGATTCTGGGCCAGGAGCGTGAGATCAAGGACAAGACAGGCGAGGCCAACCGCCTGCGCGAGCAGAATAATGAGGCCCAGCTCAAGATCAAGGAGCTAGAGCACAACATCAGCAAGCACAAGAAAGACAGTGCCGACGCAGACGCCAGGGTCAGCACGCACGCACAGACATTGACCATATTGGCTCTATACACATTTGGGTTTGATATCTTCTGCCTGCTCAGAGTACTAGATCTGACCCTTTGCCCTTTGACATAAATTTTCAATCCTTTAAAAAATTGTGTTTTGCTGGTAGGCTTTGGGTCCAGTGCTCTGTATTTATGAGAGGCATTTTGTTGGTTAGATTGAGTAGTTCAGGCAGGATGGGGAGACCTGTTAGTTGCATGGCTCCTGACCTTTGACCACCACCCCCACACCCTACCACGGCCATCTCCTCACAGGTCACAAGGATGTTGGCGGAGCACGAGTGGATCACCTTGGAGCGGCATCTGTTTGGCCAGCCCAACTCTGCCTACGACTTCAAGGCCAACAACCCCAAGGAGGCAGGCCAGCGGCTGAGGAAGCTGGAGGAGACCAAGGAGAAACTGGAGAGGAATGTCAACCGTCGCGCCATGAACATGCTGAGTGAGGCTGAGGAGAGGGTGAGCAGAGCCACCACGCTGAGCACCACAGAAGTGCTGTTGTGGTGGTGTTTGTGGTTGTGACTGGTCAGAGATGGTCAGTAGTACAGAATGGGAGACTTTAAAGCCATACATGCTTATGAAAACTGGGTGTTTTCCATCTACATGTGAGACCTGCTATATATGGTAATATGAGATTAAATATTTCTGATGGTTACAAAGTTGTCTCAGTAGCATGCACATGGAGTGATAGTGCTGAAGTTTTTTAGCAGGACTGGCAATGATTTGGTAACTTTTGAAAATGTAGTTTTAAAGTGAAACTTTAAATTGCGAAACTTGCAATTTCTCCCCCTTTTAGTACAATGACCTTAAGAAAAAGAAGAGAATTGTGGAGAATGATAAGGCCAAGATCCTTGAGACCATTCAGGAGCTTGATGAAAAGAAGAATGAAGCTCTGAACGTAGCCTGGCAAAAGGTGCTGTAGAGTTGGTTTATCTATTTATTTTATTTTTGTTTTGGACTTGGTTACGTAAAAGCTCCATCACACTGATGGCTGGTAGTAGCTGTGCTGTCTCATGATGTTTTGTGTTTTGATAACCAGGTAAATAAGGACTTTGGCTCCATCTTCTCCACCCTGTTGCCTGGTGCCAACGCACGGCTCGCTCCACCTGAAGGCTGCGGGGTTCTGGACGGACTGGAATTTAAGGTGGCCCTGGGGAACACCTGGAAGGAGAACCTAACTGAACTCAGTGGAGGACAAAGGTTGGTGAAAGAGTCTTAGTCAATCAAATTAGTTTTATTTTTTCAGTAATATGTCCATTGACTCTTATGCACTGTACCAATCTGTGCATTCTTGGGAATAAAATGATATATTTATAAAACTTCCTCTCCTGGAGGGACATCAGTTCCTATTGCTTAAATGGCTGAATTAATCACATGTAATTATAATAAATAGCAGGTAATTATAATTACAATTAATTAAAACAAAACAATCACAATAAATGAAAAAAAAAGAAACGCATTTCCTGTGGCGTAATCCTGCAGGTCTCTGGTGGCCCTGTCGCTCATCCTGGCCATGCTGCTGTTCAAACCAGCCCCCATCTACATCTTGGACGAGGTGGACGCCGCTCTGGACCTGTCTCACACACAGAACATCGGCCAGATGCTGCGCACACACTTCACACACTCACAGGTGCACGTCTCACACATTCACACTCTCCCTCACACGCTCTTTGGCACCAGTGTCTTAAGCCGGGAAAACGGGTTCAGTCTCATCACAAGGCTGACTGTAGGACTCAAGGTGTGAGTCCAGACTAAGGCAGTTTGACTGGTAGCACTCTCAAATCAAGGCCACACTGCAGTGTCTGAGTGCAGTGGGTGTCAAGAGGGTGTATTTAAAACGGCAGCACCTGGATAATTGAGTGTCAGTTTTACATTATGGGACTTTAGGCTTTTAATTTATATAGCACATGGTTAAAAATTATGTGGATGAGGTTGGCCTTTATAGGGGAATCAGCCATCTAGTGTGTCAGTGGGCTTGTATTATTTAAAAGCTAAAAAGTAAACCACTTTTTTATGGCCATCTGATCAAGATCAAGATATTAAACTTCTCGTGTGTCTGTGTGTGTGTGTGCGTGCGTGTGCGTTTGTGTGCGCGCATATACCAGTTTGTTGTAGTGTCACTGAAGGATGGCATGTTCACCAATGCCAACGTGCTCTTCAAGACCAAATTTGTGGACGGCGTGTCAACGGTGTCCCGCACAGCCCAGGCCCAGGAGGGTAAAGGACCCAGCCACAAGGCCCAGGCTAAGCTCAAGGAGAAGAAACAGCGACAGATCCTGGCCAACTGATTAGCCACTAGGTTTCCTCACTTTCTGTTTGTCACGTCCTTTTTTTATGTGTGTACGTTTCTATTTCTGTGTTCTTCGCTTTGAAGCTCTGGCTGTTATACACTTTACTGGTTATGTTTCCAAAAATAAAACTTTAGAAAGCAATTAGCATAATCTAACACACCCTTTTATCAAACGCAACAGGGCGCCTGGCAGTAATAACTCAGTTGGGAAGACCCACCCAAACAGCAGTGCATCTGATTACATACAGTGTAATGACAAATAAAACCATTGATCTGTGGCAGAGTATGGACACTGTGATACTGAGAGGTGCTCCAATTTTTCCAACATAAACTGGCCTCCGTTTTCAAAACATTGCCAAGACTTTACTGGTTATGTTTCCATGCTAAATTATGTGTATGCCATCTTTTAACTCGTATACAATTTTATACATTGAATTTTATGGAACTTTATTAAACTGACTTTAAAGTTATACTTAAATGAGTGATTTCTCCTCTCGGTTTTAACTTGTAGATTTATTTTCTAACAGAAAGTTATTTTTGTGGAACTGCATTTTTATCTAAATTGAATTGCAATGCCATTTTGCCACTAGGTGGCTCACTTTGACCAATTAAGAGTTGGAAGATTTGGAACGCTTGAGATTCCCCCCACTGAGTTAATGTGATTCTAAAGCCAGAGAGAGTAGTGTTTCTTTCATAGGGCATGACCATGTCTCTGATTCAGCCTAGTGTTTTAGTGTCAAATATGTAAACACACACAAGCTTTGTGTGTAAAAGCACTTCACAAGTTCAGATGTTTAGAATATAAATATGAATTGGATAGAACCGAATATACTGAGTTATTTTGTATGATCCATTATTCCAGTCAATGTAAATGTGAACCTGTCGTAGTAGCTCTTCTCTCTTACAAATCACATGAGCCTAAGAACATATGCAAGATATCTCACATTCCTTCACTTCCAAACCTCACTTGCACTGCCTTGCGTCGTATCCTCTTACACACACACACACACAGCATAGCAGAGTATCCACTTACACACTTGTTCTCACACCAGCAGCATGCAGCCTGGGGATCCAGCCCAGTCATGGTTGCTTGGTAACTGTTGGCGTGGTGTGGTTGCCAGGGCAGCGTGGCAAGTAAAGGGGGGTGGGTCGTGAGGGATGGTCGGCTGCTCTGATTTCTAGTCAGGAGAGAAAGGGAGTGAGGAGGCCCCTGTTTGCAGCAGACACACAGCACTAATGAACAATAGACAGCGCTGACTGCCTCCGGGCTAGGCAGAGACAAGGCTTGCGCTCAGGGTTTCATGTTTTTGTCTGCGCAGGGCCCCTCCATGACTAATTAGCTGAGAGGGGAAGGCTTTGTTGGGACATGTGATGGGACATCCATCATGGGTACAGCTGCAGCAGTGCACTGTCCACTCCAGCAGTGCCATCACTGACTGTGTTTATGTCTGCACCATTCACAACAACAACAAGGACTTGTGCCCAGAATTAAAAAAAATAAAATAAAAGTAATTGGAAAGAGGACCAGGAACTACGACTGCCATGGATCATGTATCCAAATAAACAACAGTTCAGCTTTGATATGACTTACATAGAAAAACAAGAGCAACTGTGTTAAAACAAGAACATTTTTTTATTCAGTAATACCATATATAATGCAATTGCATATCTTTGGCGAAAATAAACTTTATAAACATTTTATTAACAGAGGTTAGCATACAAAACTCAAGGGTATGTCTGTCTGACAGACATCGGACAACAGACGCAAACTGATACTGGATTGGCAGCTCAAGTTAGTTAAACACAGGAGAAACTAGAGAGAAGGTAATAGTCCTCGTAATGGGCAATGGGCAGTTTATAAACTCAAAGCATTGTTTTACTGATTGAATCAACAGGTCAATTAAAGCAATTAATGAGTGAGTGAGTGGCAAAGGTTCCTTACAAATAGGGGTGCTTACATCACCAAGAGCAGCACTATGGCTCTCCGCTCACATAAATACACACCCTAATCTCACACATTTCCTCAAGCAATGATGAAGACTGGCAAAAACCAACATGAGGCTGGTTACACACACATACTATAAATGCACAATCCATCCTGATCAACTCAGGCAAACAATTCTCTGGAAGTTGACAGATTTGCAACATGGCAGCACAAATTAATAGTTGGCAGTTAAACTAACTTCGACTTAAATAAACATCAAATGACAAACAATGATCAGAAATTAGGCTGTGATGGGCAAAACAAATCCAGATATCATTCTGGAATGAGAATCTGTGATAATCCCAAACTTTCAGGATCATCAGGTCACATAATGTATTGGCAAAAGTTGGCAAATGAGAGAAATTTCCAAAAATAAAACTTTAGAAAGCAATTAGCTTTTTTCATAATCTAACAGACCCTTTTATCAAACGCAACAGGGCGCCTGGCAGTAATAACTCAGTTGGGAAGACCCACCCAAACAGCAGTGCATCTGACTACATACAATGTAACAACAAATAAAACCATTGATCTGTGGCAGAGTATGGACACTGTGATACTGAGAGGTGTTCCAATTTTTCCAACATAAACTGGCCTCCGTTTTCAAAACATTGCCAAGACAAGCCTAAGTGCCAGACCAGGGTTTGACAACCATTCATGTCAGAACCTACGATGCGGAGACCACAGCTCCCTTGCTCTCTAAAGCTCATCACCAAGTGCACAGATGTCTTCAGTTTGATTCACAAATCAAAAAGCCATTGCAGAGGAAAATGTACATGGCACAAAATCAAACGGTTTTGGCAACGCTAATAAAAGAGATGTCCATAGCACAAAATTAACCAAAGCTACTGGGATTTATTTGACACTGTAAGGCTCATCAGTAGGCCTTAGCTGCCGATGGACACTCTGATAGGCTAACCACTTAGGCTTAGGAATGACAACACCACCACCCTGCTGAAGCCCTGATCCTTGAGAGCCTCTATAGTTCTGTCTCACTCCTATCCTATGCCCCGCTGCACTGAGTCATGAACAATCTACTCTTCTCCATTTCTATATTCACATTGCTTCCCCTCTGGTCTGCCCACAGAAACGCACACTTATTCTCCTCAAGCTACAGTCTCCTCCTCCTCCATGCCTTTTCCCACCAGCGCAAACAGGATCCATGGCAGTGATAGGTCACCTCAACCTGACCCAGCCGCATAAGCGCAGAGAACACTGGGAAATTAAATAGGGCCAAGCTGATGAATGGTGGGAGACATGACCATGCATCCCTCATTCACACACACACACACACACACACACACCCAGCAGGACTGAGCTTTGAACACTGTGATGTACAGTACAAGCCTATGGTGCTGAGGATGAGGTCCCATTTGGACTGAGGGAAGAAGATTCTTGTGCTCCTCCTCTGTTGCGCTCCCAGAGAGGAGCTGTGCACCTGTGTGTGTGTGTGTGTCTACCCTTTCTGTCTCTGACACAGCAACACACTCTTGCTCTAAGACTGTACTCTACACTTGCTTGCTCACACAAACACACACACACACACACACACTGAAGGTTGACTGGTCGTACTTTTTGAACAAGAGCTACCACAGTTGTTTTTTTTTTTGCATAGGTCAACACAGATACGAATTTAAGAGGTTTGCCACGAATGTCAGTCTCAGTTTGCACACATACAGAAAAAAAACACAGTGAGAAGAAACAGTAGCAAGAAAAAACGAGAGAGCCACAGAACAGGGGAGAGCACAGACAGTGGATTTCCATCCAGAGGGCGCAAGACAGAGAGGTAAGGATCGTCTCAGCTGGAATGGGGAGAACTGGCCGTCTTCTCTCCGTTCCCCACTTTCTCAAGACCATCTCTACGGGCAGTGGCAGTTCATTGAGGGTCTTTGTCATTTGATTTATTGTTGCTTTTTTTTAACCTTCCCTCCACCAAATCAGGTCCATTGAGTAGCTGAGAGGAGAGGCTACTCTCCATGGGTACACTGGGGTTTGTTGGCAGTTTTGAGGCTGGCCTGTAGCTGCCCAAGGTAAGCTGGAGAGATCCAAACAAAGCAAGAGTCAGACAAAATAATAATAAAAAACAAAACCTAAACCACATTGACATCAACCCAGACCCAGTGTCGAGGGTTAAAGGTTTTTTGTGAATATAATTATTGCATCTCATATTTTAGGGGTATGTAGGTAAGGTGAGGCAGTACACTTTAGAGGGGGAAAAGGTAAATTTTCACTTTTTTGTTTCTTTGTTTTTTGTTTTTTGTCTTTTCTCTTCTTTCACGTGGGTAATGGGGCATGAAGTGGCCAGGAGAAGTTAGTTTTTATATAATACAGACATGCACTCATTCTCTGTATAAATAGATTTCACGTGGAAGAGGACACCGATCTGAAGAGGAAGCATGCAAACATCTTGTAGTCCAAACTGAAACCAAAAGGAATAATAAAAAAAAAAAAAAACTATCCTTGAACTCCGACACGATGCAAAAACCCACTGCAAGGCAGATGGTCCGTTTTGGATGGGTGTCAATGTCCTTTTACGGTCCCTCACGTTCAGTCCCCATATGGCTTTGTTCTCCTGTGGGAATGTTGCTATTGCCATCGCTGTCGTTGAACTAGGTGAGGGTGAGAGAGTGAAGTGATTTTCTATTTTATTCTTTTTTTTGTCTTGTCTTGATTTTCAAGTGATGATATTCAAAAAAAAAAAAAAACCTGGGACAATTCACGGATCCGAGGGGGGGGGCCAGGGGGGAGGCACACCGAGACACAAAGTTGAGTGTGGGGGGCATTTAATGGGAGTGTTCACAAGAGCACAGAGTGTGAGTGAGAGAAAGAGAGGAAGAGAAAAGAGTGAGGGCGGGTGGAGGGGAAGAGGCTGCATCTTCAAGAGGAGGCCTAAGCCTCGTTTTTCATTTCTCAACAAAAGAAGGGCACAACGTCACACCATATTGCACCCGCGCGCACACACACGCGCGCACACACACGTGCCTTGTGCCTCACTTCCTGCCGAGTTTTTTGCTCCTAGCGGCATGGTTGGAGGTGGCCTCCAGGCAGGTGCGGATGCCGGCCAGGTGCAGCAGGGAGCCAGCCGCCTCCTTCAGCTCCTCGTCCAGCTCGGCTTTGGCCTCCCGCCGCGCCCGCTTGCTGGCTGGTGCCTTCAGCGAGGGTGGTGGAGGTGTGGGTCGCCCGTGGGGGCTCCTCCGCTGCAGCTTGCCGTCCTGGTCTGGGCTCTCGGGGTACGCGTCCGGCTCGGCGTCCGAGTCCTCGTCGCTGTGGAAGCCCTCGCTGCCGGCGCGGCGGGGTTGCTGGCGGGCCCGTCGCCCACCCTCATCCAGGTAGGAGAGCGAGGAGGAGGAAGAGGAGGATGAAGAAGAGGGCGAGGGGCAGCGCTGCACAGGCACGCTGCTGTAGTTGTGGTCCTGCTTGGGGTCACTGCTCACCAGCACCGAGTCAGGCCGAGACAGGTCCAGCGGACTATCAGGACCACCTGGGATGGAAAGGGACAGGGCCATAGAGAGAGAGAGCAAGGGAGGGAGAGAAAGAGAGAGAGAGAGAGAAATAGAGTGACAGCAACAGAGAAACGAACAAAAAACAAGGCATTAGCTGTAAATTAGAAATCACACAAATAACCCTGAGACCTGAACTGCACAAATGGCGTCAGCAGAGCCTGCTGGGAGCCCTGACGTTCCCTTCGAATAAATCCATCATCTGGAAACAGAATGCCAGGCAGGCACCAGGTCTGGGTGTGATGGTGGGCGATGGTGCCAATCAATATATGCCATCAGCTGTGGAAGTCGGCATGTCTGGTTTTGGCTCAGGATGTTATTATCAACATGTTGAGCCACAACAGAGAGATTAAGGCTGATGAGCACCAATGATAATAGCACCTAATAGCATGTGTCACATTTAATGAGGCCACTAGTGACATGAGGGGGCTTTGACACCAGGACATACAGTTGCGCTCAATGGCATCTGCCGACGCAGGCGTCTATATATAAAACATTTTGGCACCACACACACGCGCACACACACACGCACGCACACACACACACACACACA
The DNA here is from genome assembly GCA_027481765.1 of Tenualosa thibaudeaui. Classification (NCBI taxonomy): domain Eukaryota; kingdom Metazoa; phylum Chordata; class Actinopteri; order Clupeiformes; family Clupeidae; genus Tenualosa; species Tenualosa thibaudeaui. The sequence goes on along the minus strand of JAIFZK010000012.1, from coordinate 6,218,419 downwards.
CGCACGCACGCACACACACAGACGCACGCACGCACGCACACAGACCCCAAGAGTCTGCAACAACTCTGAAAATAAACTTAGGTGGACACAAGGAATGTGCAATGACTAAGTAGAAAAGAAAATATGGGGCCATGCGTTAATACAGCCAAGAAGCTTTAAGGTGGCACAGAGGGTGAGGTGGCAGAGACAGAGAGAGGGAGAGAGGGGAAAGGATGGCATCTCTTACATCGGTCGGCGTGGTGCCCAGGGGCCGAGTTTAAGAGCATCATGGCAGTGGCAGCATCAATGTCAGACTCTGGAAAAGGAGAGAACATGCATGGCGGTCAGGCTTCTACTGGGTGAGAAAGTGTGTGTGTGTGTGTGTGTGTGTGTGTGTGTGTGTGTGTTCACGCGGGGGGGGGGGGGGTCTGTGCTTGCCTATTTCCTCACTTCAAGAATGTGTGTAAACACACACATATGTATAAATTTGCACAGCTTCTTGGCTATGCACGCTTGACATAACTCATGTGAGCGTGTGTCAACGCGTGTCAGTGTGTGTGTGTGTGCAGGAAACGGGGGCAGGTTTTCTGAACTCCCATGCCACACTTCAAGGCACCTGAATTATTCATCGCCAACAAGACAAGAGTGGAGAGCAGAACACCACAGCCTCCGTAGTCAAGGTTACAGCAGAGGGGAGAAAGGAAGGAAGACAGAGAGAGAGAGAAAGCGACAGAGAGAGAGAGAAAGCGACAGAGAGAGAGAGTGACAGAGATGTGTACGGATGGAAAACGCATCAGCAGGAAACTGAGACAGACAGCGTTCCCCCCTAATGCTCTAAATTAAACATTGCTGCTGTGGAGAGTGAGACCAAAGACAGACAGTGTCATGTGTATGGAGTATATGCATAAGCGGTATGGCTGTGTATAGTGGCAAACATGTAATACTGTAATACTGACACACACACACACACACACACACAACAAGAATAAAGGCACTGCAAATGTGAACAATTGTATGTACAGATTAAAACAAGCATGCCCAACCCTAAACTAAACATACTCTCTCTCTCGCTGTGTGTGTGTGTGTGTGTGTGTCTGTGTGTGTGCGTGTGTGTATATGTGAGTGTGTACACATGGTGTAACTGGTAATGCTGATCGTGACTGTATCTGCGTCTCGGTGTAAATGAGGCCACGTGCGTTGGCTTCCAGAACGGGCACAGATGCACGGATCTCCATGCTGTGTGTCTTAATTAGCTAACACAAGCGGGAGCTTCGGCTCGCCGCTCCCAAAACACCTGAGCTGAGTTGAGGACAGGGGAACGGAAGGAGGAGAGGGAGAGGGAGGAGGAGAGGAAAGGGGAGGAAGAGATGGGGAGAGGAGAGGGTGAGAGGAGAGGGAGAGGAGGAGAAAAGAGGGAGAGGGAGAAAAAGGAGGAGAGGGAGAGAGAGGGAGGAAGAGAGAAAAAAAGGAGAGGAAAGCAGGAGAGGTGAATGGAACTTTGAGAGGGGGAGGACTGAAATAAAAAAAGAAAGAAAACAAGATGAGAAAGAAGGGTTTAGAAGAGAGAAGAGAGGAGGAGAGACTCACCTTTGAGCGAGCAGCCCTGCAGGAGGAGGTGGCGTGGGGGCGAGGAGGCACTGTCAGAGAAACACACACGCGCACACATACACACACGCGCACACATACACACACGCACACACACAGAGAAAGGAGAAAACAAAGAGAACGAGTGAGCACTCAAGGGCAACAGAGGATAGGGATCAAAGCACACCAGCTTTGCTGTCGAGACAGTGCCATGACATCCTTTGACCATTTCAGGCTGTTTGAACAAGGAAAAAGTGTGTGTGTGTGTGTGTGTGTGTGTGTGTTCTCTTTGTATGTGATGATATTTGAAGCAAGTGATTCCATTATGAAACAATTTTTCACACCTGCAGCTCTCAACTCATTTATTTTCCAAGGTGTTTAACTGGGAGACCAGACCTTTACCCTCATTCAAAAAACGAAACACTCTGATAGACACACACACACACACACACACACACGTCTTGGGTTGTTCCTGTGTAAACAGGCTAAGTATTATTGGATTGTGTGTGTGTGTTGCGCTTACCTGGGTGGGGAGGCGGGAGGTGTACAGAAGGCGTGTGCGGTAGGGAAGTGCTGCTTTTTTAAGGCCTGGATCAGGTTGGGCCGGTACTCTGGGTCAACACACCACAGAGAACCCTTCCCATTCACCTGAATGAGCACAGACACACACACACAGAGGGAAGAGAGGGCAGATATGAGTGAGACCATTTTCCACTCATTACCTTTTATGTTATTGCAGAAGTATTAATGAATGGAGTTGAACATGCCTGTACAGCATAATTCAAGCATTTTACATACAGTATGTACTTGGTGAAGCTGAACAGTTTTTTAGTCAAATGTATAGGACAGGATTTCTAGCCTGACAAGCCAACTATACATGAGAATGAATAGTCTAGCCATGACTGATAGACCGGGTCGTCCTTCAAACGTCCTCTGCACGCTGATAAGATGATAAGCTACCACTAGGGTACATCTAGGCGACTCTCTTTAAGGCCAGAGCAATGCGATTGGTCTGACCAAACCTTGGAAGAAGACCTACTGAGGCCCTATGGCTTGTAGCTAGACGTACTGGTTGAGCAAAACTATGTGCTACTGCTAGGCTCCATCTAGAACGTCTACATGTCTAGGCTTCATGATTTTCTACATTTACATTACATTTACATTTAAGCATTTAGCAGACGCTTTTATCCAAAGCGACTTAAAAAAGAGGATAACATTCAAGCTACAACACAATGAAAGAAGGAACAAGGAGTGCATATTGCTAACATAGAAACTGCACCATTTTAAGCTGAAAGTGCAATTAAATTGTTAAGTGCATTCTCAAAGTTTACGCCAGGAGATATTCTTGGAAGAGCTGGGTCTTCACGAGTTTCTTGAGGTGGAGAGGGTATCAGTTGATTTGGTAGCACTTGGCTACATGATTTCTACTTCATCGACTACATCAAGTAGATGTGTATAGAAGGGGTGTGGTTGTCAGACAAATGCATGAATAATGTTTATACTTTATGTGACACTCAGCAAAACTTAAAACTCCAGTTTCAACACAATATTTCATCTCCCGCCCAGAGGAGTGAAATCTCCAAATTCCGACGAGCCCTTTGACACACGTTCTACCGTTCAGATATTTCTCTCGTCACCCTGACACTGCAGTGCTGACTGCCTCAGCTGATAACGACATCCTCTCATCCACAAAGCAAAGGCACTGGGGACAGGCTACAGCAGAAACCACAATCCTAATCCCAAACCTCCTCCTCAAATGTAGCATCACTGTACGCGGGGCTCAGGTCTGCAGGCTGGCGGCTGTGGACGCTGGGAGCATACAAATGGAGGCGCGCCAACAGTGTGAACCTTACAGAGGGGGACTGCAGCCGCAGACAAGTGACTCATAGTGTGGTCACATGAGCGGGCGAGACATGGAGGGAAATTTAGTCACTGCCTGCGGCATTGTTACGGGCTTCTTGTGCCGTCAGAATATGACTATAAAGTATGAAGGGTATACTGTATAAATTATAGGAATTAAAATATAAAAACACTATAACTACAGACTATATGTAGAATGGGCTTTGACTATAATGGAATGCCAGCAAATAACACTAGACAGCAGGTTACCAATACGGCCATGTAAAAACATACATGTGAAGATAATGCAAGAAATTATTTTCAAATGTAAAAGCAATTAGGCTACCAATATGCAAATATTGGCAATGACAAAAAATTACTTCCTTAGCAATTACTGTACTCCTAACTAACTGTGTTGTTCCTCCTTTGGATGCATTTTAGTTGGAAAAAAAACAAATGTTCATAATTTCTATTACCATTCTACTACCATTCTAATTTCTATTACCATTCTAAGCTTCAAATAAGATATCAATTTGAGGATACCCCACCCAGTCCTTGCTAAGATGTTAGGCAACATCCACCCCCCCCAACCCCCCCGACCGCCCAGATCCGTGATGGACAGGGGTCAGGTTTATGTTCTTATCTCGGGGATCAAGACATTGAGATGCTCATGCGTTCACTAAATCCATTGTTTAGGCATAGAGAGGCGAGGTGTGCTGGAGACTGGCCAAGCCTGTGTCTGCTCTTCGGCATCTTAGGGCTGTTTTGGCCACATGATGGATGACTGCGCTGCAACAGAGGAACAGTGGCGTACTAGTGCAAATGTATGGGGAATATATGCTGATGCTCAGGAGGAGAGAACGGGCTGAAGGCTTAGAAACTGCACTTCTTTTCAGAAGATTTTGTGTGTGTGTGTGTGTGTGTGTATGTGTGTGTGCAGTGTTCTTATCATTTATCTCTCTGTGCTTTTCCAGCCCTGTCTGCGAGGAGTGGGAGGTTGAGGGAAGGAGAGAGAGACAGAGACAGCAAGAGAGAGAGAGAGAGAGCGAGAGGAAGGAGGGAGGGAGGGAGAAGATATGAAGGCAGGAGGGAGGATGGATGAGTAAAAAACAAAGCAAGAAAAGACATGTGAAGGACCCGTGCAAGATGGACAGAAATGCCAAGGAATGAGAAAGGAGAGAACAAGGCAGAGAGAAAGAGAGAGAGAGAGAGTGACTGAAGCGACTGGAGAGAAGAGAGGAATATAACCTTGACTCAGATTACCAGTCGACTCATAAACAGGAAGGAGGAAGCGTTGCCGCGGCAACCAAAACCAGGCAGTGTCATTTGAAACCCACAGCACTGCTCGACTCGGCAGACGGATGAGGCAGGCTGGGATGGTGCGGTAGAGCACACACTGACTACACGCCGTCGCCACACACTGCACGACTGCAGTTGACTCAGTTTTGGATGCTGTGGCCAACGCTGGGTGCATTCACCAGCTCACAATGGCTCTGCGAGCGCTCTGGTTTCAGTTAGTGGCCTTCACAAAACATCCGTGACTCTGTGGAAAGCCCAGAGAGGGGAGAGAGGGGAGTCATTATTTGTTGCTGGTCTGCCGAGCTGCCACAGAACTGGTACTCAAAAACGCCTTCAGTGCTCCGCTCCAATGGCCACACTACTCCCTCTTTTAAACATGACTGGCCAACCCAGACCACACAGTAACTATCTCCCACCCACCATTCTATAGTCACTCAAAACTTCACCGCTGTATTTGTAGAACAAGAACAAAGGCACTGCAAATGTGAACAATTCTACTGTATTCTACTGGACCCCCCCCCCCCCCAACAAAAACAACTCTGACTCACTCACTACAAATAATCAATGATCAATATTGATCGGAAAAGTTGGGGCAGACACAAGCCACTATTGTTCCGACACATAAATGGGAGATGCTCTGGGGTTAAAAACAACTGAGGGAATCAACCCATAGCCCTGTTGTTCTAGGTTGCCAAGAGCTGTCGGTTGGAATAAAAACGAGAATGTTTGGTACAATGTAGACCACACAGTGAAATAGCAGCCCTAACTAATTACCACAAGGAAACTTTTTCCTCTGCCCCAATCAGTTAGCATTAGCTGCCAGTTTTGTCATTCTAGAACCTAACGACAACACTCAGCAACCTCAAACAGAGGGATATGGGTTGACTGACTCCGGACTGTTCCTTTCAAAGCACCAAGTCTTGTTTACTTTAGGAACTGCAGGCCAAGTGCAAAGTTGTCCCTCGGCTGAAGCAACATGAGAGCTGATAGGATGGGGAGGTGGGTGGGGTGATCCAGAGACACAGACTGTAGTCATGTGTGTTCCTGACACACAGGTGTCTGTGGAAAGTGCTGCACAGGCACGTGGGGGCAGAGACTGCCATGCACAAATTTGCTTTTCCTCTTGAACTGAATTTCAAGGTTGTCTTGACCAGCAGACACCTGCAGTAAATGAGTATGTGTGCTACTGATCGACTAATCTGTAGCCTTCACAGTCCTTATTCTCATACTTTCCTCTCTCTGTGTGTGTGTGTGTACACATCTGTGTGTTTGCCTCTCAAAGGAGAAATCCAGACTGAATCAACCCATAGCCCTGTTGTTTGAGGTCACCAAGTACTGTAGGTGTTAGCTAAATAGCTAACTGGCACCTAACACTAACCAAACGGGGCACAGAAACATTTTACATTTTCCTTTGCCCCATTAAGTTGATGTTAGCTGCTGGTTTTCTATTTTGCTGTTGCTTTTTTTCCTACATGGCACTCAGTGATTTCTCCTTTAACGTCAAATACATGCAGCCAAGTACAACACGGTGAGGCTACTGAGAGGCAATACCCACTCGCTGGTGTTTGTGTTTCCTCTGAGAGCAGGAGGCTCTGCGACCTTGACTAGATGCCAGCCTTATCAGGAGGACTCTGAAGGGGCCTACTGACACTCACTACAATCACACAAATGGCACACACACACACACACACACACACACACACACACACACAAGCACAAACACAGCTGACAAAAACACTGCAAGAATAGCATTAGGTCTAATATACGGACACTTGCAAGTTGCAAGAGCTTCACATGTTCCCAACCAACGTCTACTATAAGGACACTAGTAAATAAACCACTACCACAGTGGTAACTTATCAACCATGGTGAAAAACACTACAACCACAGTTCTAAGACACCGACACAACACACTCTAACAGCAGTGTGTACTCTGGGACAACAGTGAACACTCCCTGACCACAGTAACTTAAACTGTGAACTGTAAAATCTGATGAATGTACCATAACCAGGGCTAACATACAGACATTGTCAACCATACCATCATGTGACTGAGTTAGGTTTTTGCTAGCTTCTTGATAGCCATGACATTGAATGTCAGCATATGTGTTACAGGCACAGAACCATGGACCACACTGACCTCAAAAGACCTCGCCACCAACCAGCAAAAGAGAATTCACTGCAGTCATCATTGCCGTTTCATACTTTTCTGCACAACTCTCACGACTGACTCACACTCACTCCACTTACTCAGCAGTGCACAGTCAGTCATTCTCAAAGCAATCTCTCAAAATGCCTCTCGAGTCCCCAAAAACAAAAAAAAACAACAACAAAAAAAAGACTTAATGCGGTCCCTGGTTCAACACAACACTCATCATTTGGAGAACACTGAACAGAGCACAGGTCTCTTGCTATCTCACTAAATAAATCATACTATAGCAATGCCCTTGACTATGGTATGTGTGTCAATCCATAGAGCTAATGGTATGGGACTTTTCAAACAGAAATTCAATCACCTCTATTTTACTGTAGGTGCCAAAGATCGTTTCTCTACAGTAGAACACATAGGCTGTGTTGTCTCTCCTATACTCACCTTCCCAAGGTTCTTCTCTACTTTGCGGAAGCACTTGTTGAGGGACAGGTTGTGGCGCACGGAATTCTTCCAGCCAGTGGGGGCGCTGGAGAAGTAGGGGAAGTGCTCGAGGATCCAGCCATAGATGTCCTTGACCGGCAGCGACTTGCTGGGCGACTGCTCGATGGCCATGTAGATGAGCAGCGAGAATGAGAAGGGAGGCTTGGACTTCACCGAGTCCCGCTCCCCACCTCGACCCGTGCCCGCTGCAGACGAGGACGAAGACGACGAGGATGCCAAGGGACCGAGCGCAGGCTCGCCCTCGATGTCGAAGAGAGGGCTGCCGCCGGCAAGTGTAGCCTCGTTGCCGGGCCCGCCCAGCGTGAAGTTTTGCAGCAGGTTCTCGTGGAGCCAGTTGAGGTTGGTCAGCTCCTCGTCGGCCGCCGCCTGGTCCAGTCGCGTGGCTAGCGGACTGGACGCGCCGCACTGGGCCTCGGGCAGAGTCCCCGCACCTCCCCATGGGGCCTGCCTCCCCATGCGCTCCTCCGCCACCACCCCAGGGCTCTCGGCTTTCTTATCCGGAGACATCCCAATGATTGGACCCATTAAACCAAGACGGTCTGCAGGGACACAACAGAGGCCAGAAAAGGGTTAATGACAGTTACAAGAAATGGAAGTCTGCAAATACACAATACAATGATGCATAACAAGGGACTCTTAACAAGGGGCTCTTACTGAAAACCTAAAGCATGCTATTTAGCCTAGCCGTGATGATTCAGTGTGGTGGGGTTAATTTGGCCCCCCTTTCCTGTTCCTTTGCCTCTTCTTCAGCATCTGAGGAGACTCTGATGGAGAGCTTCCTCTCCTGCCAGCGCTCCAGTCTTGAGCAGACTGCTCTCTTTGAGGAGTCTCCACTCGGCTCGCTCGAGTGGCCTGGGATGACTCTTGCTCTCCCTCTCACGGCCTCTCGTCGCCACCTACCTAGTTTCTCGCGTCTCCACGCAGCTGCTTGTTAGCCTCACACAAGCATGAAACGAGCAGCTGTAACTGAGAGGCCGTAACCGAGAGGAGAGGAGAGGGTGGCAATGGGAGGCTGAGATGGAGGGGGGGTATGTGCTTCATGTTAATGGAGGGGTTTCCAGGGGCAAGCCTCTCTCTCTCTCTCTCTCTCTCTCTCTATTTCCCCCTCTCTCCCTTCCTCCCTTCCTCTGGGTTATAGGAAGGAAACAAACCTTCACACACAGGGACTGAGCAGAAGGAGAAGAAGATGGTATTTAAAAAAAATGGGAGAAAAAAAACTGCAGACCAGCTGACACAGTTCCCGTCTAGGCGTGAAACGAATGAGACTAAATAAGATGGTGGTGCTTGACAGTCTGAATGCTGCTGGCAACCTTGGGTAATTTTAAGCCATTAAGTCATTACAGATAAGAGAGGATGGGGAAGCTCCTGCAGAAAAATCACCAGCATACCTCCACACTTTACTTCAGACTCAAGGAAGTCAAAATAATGAACCCGCACTTCAGTCTGCAAAAAGCCTACCCATCATACTGCTGTGGGTATTAACTCACAGGGTATAATGGAAATAATTATAGATTGAAATGATGAACAAACCTGAGAGAGAAAAGGGGAAAAAGGTGAAAGAGAAACTGTGAGATAGGGTGAGAGAGATGAACGGTTGAATAGAGAGGGGGAAAGAAGGAAAGAAAGGGAAAAAAGAGAGCTGTTGGTCAAATGAAGCGGCAGCACAGTGAGATGCCCCTCCTGTCTGCTCACACCAAGCTGTAATCTATGCCCTGCATGTCACCATGACAACCATGCTGTCACTTCAATTAAGGGGGAAAGCAGAGAGGAAGAGAAAGCCAGAGTAAGAGGGAGAGACAGAGAGAGAGAGGGAGAGAGATAGAACCACAGACAGCATTGAGTGAGCTAAGGGGTCCTCCATCATGCCCTCATTCTGACTATCAGCATCCACACCTCCCTGAATGCTCAATCCACCCACCCACCTACCCATCCAGGCAGCAGGCCACCCCCCTCACTGGCACACCCAGCATGGGCACCAGACGTCCCACTCGAGGCTGGATTTGAGGGGTGGATTCAGGGTGGGGTGGGCTGTGTATTGGAGAAGGGGGTGGGCATGAGCATACATTCTGAATCTCAGGAAGCCTTTTTTCCCCTCCCCACTGGCTATTAAATGCATAAGTGGGTCACACTAAGGACATACCTACTGAACGCTGCATGCCAGACTGAATTTGATTGGTTCTGGGGGGGGGGCAGAAGAGGGAAAAAAAGGGAGAAAGAGGAGGAGAAGGAGAGACAGGTGCACCCAATCCCAGTCTCTCCCAACTATCTCCTCATCTCCCAGCCAGCGTATCTCGCTCCAGGCCCGGCTGACGCTGAGGCAGAGGCAGAGCTCAGAGCTCTGGGATGGTCTGCACCTCCTGACAACACACACACACACACACACACAAACAGACAAACACACTCTCAGGCAGACACACTAGATACTAGATCCACTCAGACAGGGAACAGGAAAGGCCTGAGGTTTCCAGGATGGCCGGCCCCGGGGGGCACACAGGGAGGAGTGTCTGCCTTTGAGAAAAGAAAAGGAGTGCCCACCACAATCAATGCACTGAGGCCTGAGAGGGGCAGCAGAAAAGAAAGAGCGAGTGAGTGGAGCCATGGAAACAGTATTTTAATAAATAAGTCATCCTGAGCCTCCGATGAATCATAACTCTCCGAAAAAAGGAGCCATCAGACATGTCAAGCGGCAACAGCGGTGCCTGTTTCCGTTAAAGCGATGCTCCACTAAGAGCTTCCCTCATACATCGCAAACAAATAATGAATTAATACAGAAATAACACACTCTCACTCTCTCACACACACACACACACACACAGGATAGATAGAGAGAATGGAACAAAAAACACTTTCACAGACACAGCAAGAAAAAGTCTATATTTTTCCACGTAGGCATCACTGCAACTTTAGAGCAACGGCGAGAAAGAGACATCATCCGTCTCCGAGTCGATCCTCTCCACGGGGCTCCTGCACATCAGCAGCTCGTCTCGCTATAGTAGACTACGTGCTCTCCCCAGAGTCGAAGGTGACAACAAATGACTAGATGATGAAATGCCGGCACTCAACTTTATGAGCGTGACTAAGTGTCCGCCTATATTTGAATGCAGCGCATTCTCAAGCAGGAATAGGTGATAGCGAGTGACATTTTATCTTAAACACGGACACACACACACTCTCTTTTCGCCTCTCGCCACAAAAAAGAAAATGCATGTAGAAACACATACACACACGCACACACAATCACACACGCAAATGAAGGATATGATGAGCGTTGACTCCCTGTGTTTCCAACAGCTGCTAAGCAACCAGTGCGGGTTATATTAATCCCTATTAGCGGTATAAACCCCTCCTCACCTTGGCTCATCCTCAGAGGCCCTAACATATTAACATGTGTCGAGCCAGGGGTAGAACAGAGCTCTCTGCCCATTCAAAAAAAAAAAAAAAGAAAAAAGAAAACGCATGCACGCACACACACACACACACACACACGAGCGTACACCCCTTTGAATAGGCACAATGTGAGGAGGGCTGGGAGAGAAACGAAGCCGCCACCCGGGCTGCTGGCAAAAAAAAAACAAAAAAAAAAACAGCAAAGTGCTTTTTATGCGATTACCGCCAGTCAATTATCAGCTTTGTTATGATTATCATCATTATCATCGCTCTTATCAAAAGGCATCAAAGCGGGTGCTGCCGCCCGACAGGCGGACCATAATGGGCCACTTGTGACAGAGAGCAAAAGAGTGGTAGTGGGGCTGTGGGGTAGGGGGGAAAGCGGTGAGCTGATAAAGGGAGCGGGAAGGAAAGTCTCTGTCTGTCAAGAGCCTTGGAACACACACACACATGGCTGCATCTGGGGGCCTCTCATCGGCTTGTGTGGGGAAAACAAAGAAACAGGGAACTGAAACGATGAACCTTTTCGCTGCACTCCTCTTCAAGCACGCATGGTAAAAACAGAAAGGACAACTGGCAAAAAAAGAAACCCCAAAAGGTTTTAATTGTCTAACTTAAGACATCAGATCTCCATGTGGTGGCAATTAATCAGTGACTGGATCTTCATATAAAGCTGAGCCATCATATCCACTGCCAGAGAGAGACACAATAAGACCAATGAAGGCAGGCAGACAGAGAGAAAGAGAAAGAGAAGGAGAAATACAGAACAACAGTGAGAAAAAAAACAAAGACTGAGAGATGTCTGACTAACGAACCGAAAATGAAAGTGGTGGGAAAGTAACCACTAACAGCAGTCAAGGAGATGACAGTAATGCGGTCTAATCGGAGAGAGTGTGAGACAGGGTTTAGAGAAGAGAGGCAGAGCTGAGCACATGCAGACAGGGAGCACAGACTCCATGGTGTAAGCCCATAGAAAGTTATCCAACCCCCACAAGGTTGTGATAACAGGGGTGCTGTGCTACGCTGTGCTGGATGCAAGCATGGCCGGTGACCCCGGCTCCCCACAGAGTGTGTGTGTTTCCAGTCTGCTGCAGAAAGAGAGAGCGAGAGAGCAGATAATGGAGCCAGATCAATACTGTCTAGAAGTGCTGAGTCCAGCGATACGCTGTGCTTCTCGCCTCGCTGCCTGACAGCAGCCCTGACCTAACACAATACACAAGGACGTTGAGAGAGAGAGAGAGAGAGAGAGATAGAGAGACTGAAAAAGAAAAAGAAAGAAAAAAAGAGCGTGCACACCAACGAGGACTAACTATATGACACTCTAAAACCACCTGACTAACCCCACTTTCGAAAACTGATCACAGAACTGTAGCCATAACCTCTCACACCCTGCAAATTCATAAGATAAACACACAAAGTTTGCAGAAGTGACGTCTTCCTCGAGAGCAACGTGCCATTCTCCGCCAATCAGACTGCCTTGGCCTAAAACTGAAACACTTCCCTTCAAGAGAGGAACAATGACTACTACTCACATTCCAATGTGATATCTTGATTATCACCGCAGTGGACTAGTCAGCCTTTGTGTCTGGCGCTGTTTAACTTCGGCCCAGATCAACAAGAGCGATGAGGTGGCTTTGCATTGACCCGCAAGGTCAAATTCTACACGCTCCTCTCTTGGCGACTATGTCGCTCTGAGCAGACTCAGATACGCACTTGTGGGTCGTGTGACACTGACATGAACAGAAGTCTGCCTCTCTGACCCATCCAACCCCCATCCACCCTATCACAGCTAGCGAGTGGTGGAAGCCAATACACCCACTTACCCACACGCACACACAAACACACAAACTACCACCTCCCCCAGGCCGAAGTGGTGTGTGTTCAACCCTAGATAAACGAGCCTGGCGATTTCGAGGAACTTGGTACATGCCCACTGCTGAGGAACCCAGCGCTGTGTGTGTGTGTGTGTGTGTCAGCATCAGCTGAACAGGGCCTTGGCACAAGACAAGCTCTGCAGGAGGGGGCTGCATGTGATTCTCTGGGTGGGTCGTCAACACCCACCCCGCCACCCCCCCAAAAAAGAAACGTGCTAAATGAGGCAACTGGGGCCCTGATCAACGACACCAAACACTCAGACAGGAAGGTTGAGCGACACCCGTGACAAAACTATTTGGAGAGTCATTATTCACTACGCCGAGCACATAATCAACAGCGAGCCCTTGGTTTTTCTCTCAGCCGCACGCTTTCTCTAACGGCAGCCCCTTGAGTTAGCCTCGTGCTAAAATAGCCCTCCTGCTGACATTGAGGAATGGGCCCCTCTCTGCATCTGCAGCGTGGACAAACAGGCCAGCCAGTGAGCCGACACCGTTACACTCAGACCCAGTGTGCTCCCCCACCCCCTTCACTTGTGAAAAAAAAGGAAGAACGAAGGAAAAAAAGAGCTGTTGTTTTAACTTTTATCTCGCTGCACAATGTGGTGGTGAGAGGGTGTTCCACAGAGGCAGAGAAAAACAAGAGGAAACGTTGAACCTATCTTTGAGGAAGTTCAACTTTACCCCCCCAATCGGTGTTTGTTTTGTCTGCCCCCCCTCCCAACCCCTCTTCATTCAAACATGCAAACTCTAAGCACCTCATGGTGACTGCCAGAGCGTGTTGGCCTGCGTACTGATACACCAGAGGGGGACCTGCCCCCTCTGAAAAAAGGGCTCCATTTACTCAGAGAGGGGGATTTTCTGCTAATTCTTCCTAAAAGCACTATAGCTTCACTTTGGACCAGCCCACTGGCCACATTCCAGCCTCGACTAATACATGGGAAACGAATGGACTCTGAAGCGCTTGCCACAGGCCCCACTTAGCAACAGACCCTGCAATTTATCCCTGAAAACGACAAAATGCAACCCAAACGACTGACACAGAGACACGTGAAACGTTAGCGTACTCACTCACAACATGCACACACGTCCTAAAAGACAACAAAAAAGTCGACTTGGAGCACGATCACAGCTGAGAATAGAGCCTTCCAGGCACTGGGGTCAGGAATGTGGAGAGTTTCAGGCAGGCTGCATGCCTCTGAGGGCTGTGCTTCTGGGACACGCGCAGCTCTCCAGCAGAGGCTGAATGGGTGCCGCTTACACACACTACACACACAGCAAGAGCACTGCAAAGCTGTCGAGACACAGACACACACACACACACACACACACACACACACACACACACACACACACACACACACACACACACACAGCTAGAGGTTACTGTGTACAAAACACACATGCGTCGTTGACAGAGAAGGTTTAAAAAGTAGGTCCTCAAAGCTGTGAAACCACTAACTTTCCTTCACCGTCGAGCACCGCCCTGAACTGGGTAATCAGAGCATGACACACCAACGCACCTGCTTTATCCTCCCTACTCTCGTCTTCTGACTAAAACATGTGTCACACAGGCAAGTGTTGCATCCTGCTACACCCTGTGTCAATGCATTATAATACTGGAAGGATATCAATAACATACAGTCCCAAATGGCCTCTTCTGTAAGAGCTCAGGATTTAGGGATTAAGGGCAGAATTCAACACAGGCTCTGTGCGTCTCAAAACAAATACAACAACCTTTTGAAATACAACAATCAAACTTGTTTAATTGACTGTCTAAAGGACAGCTGTGTCAAGGCACGTAATGCACACAGGGTTTGACTGTTCTGTATTTCTGGAAATGTCACTATCTGAATGGTTTACGTTTATGGTTTCTGTCCAATCTTTCCGAGTAAAAATTCTTCAGTCTCGGCACACCGAAACTATTTTATGAAACAAGGTACTGATGTCTGTGGAAATCTCTCCACCTTCACCCAAAGGCCACACCTGCCCTGTCTACTGGAACTCAAACACAACACAACTCTTCTGTGTCTATGGAGGTGGAGATAGTGGCATTTCAACAATTTGTTTGTTTTCATAGTTGTTTGTTCGTCATCACATCTTTCCCCATGTTGACCCCATGTAATTGTCCTGGAGGGGGAGGGAGGGTGTCTCCATCACCACATCCCTACCAGGCCCCTCCTGACCTGCTTCACCCACGCTAGCAAACGAGGCAGTCCGCTGTCACACTGCCATCTCAATTAAACGAACCCCGTTCACTCGGCCAAGAGCGACCCAAACAAAGAGCTATTGTTGCCTGTGACATAAGGCGCAGTCTAGGGTCCTCTCCCTCACACTCTCTCTCTCTCTCTCCCTTTCTCTCAATCAAGCTAACGGCCACATTAGCATTACTTACAATGGGAGAGAGTGAGAGCGCTGCCTCCTAGCGCACATCTTAAATCCTCTTGGCTGTGCTCAGACAAGGGGAGTGAACGGTTACAGAAAAGGGAGGGAAACAAGGGTAGGGGGGCCGGGAGGGGTCCCGGGCAAAGTTGTGACAGTCTGCAAGGGACTCAATGCACAGGGACTGTGACCAATTCAGAGATGCAAAACACACACTATGAAGTCGCCTCACGGGCGCCACCAAACAAGCTGACCCTCCTTGCGCTTGCCATACAAAAGAGTGCACACACACACACACACACGTGCACACACTCTCGCATACACGCACCAAAGGGGAGTGTACCACTCACAGGAAATCAAACTAACAGCCTCCATAATCAATGGTGAGTCGCAGACACAATTAACTCTTATTGCAATGCTGGACAGAAAAACAAAAAATGATCAAATCCAAAATGACATGTGCTCTTTAGCAGGAAGGAGGGTGGGGCTGGGGAGATGGGTGTTGGGTTGGTTTGGGAACGGGGTGGTGGGGGGTGAAAGCAGTGCAAAATTTGCAACCCAAATTCAGAGCACAGCCACCTATATTGAATTACAGCATGCTGATGTCACGTAACCAAGACAACTGAAGCGTTGCAAGCTCATGGGGATGTCCCTCCCCCTGGTCCGTTGCTCTGGGCGAAAAAATATATAATGGGGATGGGGGGGGGGCTAGACGATGAAAAATGTGTGCAGCTGCAGTCATTAAGAGCAGTCACCTCCCAACAAAGGCCAGATAATATCAGCAGATGAGCGCTGGGGCCTTGATGGAGGCAGACCAGAGGCTCCAGTTTAGGCAAAGAGTGGTCGCCACAGAAACCCGACATGGACGTCAGGAGACACCACTTGCGTTACACCCACCCACCCAACACATAGCACATGCACCACCGCTGTGCTTCTTAAATGAAAGCACAGCTTTTTTCTGAAGATTCATTTCTTCCTTTTTCTGCCCCTGTATTTCATATTTTGTCACTTTAAAATCATTTACCACCCACATCCCCCAATAGCATGGTAGACACAGGTTTCTTTGTTCAAATTCTGCAGCGTGGCACCTCAGTGATGAAAACAGGCTTCAAAAGAACAATCCCCTATCCAGTGGCTCGACTGTCTATCAAAACCTACACACTGGTGTGCCAGCAGAAATTTGGCTCCTTTGTTACATCCCTTCACAAACAGTTCTCAGATTAACAGATTAAAAACTAAAGGATACAAATAAACAAAAACAGGCTGCCATACAGCATTTGTTAGGCAAATAAAACTATAACAGTAAAACAGGCATCTCATGAGGTCAACAACAAGGGTGTCTTCCCGTCAAAACATTTCTCGTGTGAAGACATAAACAACCACTCATCATCAGAAATGCAATAATGCTCCAGATAATGTCTCTATTCTTCCTCCTGAGAGGACACGTTCACCTATTCCTACAGATAAACAAGGTATAGCCTGAGAACAGTAGGTCAACATGACAATTGACAGAGGCATGGGGAAAAAAGAAAAAACTCCCCAAGATTTCCCGTTAACTGAATCAAGCAAAGAGGGGTTAGAGAGGTCAGCACCGCCACTTCCATTGGAGTGAAACAGGAGCCCCCCTCCCACCTCCTCCTCCTGTAGGCTAATTTCATTTGTCAATGCCAACAGAAAAAATGGGCTACAAACCAGCAGCCTCCCTCAGCAGTACCAGTACCTGAGCCCTAACAAGAGGTCACCTTGTGCTAGTCCAGCCTAGGGCTCGAACCTGTAACCTCACATCAACACAGCAACACCACGAAGAGGGAAGCAAACACCCTAGCCAGTCAACCAAAAGCCCAGGCTCAAGTCAGCTGACTAGAAGGCTAACATTTTTTTGAGTGTTATGGAGGGACGTTTAATAACATTCTACGCGCAGCTCAGCTAGCTGGCATCTGTTACACTATCACTCCACATCCTGACCAGTGGCTACTTCTCCCATGCTGCCCCAAAGTGCTAATAGCTTTTAAAGGGCACTGATCCTTCCCACTGCTTTGGACAGCGAACAAAATGAAGGGGGGCGAGTGTTTGCTGTCTTGAGTCCTTGAGTGACCAGATTCTCAAGCAATTAACTTTCCCAAACAACCACTCGTGTCTGTGTGTGTGTGTGTGTGTGTGTGACACAGAGAGAGAGAGAAAGAGAGAGAAGAGAAAGAGAGAGGCTAAGCATACCCACTGTAGCAACCTCCCAATGATGATGGTATCTTTCAAGGGTCCACTCTGGCACCCAGATGTGGATTGCCGCAGGCTTTTTACCTGCTGGTCGTGCAACCATCCAACAACCCGCTCCCCTTGACTCACACAGCGCTCACCCATCCCCATCTCTCTGTGTGACACAGAGAGAGAGAGAAAGAGAGAGAAGAGAAAGAGAGAGGCTAAGCATACCCACTGTAGCAACCTCCCAATGATGATGGTATCTTTCAAGGGTCCACTCGGGCACCCAGATGTGGATTGCCGCAGGCTTTTTACCTGCTGGTCGTGCAACCATCCAACAACCCGCTCCCCTTGACTCACACAGCGCTCACCCATCCCCATCTCAGAAATTGCACGATTAACCATATTGCATGGGAGGCAAAATCCTAGTGCAATTAACACTCCTGTTCTGGCTACCCAATTAACCTTTCTCACTCAAGCTTTGGTGGAAGTGACCTCCTTTGCTTATGACAGCTCTTTTCCCTTCCTCTGATGATGTAAAGGTGTAAAGGTCTGTGGCAATGAAGAGCAGGCCGCTGTTAACAGTGTTTTGCAGGGGGCAATTCCCATGACTCAAGCCCTGATAAGGGTGAGTTTTGAGTTCAGGAATGATCTCAAATAATTACCCCAGAGGCATTACAGCATTTGCATGTGAACATAACATGTGCATGAGTGAGTGAACGTGTGCAGACTAGCACGCGCACACACACACACACACACACACACACGCAGACGCAGACGCACTGAGAAAGCCCAGCAGATGGTTTGAAGGCTTCACACAACACACAAACACAGGGACTGCCCAGGGCCTGAATTTCTGGCAGTAAAAAGGACGACAGGTTGATCATTTGGGTTTCTCCTCTTTTATCTTTGCTCTCCTGTGTTTGCCATTTATCTGGAGCAGAGCCGTCAGCAAACAACATCTGTTGAATGAAACGGGATAACTGGGGCCATCTCTTTCTGCCATTAACCTCACCCCCACCCTGCTCCACCCCTGTCATTCCAACTAGACAACGGAATGAGAAAGAAGCAGTTTAATTCAAACGGTGCTTAGTATCTAGGGCAATCCTGTAATTCCATAAGGACTACTGTTTCCTTAGTTTTTCCCAGTGAATCCAGCCATTAACCTTTTGTACTTTAAGGTCCATACATTAGTTATATCTGAAAGCCTTTCAGAGTTGGCAGTGCTAGGGTGGCATTGTAGAATTGGTAAACTCAGCTCAACTGAACAACTGAGCAGACAATACTGAATTTAATACTGCTGAAACTAAATGTGTCAAGTACCACATGTTAGGCCTGTAATCAGTGACAATATTTCTACATGACTCTATACAGGATAGTGATGAAATAGGATGCCCATGTCTCCAGAGATTTCATAACTGAATAAAGCTGGGCCCTACAGAAAAGCAGACAACAGAACATTCCAAAGAAGCAGTCAAATGACCGGCAATCTTATATTTTCAGTAATGCTTTGGCAACTTTAGAGTCAACATGTGTTTCATCAACGAGGCCGCTTTCCCCTGCTTTGGTTAAAAGTTATCAGTAACAGATTGCCTGGGGTCAAGGGTCAGTCGCCTGAACCATGGAGGGATGTTAAATGGTGAGCAAATTCTCTCCGTCAAAAATAAAATATATGTCTCCATTGTAATTTCTCAACAATTTTAAACAGTCTCAACCAGCATAAAACTCTAATGCTTCATAACAACTCGGTCATAACTCGTGACAATTTATCCTTGTACATAACAAACCAGATGTTACGAGTCGGTAAACGGTGTACAACACAAGCACTCCATAAAAAATAGACAGATCAATTGGTGCTGTGGTGAGCCAAGTCCCTGACCTTTAAGGTTAGCCGAAATTAACCTACTCCACGCACGTGTTTTTCCTCAAAGGAAAAACTCGTAATTAAAAAAAATCACCATGGCAAATATAACGTCAAACTAGATAGGAAAACCAATGATTACCAGAGTATGTCACGTTAAAAAAAACAGCAGCATAAATTCCTATTTCTCCCTGACGACACAAAGTTGCCCCACTTTGGCTAACATTACATTGGTCAGCTGAGCTGGTTGCACTGTCAGTTTTATAACGCCAGATGCACCACACATCTGTCGGACTTGGATTAGACAAGAAGGCGTTTCATACAGTTAGGCAGGAGCTGTACAAGACGCACAATCTTGAAGACAAAAAGTTCAAGTAACGCTATACGGGTTAAGTTACCGTTGGATCCTATTTTAAGTGGCCATCACCTGATAAGCGTTTATATTTGTGGTGTGCACGACAGAAAGGTTGGGGAGGGTTAGTTATTTTACCCAAAACAGTTCTACAGCACATTACGTATGGAAACATTTAACGCGTTACTTGGATATGATGCTATAAAAACTGATACATGAAACATGGTGAAACAGTTATATTAGTCTGCGTTCCAAGTGCCAAGTACCAATGCAAAGAGCAACGTATACCACACGAACATTGAAATGATTCAAAGCTTTCGTGCTGTCCGCCAACAGACCACAAAAGAAGTTTTCCTTCGCTAGCAGCACCACAGCTAACTAGCTACGACCGACGAACCACATGGATACTTCGGAAAAGTGGTTTAATATCACTTGTTTGCTATGCTGACGTACAACAAGGCATACTCAAATACATTGCCTGTGTGCTACTAAACAGAAATCTTCAAATACAGCCTCGGGGCAATGTCCCGATTAGGAGAAAGGCAGGAAATGTCCGTTCGGGCTACCATGCTTGCTACAACGATAGATCTGGTTAACGTTACATTATGAGTCAGTTTTCCCTTTTCCCTAAAACCAAACAAACAACTGTATTTGGTATAAATCAACACTACAGGAAAAACTTTGCTCTGCGTACTTACATTCATACACGCAGTGCCTATGAAGCAATATAATTCAGATTCTCTTCTCAATGTGCTCTCGTTCAGATGCCTGTCTGCTTGGACTGAATCAGAGAGCAGCAGCTGCTTCCTCCATCCGCGCGGCGAACAGATCACGCTGTTCGAGCCGCACGGCAACGCTACCAAACCCTGCGCCGTCGCCAAGGCAACAGACCTACTTCAGCCAATCAAACCCCCTCCCCTCTTACATCGCCCTGGCAACTGCCGCAGCACAGCACAACTACTGGTGAAATGTTCACTGCACGCCATTACGGCTCAATTATAGAAATCTCCCTTTCGTGTGTTTAAGTTGTGTGAGAAACGTAAAAAAAAAAAATGAAAAAAATGTACCCTATGTATGCATGCCTTGCAGTGTATGTAAAAGTCTGATTTCTGGGCCTACAACATGAGGTGCAATTTGTGATTTTATGGGATACAAGCAATATTAGATGATATTTATAAGGTTTTTATAAGATTTATAGATGATAATTATAAGGTTTTTGAATTAAGTTTGCTGGGGAATCCGTTGATAACCACAGTTGAGGAGTATTTGTGACGTCAGACGCGTTTTATCCGAGCATTGCCATTTGCTCCCTTATGTAATTTTACTGCTGAAAATGGGTAAACGCACTCTGCAGGCTTATGCCAGATTTAAAGAGTTAAAGGAAAACAAATGTTTTGAATCCTTACTTATATTAGCCTACACTGAGGCAGAGATCTTTTTATTTTACACATTCTTGTGTAAAAGTGTGGTGTTGACCTTACTGGTGTGGAACATCTGTGGATTCACACTAAACTGTCACTTTAACAGCAGAGTGATAGGTGACAAGGCTACATAGGTCTACACAGCTGTTCAGCGGAGTCAAAAACTCAGGCCCATAGCAGTTCAGCATAACTACCTCCTGATTTCTTTTTTCTCTACTAATATCAATTTGAAAGTGATCACTTGTTGTCTCAAAGTCAAGAGGGAAACTAAATGGCATGACATTTAACTTAAAGGCAGCCAGTGTTTTGTGGGTTTAGTTTGCACACACCCTGTTTCACCTGAAGTCAAATTGTTGTTCAACTGGTTAAACAGGGTCTGGACAGCGGCTGAGCAGAGATCACATGCTAGATATGAGCATGTCACCAAACATTCCAGGCTCTGGCAAATGTAGCCTAGAAATATTTCTCAGGTTGTTTTGTACACACACACCGGTATGTGTAACATCTTCTTGTGTGCCCAGGTGTAGGCTATGTCTTCATCTGCATATAAAATGTAAATAATACTACTTTTTGGGTCACATTCATCTTGGGTCACTGAGCTCAGTGTGCTTGTATGTGTGAATAAACATCAGTATATGTGTGTGTACTTGTATGGCAACGATTGTGTGATTTATATATATAAAAAAACATCTTGTATGGCATTTATTCTCTTCAATTTGTTTAGTGCCTTTGGAAAGCTAGCACTGTTGAGTATAAGGCAGGTCCATTGTCAGTGTCCGGATCATTCCATCAGAGAGATGAAATTGCAGCGCCAGCAGATGACGAAGAAGGACAAGACACAGTGATCACCGTGGCAACAGCAGTTAAGGTGTCATCAGAAAGGAAGACACTGCCTCTGCCTCTCCAATTCAAACCAAAACAGGAATCCAGGTGAACAAGTGGTTAATGAAAATACACACAAATTATGTGACTGTGAAGACAAGGAACATAGGAACCTGTTTGTGTTTAGTAGCACAAAGGGAAACAGAGCAAGCTTGGAATATACAGAACACATGAAAGTAAATGGCTCAAAAAGCAGAAACTGCATGTGCTTTAAAGGGTTTCAGTGCATCATAAGTGTCAGGAGTTGGAATGGAGAGGCTTCAGATCAAACAGCCTTGAAATGGCCCTCATTAGCTGAACTGATTAAGTGAGGGCAGAGTGAATGAATGAATGAATGAATGAATGAACAAATGAATGAATGAATGAAGATATTGACTGCTAGCAGAGCCCATCTTTTCTTGAGGGAGCAGTTTATCTTTTCTATGGGCCGTCTTGTAAGCAGCTCTGTGTGTGTTTGTGTGTGTGCGTGTGTGTGTGTGTAGTGGGCGGGCTGTGGTGGTGCGGTGGTCAGGTGCCCCTGCTGCTTTAATGGTCCATAAATCAGAGCTGGACTGGCTGCGCTGACGCCACCCCACTGAGACCCTCTGATGCGGAAAATGAATCAGGCTGTTTTAAGGGGAACGCCAGCACCGAGATTGTCCACACACACACACACACACAAACACATACTTTCACCTCTCTCTGTCCGGACTGGCTAGATAAGACAGACTTGCACATAATTCAGGAATACACACAGATCCACAGATGACACATACACACACACTGCACTTCAAGCTTGTAAAACACTTCATTAATGACAAGTTGTGTTTGTTCACCAGATCTCATTATCGTTTGCCTATTGGCTCTGCAAGCCTTCTTAGAATGAAAACACCGGCACTGGTACCCTCCCTCCACACAAACTCTCTCTCTCTCTCTCTCTCTCTCTCACACACACACACACACACACACACACACACACAAACACACTTACTCACAAATACACGCATCAGTGGCACCCTTCTTATACAGAGTCCCTAGTCTGGTAATTTCAAACAAACAAATTGACACAGCCTTTTAATCATTATAAACAATATAATATTTAATAATATTTAAAAAAGGTTTCAATCACTTAAATAACCAGCTTTCCACTCCACTTCAGCACTCTAGTAATCATGAGCAATGAGTTTTAAAAGGAGGTTTTTCTAGTAGCATATGGCATGAAATTCTGAAATTCTACCATAGTCGTTTACTTCTTTTGCTTACATTCTTTAATCACAATGAGTGTCCATTTAATTGTTCTATGCAGAAGTGTAACTGAGCTCCCAACAGGGAGTGATTGGGAATGTGATTGCATTTCAGGATCGTCTGGCCTCTGTATACTCGGTTTGCCACTTGCTTGTGTGTGTGAGTGTGTGTGTGTTGTGTGTGTGTGTGTGTGTGTGTGTGTGTGTGTGTGTGTGTGTGTGAGTGTGTGTGTGTTTGTGTCTTTTTGCACGATTCATGCATTACTCTGCCACTCACATGCACACATCCAGGCTCGATGACATTACCACTTGCCAGTCCATCCATCTTTTTGGACAGGTGAGGGTTATATTGGCCATCAGCTGTCTTCAGCATCTTCTGGCTCAGTGTGACTCTATAAAATGGCGACTGCTTGTGAGCACACATTTAGATTCATGTGTTGTTCAGCAAAAAAATGGATATGCTTAAATGACAAGCACCTGGGAAATAAATCCATGATATAATTTCCTGAGACATTCTCATTTAAAGGTTTCTGTTTCAGTCAAAGTAGGATACATGTTACTGTATGCTGGAGGTGTCTGTGGTTCTGTGCTCTAATTTCATTTAGTGTGCTCTTGGAATCACAAACAGTTTTTATGGAGTGGTGTGTGCTGAAATTGAAAGCACCAATGTGTCAAAGGCTGCTGCCAAGCACACACCCAGCAGTCATCACTTCTTACTGATTACAGCGGTTGGGTCCGTTCCATAGATAAAGGTCTCAGGGTTGTCAGACTGGGTAAACAGGCACTATTTGCATTTACCCACTGGCAAGAGCTTCAAAGCTACTGAGCTTAATGACATGTCAAGGCACAAATGAGTGCTCTCTTTCCAAATGAATTCCAGTCTTTTGGAATTTTTTTTTGCTGTTTTTGTCATTGTTGTTTTTACCTGTGTTATTAAAATTATGACAGATATAACTGCAATTCAAAATATTATTGCTTTGTAGCATCACTTTTAATTCCACATAAGCTGTTATTGGATAGAAGGAAGAGCTCAAAACACATTTCATGATGCAAATAACCAAACCCACGTGGCTGAATTTAGCCACAAAAGTAGGTCAAGAATGGGAGATCAGGATCATGGCCATGCTATCAACAGCCCCACTGTTTCTCCTTGTAAAGAGTGGACTGATATCCCCGGGCGGCCCACCGCCCATGGAGAGCAATATTAAACAACACTGTCGAGTGTGTTTGCTTACAGAAGCACCTTGTTTGACAGACCTTTGTGAGTGTTGGGGCCTTATGAATTGTGTCAACAGGCTCGGGTTGTCCCTTATCTGTGGACTGATAGAGGTCTTTCTCAGTGCTGTGCAATAAAATACTCAATGAGAGGAACCTGGAAAAGGACACACTATGAGCCATTCATCCTATTAAAGGCAATTTCACATCGATTTGACCTACTTAGTCAGATAAGAAATAAACAGTACTGTGCTTATGCTTTTTTTCTCTCCTCAAAAAGCAAACAGACAAAAAAACAATTTGACGATCCTATAATATGGCCAAGTGCATGCCATTAAAACAGCCCTTATAAAAGTCTTTGAAGACCAGGATGTGAAATGGAGCACTTCATTCAAGTGACTGCGAGGTGCAACCTGTTGCTTATCGCTTTCCATTGTAGTGTGGTTGGAAACTCACACTATGCAGGTGAAGCCCTAGAGTTTCTGTTGCAAATGAAGGCCATTCAGATACCAGCTCAAAAAAATGGAGAAGCCCAAGAAAAGCAAGAAGAGAAGAGGAAGAGTGTGTTTAAGAGGAATCCATGTCATTAAAGCTTCTCTCTCTCTCTCTGTGTAATTGTACAATGTCTGTAGCCATAAACACCTGCCTACCAGTAACAGGAGTAAAGGCATCCACTGAACCCGAGTGATTCACTCATCATACCATACACATTGTAAATGCCTTATATTGTACTTCCAAAGGTTACCTTTTGTGTTGGTAATGAGATAGGGTGGATTTGTTTACTCAAGGTAAATGCACAGTATCACATTTTATTATTAGCATTATATTATTGAAGGCAGTGATGCTTTCTCGCAATGCAACCAACCAAGTTTTATAACCCAAATAGTTACGGCTATTCTGTGCAGTGGACTGTTTAGAACACTTTTTCTCTCAAGTCTTTCAAACTCATTGATATTTTTCTCTCAAATGATCCTTTGGCATTACAGGCCACTAAAACCACATCAGTCCAGAGTGTGTGCCTAACAAAACCCTTCACAAACAGCTCTGCAACATAATACAGCACTTGCAAGGCCGATTAAATTAGCCCATTGATCCTGCAGTGGTTTATGGCCCTTGTAAATTATGTTTTTTAGCAGTAATGACTGCCCCATGCAGGCAAATGAACACCTCTGGAAGTCAATTACCTGAAAAGATCAACTGTGAAAAAAAGAGAGAGGGGGGAGGAGACACTCTACTCATTGATGAGATTCCTTTTATCTCCTCAGCCATTCATTTGGTCACTATCAAAGACTCAAGCTCTGTTTTGGTGTAACAGAGTGGCAACAACAAAATAATGTCCTCATCTTGCCTTGCAACAGGACCCTGTGGTGTATACTTTAAAGTTATGCTGCTGCTTCCCTTAGACGGAGAGCTCTGAAGGCACACAGTTTAAATGGCAGCAGTCGGTCAGAGCAACACTGATTACATTGTGCACTCAACCCTCCTTTACCAACGCCCCCCAGCCCACCCTCCCAACACACTGCTTCTCACCGCCACCCACCCCCACCCTTCTGCCTCCAGCATAAGAACACTGTTGTCTTGGGGGACAATCGAGATGTTGTGCCTGGCAATGTCATCTGGCACCATCAGCCCTGGCGTGGGCTGGGGAACATGCCAAGGCAGCCCATTGTCTCAGCAGCCAGCACCCAACCCTATGCAAGAATAATATAGCAACATTGAGTAAATGTATGTGAGTGTGTAGCCTATGTGAAGCGAGTTGTAACTCAGATTTTAAGGAGACATATTGCATTTTACATTCTAATGCACTTACAATTATGAATGCAAATTTGACCAATGGGCTTTGCATTTACATTTAAATTTACAGACATTTTTTTTTCCTAAAGCAACTTGAATACTAACAGTCAAATAAAGCTGCCTTAGCCAATGCATTACACATGAGAATGCAGAAGTTCAAGCACTAGTTGAGTGTAGACAAAGGAGACAGAGTGTTGTGTCATGGATGCATACACAGCACGTAGTGTTTCCTATATGTATAAACTGTTTACACAAAAGTCAGATTTATGTGATCAATTCTAGTCGCCCAAGGGATTTTGATGTCCAACATTAAACAACTAGTTGCTAAATGCTTGTTGACTGAATAAGATAATGATTAAAAAAGTAAATGAATGAATAAGCCCTGCACTTCCGTTTTCTCCTCCTCACTCTTTTTTTCTCTCTCTGCCTCTATACATCTATCTATCTGTCTCTCTTGCTCTGTCTCTCTCTGTGGTCTCGTTGAGCCATGGGAACTGAGGGAGACTATGGGAACCCTGGCTGTGCATAGAAGGCATGAGTCTTGCCACCTTGTGTGTGTGTGTGTGTGTAGCGGCACTTGAGCGTGTGCTCGCTCTCTCCCCGCCTGGCTGCACAAGGGCTAATGAAGCGAGGAGAGTGTGTGGCCGCAGGTTAGCCTGGGCCCCATGTTCCTACGCAACCACCACTGAACGAGAGGTGTTCAGGCAAAGCAAGAGAGACAGACAGGGAGAGAGGGAGAGAGAGTAAGAGTGGAGCCACTACCATCAGCTTTGTCTTTACTACTCCTCTTCTATCTCTCTTGGCCACCATCCCCACTCCATGCACTCATTCACCCTTTTCTTCCCCACATCTCAAAATGATCTCACTGTCTTCCTGAGCCTCCTCTCTCTTTTTCCCATGGGCCTTTGCTCTGTTGGACTTCTCTCTTCCTTCTCTGCTCCTCTACCCTGATCGCGAGCACCAATTCCCTTCTCCCTTCTGGTCATTGGACATCCGTAAGGGGGGTGTTTCTCTGTTTCTCAGCCATTTGTTAATGTCTTCAGATTTGCTAGTATGATTTTCAGGGCAATTTGTTGAGGCACGAGGCATGAATGCATTACACTACAAACAAAACACAATCTTTGTGAATTAAATGAGCTGGCTACAACAGTAGGAGTGGTTTTCCTACAGTGCACTGATGCACACGCAGTTGGGAGCAGTTTGCAAATACCGTCTGTCTCTCTGTGGGATGTGTTTATCCTAAATCATTAGCAATCACAACAATGAGTATTTAAGTTTTATATTGATGATATACTGTATGTGTGATGCCATTTTTCAGGAGGCTTATTTTGAGAGATGAACTTTAAAACAAAGCTTTCCTGTCTTACCCTACACTTAAAAACATCAACAAATGATTTTTAATGGTCTGAAATTAGAGTTTATACATAGTTTGCCATTTTAATGTAACCTTTTAAAAACTGAGTTAATCGCTATGATTAGGGCAAGTGTGTGTGTGTTTTGAAGCTGACAGGTCATAAAACCTTGGAGGCAACAAGTGTGGTTCTATTCTTAGCCAGAGTGAGAGATCGGCTGTGGCGCTGGGTGGCTCCTGCCCGCTCCTGAGCAGCTCAGGCCGGAGAAGGTGTGACTCCCCCCCCATGCCAGATCCCACTGTGCTGGATCACACCACACCCAGCTGCAGGGCCAGTGCGGCCCATTGGCCATCTGTCCACAACCAGCAGCAACGGGCATCGGCCCCAAGTGCATGGTGAGAGGCGGCAGTAAAAACGTGGCTACTGTGTGTCTGTGTGTGCATGCGTTTGCATGTGTATGTGTGCGATTGAGCGTGCAGGCGTGTGTGTGTGTGGGGGCAGGGGTTAGGATCGAGCTTGGGGCGGGTGTGTCAGGGTGGGGTGGGGAGGGTTTGCTTTGCTTTGAATGATCACAGAGCTGTTTTCACTCGCTCCTAGCAACAGCCTCCCACTTCCTTGGGTTTGGATGGCAAGGTCCTTATGGCTGGTCCGCAAGCTTCCCTCCACTCCACCCTCCCTCCTCCCTCCTTGCCTTCTTCTCTCTCTCCCTCCTATCTGTCCTATTTATGGTAATGAGCCATCTGCCCTTGCTCTGACAGCCGCCCAAACAGGGAGGGCTTTGGGAGGCCAGGCCAAGGCTGGTGGGACACAAGGGCAGAGTGAGCCACTGCTTCTGTCCCCTTCTTGCTGCTGCTGCTGCTGCTACTGCTGACTACGGTGGCAGTGGTGAAGCACGCTGAGGAGACACAAGACGCTCGGATGTAAGGATTGCAGTGTAGGATGAAAGGTAAACTAGGTGAGTCAGAGAGAGAGAGAGATAACGTGAGAGAGAATGTGAGAGTGCATGTATGTATATGTTTGTGTCTGTAAGAGAGAGAAGGAGAGAGGCAGAGAGAGAGAAGGTGAGAGAGTATATATGTGTGTGTATGTGAGAGAGACAGAGATAGTGAGTGATCTCCCCCCACCTGTGTCGTCACCTGCTGGCCTAACTGCCATTAAGACTTCCACCACAGACTATCACCAGTCTAATCACATTTGATGATGACAGGTAAGCAGCTGTTCACACACACACGCACGCACACATGTACACGTACACACACACACACACACAGTCCATACACATACATGCACACACACTCACACTACGATTAGTGTAGCAATAATGTTATGATTTCAATAAATCCCTGGAAGGGAATTGAATGCATTTAACATATTACCCATGTTCAGCCCTTGCAGGATCCAAAACAAAAGGTTTCAGATGCTACAATGGCCTGGTGGCTAAAGTCCAGGGGAGAGTGACCTGGGATGACCCCTGTTACTTTAATGTGTGGGTTGAAAGAGTCCTGACCCCTTCAGAATGACATCCTCCATGAGTTTATGACTACTATATCTCTGGACAGATGGCCTTTTGGAGTCAGAGGAAAGACACTGGAATACAAAAGCACTGATGATGCCACATACAAACACAGAAGAATATGTTAATCAGTAGCCAGGAACTCTTTAGAATATTACAGGGGAAAGTGAAAGTTATTCAAAATGTCTCAAAGTGAGATCCAATCCAGAAGTGGAATTTTAAGATCTTATAACCCAAGCTTCACAAGACATGTAAATCTATCAGCCATAGTTAGGATTGACGTGCCTTCTAAATTAGTATATTAGGAGCTACTGTTGGCCCTCAGATACTTCAGATCTGGTCTAGGCAAAGCTTATTGTATACATATTACAGAATATTGCTGTAATATGCTGTGCTCAATTTGAAAAAAATTGGAAATGGAATAATATGTCACTCAACTACACAGTGTGCAAAAGGGTGGAGAAACAAGAGATAACAGGTCTATAAAGGACCATAAAGTATTCTGTCTATGTCTGTGCTATTGTGTCCGGCGAACAAGGCAGCTTGAACTCCCTGCCACTGACCAGAGGTCCCTTCTGTCTATTTACCCCATGGCCTCGATGGCCCTGTGGTCTGTAAAAGATCACACTGGACTCAGAGTGTGTTCAGTCACAGCAAGCTGGCCAATAAGCCTGTGGCCGTCACCTCCACCACATCCTCGTCACGTGATATGACTCCTGTGCTGGTGTTTGACAACTGTGACCTGGACACATGCCCAAGATGACTGGGTAAAACTGTTGCCATGGCAGCAATTCTGATCACAGCAATGTTGGCTGATAAACAGACTGACTGGTAGATGTGGAAGAATAATTTTATGTGAAAATACTGCGTAAAACGTTCTAAATGCTACAGGAAACGCTTGGTTAATGTAGTCTAAATATTGACTCACCTAACTGGCCAGTAATGACAACTAAAGCAGTGCTCAATTATCTCCTTATTAATAAGTTACATTTATTCACCACTACAAAGCAATTAAATACACACGGTCAAGGGGATTTGGTTTTGCCTCAAGGCCTCTAAATTGTGATTAAGGGTAATTAAAGCCTACGGCCTGTATTGCCAGAAACACAACATAGATATGGGGCTATAGATCAAAACAACCTGATATGTGGTGAAAGCACATTCAGCCTACGGCTATACTGTACAATTCTATACTTTAGCTGTCATGTTTTGGAACAATAACTTTCAGTTCTTCTTTTCTCAAACATGGGAAGTTTTTTTCTGACATTTGGCCACATCCTGCTGTTTGTGTGCAATCCCACACATGTGTGCTTGTGTGTGTGTGCGCATACACACATACTCACACACACTTTCACACTCACACACACCCTTCCCGTTATTGCACTGATGACTGAGAATCTTTGTCTGCATTACTTTCTTTCTATGGCACTTGTTATCTCATTGAAAAGAGTGATGGAAACAATGACTCGTAGGAAATGTGTAAGCATAAAAAAAGACATAATGTCAGTGATCTCTTGAATCTTTTAGCCCAGGTTACATACTATTTATGCTGCATTTTAATAGAACATGTAATTAAAGTAATATACATATATTTTTCTTCCAATTAAATCATGGACAAAAGGCTAAACCTACTGAACAGCCGAAGTTGTTTGTCTCCACAGATTATATTGTTATATTATGACATCTAGTGGTGAAAAGGAGAACTAAAACTACAGAACAAAGCAATGGTGTCAAATGAAACCACTGACCTAAGCAGACAGACAGAAAGACAGAGGCTATGTTTGTTCTTTATCAGTTCACAGGGCTTGTAACATTAAAGAGGTTAGGAGGTTTCTGTCCGTCATACATCTGTCATACACACATCCATAGAATAATATCTAAAAAGTATTTGCTTATTGCATTTTTGCTGCCGAATCCATTACATCAGCAACATGTAGGCCTATATTCAGTCATTATACTGTCAGTCAAAATTTATATATTTCTACTTCATTATATGTAATGGAAGAAGTAGTGAATGTGATCTAGCAAATAAATACATGAGGACCATTATTGTGTGGATTACAAACCAGTGTATTACAAACCAGCTAAAATGTGGGATTGGTTTCAGTGTTCATCTGTAGTACTGTAATGTCTGTTATTGTTAGGTAAAATCTAAACCCAGTGAAATATTGTCAACTAAACACTGTCAACTATAAACAAACAGAAAACAAATCAGATTCATATTAGAAAAGAAATCTGGTGTTCAGTCCATAGCCCTGTTGTTTCAGATCACCCTGTCTGTTGGAAAAACAGGAAAATTTGACAAAACATGCACTGAATACCCAAACAGCTAGATTAGTTAAAGGACAAGTTAATTTTTTTACTCTCAAAGCATTGTTTTCTGATAGTTTATGATTAAATACAATGGTTAAGATTAAAATTTACAAATGCCTCTGTTGCAAGAATTTTTTGGTAGTTGCAGTAGCCCCCCCCCCCCCCCTCCCCACACATACATAATGGCTGTATAGGTTCACAGCTGCCTAAAATCTGCCTTTCCTAAAATGCATTAATCTTTCATTTGTAAAGACATAAACCTCACTGAGTGGTCAGTAATGTTCACTAATACACTGACAAAGTGTGACTTCCATCATTTTGTATTGCTTAAAACTCTTAGGCAGAGGGATATGGGTGTGAGGAGTTTGAAAAAATAGGTCAACAATTGAGAATGAATGGTCAGAAACCTGCTGGAAACCATACAGTTTGCAGTGAATTTTGTGTCGGCATATCAGACAAGGCTTTAAGTGTCCTTTAATGTTAACTGAATGGGGCATAGGAAAATTAAACCGAAAGTGAGTTTCTGTTCCCCATTCAGTTGGTGTTAGCTGCCCATTCATTATTCGGTCTATGTAGATTTTTCTATGATGCTAATGTGAATTTAAGGTTGATTTGATGGATGATGCATTAATATAAAGACGCATTTGTTTAGGTCAGGCCTATTTATTGAGACATGAAGAGTAGCCTACAAGTTAATGGTCAGGTTCCTGTTTAGAAGAGAGCTATTATTCTCTGACCTTTAGCCAGATATCATTGTTACACTGTAGATGCAAGTCCTTTGTTTGTCCTTTGTATATGGCTATTTTTAGGGCTTAATGTCATAAAAAAAATATTGGTTTTGAGAAACTTGAGTGTGGTGTCATCAAAGTCTTAATATTGGTATTGTGACACATAATCCACACTTTTGTACTACACAAAGTGGACAAATGGTGGCACTGTTAACTTTATCAACTCAACAAGGAAAGTTTTTTTTTTTCCCAAGCTAACGTTAACTATTAACAAAGATGCTGAGGAGCCTGTTTTTATGATGTAGAATCCTGATGCCTTTATACAGCACGGAGGACTGAAAAGTAGTATAAAGTTCTCATTCTCCCCCTTGCGTTACACAAGAAGCTTTGACTGACATCTCCAATAATTAGAAAACATAGTCACATCAAACACTACACCTCCACAAGATTTAGGGAAAAGGAAGGCATGATATGATTTTCACCACAGCAGGCCTAGGGGATCAAACAAACAAAAATCTCAGTTACTAAGGAGTGTATACTTTACACAAAGTTCACAAAGGAATTCACATACACATCGATTGGACTTCTCTTTCCTACAAAATAGGCTCTTTTAAAATCTCTCAACACTCTAGAAATTTGATCATCTGACCAACAGAAAGAGGAAAAAAGAGCACAATCAATCGCCATTCAGTGTAATCAAGACCTTTTAAACCCATTGTCTGAAAAAAGCCACCATCATTCATTAAAACACCAATATCCAGTAGTCAAGCAGGCTAGCCCTTTGTAAGGTACCTCATTCAGCATGGTAGACTACTGTATTCATTCCATGTATGTTTTCTATTCACAAAAATAACATGACAAAAAAAAAAAACTGTAGTCGGCCTCACGCCTTGCCTTGCACCAAGGGCAATGTTCAGGTGGCTGTTGAGGGAGCGAAAATAATTTGCGGTCTGGTGCCCCCCGTCCCAGATTTGTTTTAGGCTAATTTCAGGCTTCTATGTTTTTTCAGGCAGCTGACTGATCTTGAAATACAAGATGTAAGATAACTGACAACTTTTATATGCAATACCTGGGTAGCCTAATGTACATAGCCCTACAAAAGCATACTCAACAATATCTCGAGTAGACCCATCTGAATGTGAGACAATGATCAGAACCCGTCCACAGATTTAACCAGATGACTCTCCATTTAACTGTTTGTATGGCCAGTTTCCGGTATTTTCACGTCGTTGAAGAGACAAGAGAGGCACTGCAACGTTTTTAAAGACTAGTCAACCATTCTCACTAAACTGAAGCATACCTAACTGATAAGGTCCTACACCATTTCTGCATTTTATTTCCATGCCACAATCTCACGAGAACCATGATTCAAGAGTCTCATTTTTATTTGCAGTCGCCAGAGAGGAGCAAGAATTGCGCTTTGCAATTGGCAGAGAATCTTCCCATGTGATTTTTTTTCAGTCTTTGGGTGCTTCAGAGTAAATGGCTCCTCCTGCAAGGCTAAGATTGGGTTGAGCGGAGTGTTACGGGGGTAGTGTTAGGAAAAACACTTTGATCAAATCTTCCTTAATTTTACAACGGGGTATTTTAGTGCAATGTTAAACCTTTGCTAATATCCAACTTGAAACTGAGCTCGGTCTAAATCTTTGGGAAGGGTTCTGTTTTCTTTCAAATTCTAAAACCCTCAAATGAACTCCGTCAGAGCTACCAACCGAAGACCCAGGCGAGTGTCGAGGCCGCGCCCGGTGCAGCCGGAAAGGAACAACCAGGAAAGAGGTAGCTATACCACCACTATTTTATCATTTCGCATTATGTCTGATTTATTATTTAACTGTTGAAATACTTTGAAGGATTGCGTCGCTTCATATATGGACAGGTTTTATATTATAATGTTAGCATATTGTGGGTTGACAAACCATTAATCTTAATCTGAAGTCAGTAGGAAACACCGAGGCTTCTCCATAATCGAACGTTAGCCTAGGCCGCGCTTTGTTTGGCTTGGTTTGCTCTTAATCCTTTCTGATATGGCATTGTGCTGATTAATGTTTGTATGTTTAAACTGCGCGTTTCTCATTTGTCACTTTAACCTACGACATAATTATGTACAGTGTTCCTGAAATCTTTCATTTTTTGAATGGTTTTCAACAGTAACATCCAGTCGTAGAGCTGTCCTAGCTTATTGCTAATGTTAGCTGGTGCGCAACCATAAAAGCTATGCTAGCCGCTGAGCTGTAGCCATTGAAAATCTGCTTTTACTGCTGGGTCTGAGCAAAGAGCTGCCATTTTTAGCGAGGATGGAGTGTAAAAGTGTTATTGGAAAACCAGCAGTGACGTGTTTTATGTTTCAAGGCAGACGATTTTTGTTTGCTTGTATAATGCACAGTGTCTATAACGTCAACATAATAGCATAACGACTTGATGGTTTGACTCATTAGTTTCTATGCTAGTCAAACATTTCGCACTGCTGTAATGTTGATCAGTCTGCTAACTTACTATGCTAACGAATTAGCATGTCCACCCGGTGCAGTGATCTATCTAAAACGTCGAACAGTTATGAAGGAACACAAAATGAACCCTTTCTCCACCGATTATCTAAAGTTGCCAAATTACATGGGACATGGTTGTCACATATTTAAGTTGTTAACGTTATTAGCTCGTCGGCCAGCTGGGGTGGCTAACTTAAGATAGTTGACGGAGCATAGAGGTTGGTGGCCACCATTATGTTCGCTAAGGTTAACGTTAATTCTTCTGTGACTTAAAACATTTTGTTTGTTTACGTTAACTGTGTATTATATTGGTTTGTCATTTGTTTGTAACATTGCTAAATAGCCAGTGCATACCGTAGTAATCTGTGTTGTGTATCTTGCCATGACGGTATGATCAGTTTTCACTTAACTAACCTACGTTAGCTAATTTGCTAATGTTGCTTTTGGGTGCCAATAAACGTCAGCAATGATCTAACCTGGACTAGCTGTGCTCACTCCCACTAACTTAATATGTATGACACTGTTTTTTTTGCTTTGAAATAAATTAATGTTAACTGCCAGAATTTCTGTAAATTATTATTACAACCCTTCTGCGAGAAACAGAATTGTTGCATGTTTTTAGTCAACATAAACTTGCGTTTATACCTACTGAAAACCTCTCATAATTATATTGCTCCGCTCATCAAGTGCGAAATAGTAACTAGGCTCAAGTCACCGGGAATCTTGGATGGTAATCGGCGTGGCAGAATGCGTTTTTGTGCATGATGCACAACTTGGATCATAGACTCTTTCGTGTCTATGGTCATTGTGTTTAAATACCTTTGTGTCTAAACAACAAAACCCCATGACCTGACTTGTTTGTTTCTAACACAGCTGCACTTTATAATGCACCTTAAGCGCGAAGGCCTATAACCCTCTTGGATGTGTGTGATGTTTTGAAGGGATTTTAAGTTGTTTGAGAAGCATATTTTTTGCATGTCTGGGTGTTTATAGATAGGAAAATATGTATACATAGCAGTAATCTCTTATTGTAGATTGTTTTCACTCACAGATGTAACATGCCATTTCAACAAGCTTGGGTGTGTGGCATTTGTTCAATCAAATGACAGACAACTGTGCCATAGCTATTTTGCCAGTGGTAAGTATACATTAATCATACAAAGAGGGTTATGATGAAAGGTTGATACCTCCACACAGCAGCCCTTCCTCCCTGTCTGCTTATCATGCAAATTTCAATTTCATACATCCTTCTGGATAGGCCAAGCTAATTTGAATATATATGAGGCCTCTACTCTCAAAACTGTAACCCTCATTGTGACGTTATGTCCCTCTTCTCTTCTCCAGCCATGCCCCATTTTGACATGGTCACATACAGCTGTCAAGTAGGGCCAAGCCTATGCAGTTTTATTTGTAGGGTGAGGGGAATTAATTGTAGTGGCTGGTATGAAGAGAGCTGGAAATCAGTGTCTTGGTTATTGTTGTGTCTTTCAGAGCACAAAGGGTATGTTTTGTAACAGAGGCAGGAGTTGTCCTCGCTCATGTTACCATGTTTGAATTTAAAGTGAGCTTGATGTCGACACTGCAAAATGTATTCCTGTTTGTAATGTTTATGTATGGTATTTGATGAAATGTGTAACTTGGGTCACCTTAAAGGGATTATCTAGAGTGAATCAACCCATAGCCCTGTTGTTTCACGTTGCCAAGTGCCATCAGTAGGTATAAGAATGACAGTTTGGTGCAATGTAGACAAAACAGCAGTCAGTGCTCACTGATGAGGGCAAGGCAATTTAATTTTCTAATGCCCCCATCTTTTAGCATATGCTGGAAGTTCGGCATACACTGTACCAAACGCTGTCGTACGTGTACCTATTGACAGCGCTCAACAGCCTCAAAGAACAGGGATGTGGTCTGATTGACTGCAGATTTTTTCCTTTAATGGCTGGACACTTGTGGTTAGTGAGAGATGTTGGGTATGAAAAAAGTGGCAAAAATGTGCACTCAGTTCTGAGTTTGATTTCACTTTGATTTAAATCCTCTGTTCGCAGTCTTAGTTCAGCCACAGGCATGTTTTGCCATCTTCAACCAGACCACGTTTGAACACCTACCAAATAGGCTACAGCATGTGATGTGGTTGTCTGGAGTCATGCTAAACGCAGTGTTGAAGTCTACTAGTATTTTTTGTGTGAAGTTGATTGTGTCCATGTTGTTGAAATGGCTCATGAATTGATTGGTATGATTGTAGGGATGGGTGAAGGATATGCCTATTTGAAGTAGGCTGGTCATTGGGTTATCTAATGTATAATCTGTCTAGCTAATCACTCTGTAGGAAGCCATGTAAAATTAGGCTGGATTGGGGTCATGCTTACTTAAAACTGTCTAGTTGATCCATCAGCACCTACCCTGGTGGACTCCTCATTGATTAGTTTCGTTGATAGCTGTAATTAAGACTGTATGTTCTGCATGAAATCTGCATGGATTAATGCAGACTACTGGAACCTTTTCTTGCTAATAAAGTGTGAAAAGGCAGTACTTTGATGACCCTTGAAAGAGTTTAGTCATGTCACTCAATTTGATGGTTGACAAAGTGTTAATGATATTTAGGCTGTTAACTTAAATAATTACCAATTCCTTAATTTAGTGTAGGCCTAAAACTGTGTGTTGAGAGATTAAGGTTAGTCAGTGTTAATGTAAGTCTAGGTCCTTACTTTAAGATGGCTTCTATGTACTGTCTAAGGTAAATATAATTGAGTGGACTTTAGGGTTGAGTTCATTCTCATAGGCTATTGTATTTGCATTAATGAACATCTGGCTGAAAAACGTATGTATTTGTGTTTCCATCCATTGTGTTATGCCAATTAAGAATGCACATCATCCTAATCAAGGGAGGGCCCTGACCAGCTATAGGATCAAGTAATGTTAGGTTGTCAGGGCAGCACTTCTGGAAACAAGCAGGTAGAAATGCTACAAATGTAAATAGTAGATGGACTCTTTTCGTCATCCGTAATCTCATTATGCCCAATGCGAATCGAGAGTAAATCCAGCCTCTCTAGTGAATCGAATTTGTAGGCTACTCATGTAAAGCCTAGATCATGCCAGTGGTGGTCAAGCTACAGGGGCCAATTGCAGTTTGTTGCTCGCTTTCAAGTGGCTCGCCATGAATTTTAAAAATAAAATGTAATGGCTGTTACATTAAACTTGTGTTATATGTGCAGGGCACATCATCACACAGAGATTCACAGAGATTTTGAACAACATTGGAATGGATACAAGCCTATTTTCCATTGTAAAGTTCCATTCTGTTGCTCAAAAATTATGCCCTTGTTTTTGTCAATAGTAGGCCATCATTTAGGATGTTTTAGATGGATTTTGGGTTGTCTGGTCTAACACAGTTGGTCATTTTCTTCTTAAAGTGCTGCTGTTAATTTTGTATGACCCTTGCAGATCATTCAGCATGTGGCATGCAATCAGAAAAGCTTGGGTGTCCCTAGCCTAGATGTTCAAATGCAAATTTCAGGTGTTTCCCAGTGAGTGATTTCCAAAACAGGGATATATTGAATATGAAAAAAGGTGAATAGTATAGGATGACAGTGCTAACCTAGTGTTTGTTTGAAGCTAAATGACTTGAATTGTCATGTCAGCAATGGTCTTTGTTGTGTCCCTGTTAAACCAGATCTTTTTTGTTTATTTAATTGTTATTATGCAAATACCTTTTGCTACCAGTTACAGGTGAATTACTGATGAAATGGCATTCAGCACATATTTCAACAAGTCTAGACATATT
This sequence comes from Tenualosa thibaudeaui, assembly GCA_027481765.1. Taxonomy (NCBI): domain Eukaryota; kingdom Metazoa; phylum Chordata; class Actinopteri; order Clupeiformes; family Clupeidae; genus Tenualosa; species Tenualosa thibaudeaui. The sequence continues at coordinate 6,180,308 of JAIFZK010000012.1, read as the reverse complement.
TGGGGAAAATGGAATCGCTTGAACTGTCCCTTCTGGAAAAAAATGAAAATGAAAAATGAACCTCTGAAAGATATGAATGAATTGTGGAAATCCACTTTTATTTTTTTGTGTGTTTTGTGTTTGGCTTATCCTTACGTTATTCTCATTAAACATTTGCACTGTCCACCTTTTGAGCGCATATTAACATGTCATTTGTCATATAATTAGTATCACAATACTAACACAGTGACATTTTTACCATGTTATTGAGTTGATGGCCCAAATCCAATGCAGATTGCAAATGCTTAGGCCTATTTATTGTCAGTCAGGTGAGAGTTTTTGGAAGGTTAGAACTTATATGTGACCAGTCCGATTGTGTACTTATTTAGGCTAGTGCCATTGGTACAGTTGGCCAAATGTGTTCTGAACCGTCTCTGTATGTGGACTGACGAATTGGCCCTCACATTGCATCTGAGTGTGTACACACCTGGCATTAGAAGTTGAAAAGACCATGCTCTGATCCTGTGTACCTGGTGTGTACAGCTTCTTCGTTTTGTTGACACACACACAGCAGGGCCCCCAGTGCATGCAACTCCCCTCATTGATCAGCTTTATGATTTACCCCTGTGGTTAAAACAAAAGGGAACTAGAGAAGGGGCTTAGCACAGCACAAGCCCCTTCGTCATCTCAGAGCCCAGTTTCTTCTGTTTTTTTTTTCAGAAGGATTGCCTGCTATTGTCACAGGAGAGTGCTGCTGCACAGACCAGGCTACACTCTCGCATTGAGAGACCAAATCTGATTGATTGGGAAAGTAAGAACCTTAGGCAAGACTGTTGAAATGGACGTGTGCTTCACTTGAAGACCTGCTCACCTTCAGTTTTCTTGTACCAGAAAAGAAATCAATACCCCAGTATTATCGACGACTGATGGCTTTCACAGAGACTAGACTATGTCTATGGCAACTCAGAATTTCTGTTGGCACTATATTCACTAGGAAAGCAGGATGCCATAGCTCTAATATGGTTAATTTGGTCTGTCAGTGAAAAACCCACCTGTCCCCAAGTGATGCACCCGTATGTTTACATGGAGTCTCTCTGGAGTTTTGCTGTTGTGATGAGACCCTGTGTTGTAGCAGTGGCGTAGCACAGAGTGTTTGTAGTGGTTACTGGCCAAGTAGCCTGGGAGAGCACCTTTGCTGCCTGAGCAACAGGCCAGCGTTTGCTGAATCCTACGGTGGTGCTCTCTGCATGATCTCAGTCCTCTTGCTACATGATGACCTCCCGCTCACCTGCAGGTAAAATGGGACCACAGCACTATCCGCTTCTCTCTGTTATTGATGTGAGAGTTTCTAGTTTCTGTGTCTCCTGCTTTGGAACATCTGCCTTAGGTGTATGTAAGACAGAGACACTCAGGTAAGGGGGTTTGACGAGACAGGTGGATAGAACTATATTAGGATGCTGTTCAATTGCATTCGTGTGTTACATTGCTTGTATTCAAATAGACAAGCAGATGGTGCTTTCAGAAGGATAACAAGGCATCATACTGATCAAACTCAAAGTACTGTTTTCAAAAGAAAAGCTGAAAGTGGGTTGCAAGTATGACAGGTCATTGCTCTTAATATGGGTCAGGAGTGTAATTTTGCTTTAGCTGCAGGAAGCTAAGCACTGCCTGTCCTGGAAAAACAGTGTTTTTAGTGTTTGTTTTGCTTTGTCATCTCTCGCTTCAACAGACACATCAAGGTACTAGTCATGGTCAACTGAACAGGGTTGTTTTTAGTGAAAGACATTTCTTTTGTCCACAGCAGATGCTGAGCAGGTTTGGAAAGGATTTCTGGGTTGCAAGGTTGTGTTGCTATGCCTGTGTTACTGTAACATTGTATTATTGCCTTCTGTCTAAACAATGTTGAGCACCATCAGCTAAACATTGAAGCTAATGGTTGCACAAAATCAACAACTGCAATCAAAGAATTTCTTTAACCTTTTTACCAGGCTGAGCAGCCTGTAAATGCCGTTAGAAATTTGCCCTCAGAATGAAATGTCTGCAATAACCAACACTGCACTAAAAATAAAAGTGTGTGGACCATAGTGGCCAGGAGTGTTAACAGTGTTATGAGATTGCTGGATGTATGAACACAAAAATGTTAGTAAAAGCCATCTGATAATGGGACTTCTGACAATATTTGCAGACTATGATGTTTGATCAGATTGTGAAATCCCCCCCTCTCCCACTGCCATAAAACATAGCCGAGCTAATAAAGTCTGTGATGCGTTCTCAAATCTCCATTCAGTGATGTGTTTGATGGTCATGAGATGGCCTACACTGGATGAACAAGCAAAGTGGCTACAGGTAGAGTGTGTAAACCTTAGTCTAATGGTGTGGGCTGGTTACTGACACAAATCCTGTGTTGCATATGGTTGTTGCTATAATTTGCTGCAACTCTGGTAATCACTTGAGAGTACTGGATGGATACTGTTATGTTTTGATGGACACTACTGTTAGGGCTGGGCATTAAATTTCTTATAGCGGTATAGTTTCAAGCATAGACAGTATGCGGAATATATAGCAAAATATTCTTCTGATAACTTTAAAATACAATTTCAAATGTGCAGTACTGATTAGGTGAGACAGACACACGATGATTTTTTTTTTTTTTGCCTTTTTTGTTTTTTTCCAAAGATAATTTGAGAACGTGTGGGTCTTTGTCTAATAGATGTTTCACTTGGGCTCTACAAAGTTTTATTTAGGGAGATGTCCGCATCTGCTAAAACTTTTCAACTTTACTTTAACGTCGGAAACAATGAGGACACCACCATGGTAAAGAGAACATAAATTAGGCTTACATACTTACATACCTGTTAATTGACTAGGTTCACATAAGTCGACAAAAATGCATTATAGCGTGAACGTGTAAGATGGCTTAGAATAGTTGGATCTTCTGTGCTACTGCTACATGATGGTTACTAAAGTCTGAAAAGAATGAAATCAAAAGTATATGTCTTGTGTTTCTACTTGTAAGTGTTGGTTTAAAAGTGAATGCCTATATTCTATAAATACATCTAAACTAGGCTATTGCGATAGGCCTGTGTAATAAAAATGCCTACAGTCAAATTTATATTGTGTGTCGTTTATACTGTCCACCCCTAACTACTGGTCAAAAGTTTTAGATCAATTAAATATTTCCTTGTCATTCAAACTTTGCTCCTATTTTAACTCACCGTTGCCACGTTTAAGGCCATGGCTTGGATGAGTAGTTTTCTGCCGTGAGAGTGATATGCTCATACTGAGCACTTCAGGTGTGTTGCTGCTTGACTCAGTTGGTCCCTCACTGCTGTCTGCTTTCACTTTCCCTTCCCCGTGAAGTGGTGTTGCTTTTCAGTGCTTGGCTCTGAGCCACTTCCTGGTCTGCTGTGCTTGCCCTCATGCTCTCGCTCTCCCTCTCGCTCTCTCCTCCTCCTCTCTCTCTCGCTCTCTCTGCTGCTGCTGCTCTGTAAACAGCAATGATTTAGGTTTGCTTTTGCTGTACTGTTGTGGTCGGAGGTCAGGCAGCTGTCTCAGAGCCTTCTTTATGGCTTACCGTTTTATCCCACTGGCTTTAACCTCGAGTGGTGACATTAAGGCAGCCCTTCCCCTCTCTGGGTGATGGCAGCCAGTTGCTGTGCAGTCGCCATCCCAGGATGCACGCAAGCGTGACCCAGACTGGATGGAATTATGGCATTTTGCATAATTACAGCATTCTGAAGGAGTTGTCGAACAAGCTCGCCATTGAGAGTGCCTACTATGGAGTTTATTTGACTATGGATAAGGCTGCCATATCTTGAAATTACTCTACAAAAAATATAAGCTACTCCTTAAATAGCCTAGTATACAATTATATCTTTGTTTTTATTTTTGTGTGACAGAATGCAGTACATCTCCAGTGTACAGGAAATGTGCATGTTTGTAAAATGGTGAAGACTGGGTATGGGTATATGCCATTTTCTGTTGTGAGATTCCCTTTTAGTCAGGAACAGCTGTGTGCTTGTCTTTTTTTGATCATCAGTGGCTCTTTAAAGAGGTGTTGTTAAAAAATACAGGTCGCCTTTTCCACTTTGCTGTGTGACCTCGTGAAACACTATGCCTGCTTTAACCTGGTTAGCTGCGTGCCTCTCCAGAGTAATTACATTGATTTCTGATAGCAGGCAGCTCAGAGGCATGGTGGCCTCGTATCTCCTCTCTCGCTTGCAAATAGTCTAATTGAAGTCAAAATGGCCGCTGGTCTGCTAGAGTAGGCCTAGACCCCCCACCCCCCGCTGCAGAGAGGCAGAGGAAGAGTCCATCAGCGCTCTCTCCTTTTGGCGTGATGAGTTTGGTCCCCCGTGAAATGATCCCTCACAGAATGAGGCACGCAGGCGGTTTTCAGGTTTTGCTGAGAAGACGGGAGGAGGAGGAAAATTAACATTTAAGAAGAAGCAAACAACCAGTTTTATTGTCACTGTAATTTGGGCGCTTTTGTTACCCCACTTGGTGTTTTTGTGTGCTGTCTTAGCTGATGAGGCCGCTGGCCCATTGTTCAGAGGTGCTAATGGGTGATTAGACTGACTGCTGTTCCTGCCCACTGGTTGATGGGATCGCAAAGCCGCACAGAAACTAGAGACCGCAGCAGAAGTGGCAAACTGATGCCAGTAGACCTAACCCACACACAATTGCCTAAATGACCTAATCATAATTGAGCACAGTGTGTGTGCACGTACGAGCATGCTTGAGTGCAGGGTTTTCCAGCACGGAAAGGCCTGCAGTTCCTGTGTCCTCACTGATTGGCTGACTGCCTGAGAACTCCTTGACAAATCTCGTGATAATAAAAGGCAAACACTGTTTCTGCCCCTCATTGAGTGTTTTGAGCACTAATTACATCAGCAGTCAGTCATTTGCAGCCCTTCATCGAGTGGATTTATTGTTATGTTAGGTTCATTGTTATGACGAGTTCTTGGCTGATTGTTATCAACCATGTTCCATAGCCAGCTGCTGCTGCTGCAGTGGGCTCTCTAGTCAGGAAGACGCATTGGCCCTTGTGAATAAGGAACTAGCCAACTGGTGTGTCCTCTCCTATTCAGTCAGGGGAGCTGAATGAGGATAGACATTAGTCCTGCAGCTTCTCCCTAAAGTCACCCAGCACATTGTATATAGATATACATTTCAACGGGAAAAATAAATACAATGACCGAATATCTGGAATGTCAAAATGGAAGCCCTATGGCAACAGCTATGATGCTACTCTCTAAATGAACTCTTGTGAAACTATTGAGGGAACTGTGTCAGCCCCTAGGGCTGAGCACTTGGCTGTCATCAAAGGCATGCTAGTGTAGTGTTGAGACTCTTACCCTTCCTTCCCCCTCAAAAACAACCCCTGGGCCTCCACACTGCCCATTCGGGTTGCCCCCTCACCTGCTTCACCCCTGGCAGCTGCTGAGGGACGTGGGGGAGGCCTTGAGCTGACATGAAGGGCTTCTTCAGAGAAATGCTGGGAAATCCCACCCTGTTCTCTAAAGCGCCTGTGTCTCCTCCTGCTTGCTACAGTGGCATTTGATGCATCATGTGTTGCCTTTCTCTCAAACTGTGTCTGTGGTGTGTTTACAGAGGTTCTCTTCTCTGTTACTGAGATGAAGGCATGTGGGCAAGCCTGCGGCCTGACCTGGCGTGTGTGTGTGAGGGGAAGGGGGAGGGGGGTTAAAGTGGCAGATATTTGTACTTGGGGCTGAAGGAGCGAGCCCTCCCACTCACTGACAGGCAGTGTAGGCAGCACTTACTCATAACTGCCACTGAGCAAGGAAGGAATGTGGGCAAATATTACTGCCATCAGTCAGAGGCCTCAGGAAGGTTTCTTTTAAAGCGTACACACACACACACATATGCTGGCACTTGCATACTCGGTCACACAGACATTGCTTGGTTCATAGGAGGAACTGAGGGGGTTGGACTACAAAGCCCTGTAAGAGTTTCTGCAAAACAGGCTTTGGTCCCTTGTGGCATTTGTGTAACCAAGTTACATACAGGCATGTATGGTGTTGGTTCGTTTGACTTCACACTTGTCATAACTACATTGAGGCTTTACTGTGAGGACAATATAATCAGCAGATCTTTGCAGAACACACAAGGTTGAGCTTTCCTGCTTTTTTCCTCACAGATGAAGAGGTCCCTGCAGACATGGTGGCAGAGGAATCTGGGAATCCGGCAGCTCAAAATAGTCCGTACCAGCTCCGAAGGAAGTCCCTGCTACCGAAGAGAACAGCCTGTCCCATGAGCAAAACAAGCATGGAGGCAAGTGTGAGTTCAGGCAAAGGCCGTTGCAGTCTCACTCCTATTGGGGTACTCTCCACTACCTCCTGTGTTACCGCACAGGGATTTCTAAATCCGGGACTGATTTTGGCCCTCAGTGATTGAAATAGCCTTTCAAATAGCACATTCAAAATGAGCAAAATCTAGACCCTTTGATAACACGGAAAGCGGAAGCAACACACACACACTCTTTCCTGAATACATTAGTGTTGGTGTTTGAGCCACAGTCTGCTGGGCCAGCTGCCATGGTGATTTATCTCTCTCATTGCAAAGGTGATGTTTCAATCTGTTATTTTACCCATTGAGAGACCCCGCTTCATTAAAGCCAACTGACATTTAGATAAAGGCCATTTGAGGTAATAGCCTAATTTGGTCCTGCGGAATCAGTCAACACCTGCGCCATTTTTTGACTCTGTTAGTGGTGATTGCATCACTTAATGAATGTTTTTTTTTTATTATTATTAAAGAAAGGGCTTTTGTAATGGCCTTCCATTAAAGGTTGAACTTTTGAGAATATTTGGGTGAGGTAGGAATGTGTGGAACTGATCATATTTTGTGTTTCACACAGGGTGCCTCGACTTCAGCCACAGAGAACTTTGGTCACAGAGCCAAACGTGCCAGAGTATGTGGAAAATCACAAGACCTGCCAGGTAAGGACCTATACCAGGGTTAGGGTTAACGCGTCTCTCTCAGAGAGAGGTTAGGAAAGGACCTACACCAGGGTTAGGTGTAAACGCGTATTGCTCAGAGAGAGGTTTTGCTGATTGCACCAAAATTAAAACGGTGCTACTGCTGTTACATGGATGCAGTTCACAGTCAGATCGCTTGAATACAAAGTTTCCATGTGTCTTGTGTAAAGAAGATTAAAAGCAGTTGTGATGGAAATGTGAGGATTCTGTGTTCATAGGGGCCTATAGATCCGTATATGAGTCATGGCTTGTATGCTATGTGTTATTTGAATATTCAGTTTTGCTTCTCACAGCTGCACCAGCGGAGCAGTATCTCCAGGTCAGGCTACCTGACGAGGTGGTCCTGAAGATCTTCTCGTACTTGCTGGAGCAGGACCTCTGTCGGGCCGCCTGTGTGTGTAAACGTTTTACTGAGCTAGCCAACGACCCCATCCTATGGTGAGACATCTGTATGACCTTTGTACCATCCAATCTGCTTTATTGGGTTATAATGTCTGCATTTGCCTGGATGCAGGTCAACTGAGATGATGGTCATCTTATTGTCCTCACTATCTCCTGTTGTGTGTATGCACATTACAGGAAGAGGCTTTACATGGACGTGTTTGAGTACACGCGTCCCATGATGCACCCTGAGTCTGGAAAATTCTACCAGATCAACCCTGATGAGTACGAACAGCCCAACCCCTGGAAAGAAAGCTTTCAGCAGCTGGTATGCATCTCCATAAGCACCCTGTAATTTGACCTCTTTTAATACAGAAGGCTCATGCTAGTTTACTCACTTGTGGAGGTGATGTAAGGGCCAGCTCACAGGTAAAGGTGTTTGTAGTCATCGCCACATCACATTATTTGTGGTTTAACTAGTTGTTTGTTTGTGTAGTACAAAGGAGCACACGTCAAACCAGGCTTCGCTGAACATTTCTACAGCAACCCAGCGCGATACAAAGGCAGAGAGAACATGCTGGTGAGTTCAGTTCATTTTGTTGTCTCCCTTTAAAGCCTTACCTGGTTGTGTTTTTTTTTTATTATTAATTAATTGACACCTCTCCCTGTTGTCTCTATTCCAGTATTACGACACCATAGAGGATGCCCTTGGAGGGGTCCAGGAGGCCCACTTTGATGGTCTGATATTTGTCCACTCGGGGATCTACACGGATGAGTGGATTTATATTGAGTCACCAATCACAATGATAGGAGCTGGTAGGTTGTGTGGCCTGGACACATTTGTTTATGACCAGCATTTCCTGGCCAGCACTTCGACAATACACACGCAAGTACATCCTTGTTAATTTAATTAATATCATGATTGTTTATCGTCCTTGATTTTTAGCTCCTGGCAAAGTAGCTGATAAGGTCATAATTGAAAACACGAGAGACTCCACATTTGTGTTCATGGAGGGATCGGAGGATGCATACGTGGGCTATATGACCATAAAGGTAGGTTATTAAGCTCATCAGGTGATCTTACAGAGTTGATTTTTTTCCCTTCCACCCGTGATTTAATAAGTGTTAGGTAAATAATGCTATGTCCTGATCTGTGTGTGTGTGTGTGTGTGTGTGTGTCTATTTTGTAGTTTAACCCAGATGACAAGTCAGCTCAGCACCACAACGCTCACCACTGCCTGGAGATCACGGTCAACTGCAGTCCCATCATCGACCACTGTATCATCCGTAGCACCTGCACCGGTATGAAGAGGATCTTATCATGCCTGTCCTAGCTGACATTGAGACGGTTTAAAGCACTAGAATACTATTGTGCAATATTGGTTAAGCCTAAACTGAATTCCTTTCTATAACCTATTTGTGGAATATATATAATTTCTGCATGAAGCTCAGCTCAGTTCTGTTTCATTGATATCAAGGATGCCATGCCATTTTAACATTTGGTCGGGACAGATTTTTGGGTGTGCTAGAGAGTGTTTTGGCCATGTCCCCCTGTGACATGCTGGTGTGAGCCCTTTGCCAAAGTGTGTGTGTGTTTGTGTTTGTGTCTATGTACTTACGTGTGCACTCACGTGTGTGTGTGCGCATGCACGCTCTGGTGTCCCTGCAGTGGGCTCAGCCGTCTGTGTAAGCGGCCAGGGCGCCTGTCCAACCATCAAACACTGCAACATCAGCGACTGTGAGAACGTCGGCCTGTACATCACAGACCACGCACAGGTAAAATCAGTTCTTTCTGAACCAAGCTAATTCATTGATGTAATACGAAATACCTGATTGAAATATGAGGCTTCCTAGTAATTGTGTGCTCTTTAGAATGTATTGCATACCCATTTTTTAAGCTAATAAATGTCCTCCCAGGGTATATATGAAGACAACGAGATCTCCAATAATGCATTAGCTGGCATCTGGGTGAAAAACCATGGCAACCCCATCATTAGACGGAACCACATCCACCACGGCAGAGACGTGGGCGTGTTCACCTTTGACCATGGCATGGTGCGTACAACACATGGCCTGATTCCTGAGCATCTTAAGTAGTGACTCCATTCAGAAAGCACTAGATACACCAAGCCTGTGTCTACACAGGGATGCGTGGTGGGCTCTGTGTGGGCATGTGTTTGTGTTTTTGTGTGCATGGTATATGGCTTAAGAGTCTCAAGGAGGAAAGCGTTGCCATCCTGAAGGCTTAATCCTCCTCGCTGACGGACCCGCTCCACATCAGCTACTGTTACATAAATGTCTTAATCTAGTGCTAGAAAATTCAACTCGTCCAAAAAAAACGGCTTGTTAATTTATGCAGATCCATCCAGTACTGCTTTGTCACTTTGAAGGTTTGGAGGAGCACCTTGTTTGATTAGACACACACAGACACACACACACACACAAGTGGGGCTCAACTCTGGTCTGCATAAGGATTTTTCACCCTCCCTTTTACAAAAATGGAACATGGAACTTAACAAATGTTTGAGCCTCTTGCTCCACTTCAACCCTCTCTGCATACACACCCTACCCTGCTTCATTTAAAAGAAAGCTTGTTGGCACTGCTCAAACTAAACATGGGTTTCTGTTGGATTGTCTCTCACAGGGCTACTTTGAGAGCTGCAACATTCACCGGAACCGGATAGCAGGCTTCGAGGTGAAGGCTTACGCCAACCCCACGGTTGTGCGCTGCGAGATCCACCACGGTCAAACGGGAGGCATCTATGTGCACGAGAAGGGCCGGGGCCAGTTCATCGAGAACAAGATCTATGCAAACAACTTTGCCGGGGTCTGGATCACCTCCAACAGTGATCCCACCATCAGGTGCTTAAGCTAACACACATCTGTGTTGCACTTTTACATATATATACCATATGTACCTGCATGCCTTTAAGGTCTAATTTCACCTACATAGATTTAGCACTATTTGTTTCTTTTATTATAGTGGAGTACTCCGCTCCAAGACTAGGCTTAATTCATGTACAGGAAACAGAACTCTACACTGTTTGTTCCTGAAATTTAAGAACGTTCGAAAGTATGTTTGTGTTCAAGTATCAGTGACACTTGCCATGGAGAACTGAAGTTTGTCTGCTGTGCACAGGGGCAATGCCATCTTCAACGGGAACCAAGGCGGTGTTTACATTTTTGGCGATGGGCGGGGTCTAATAGAAAGCAATGACATCTATGGCAACGCCTTAGCCGGGATCCAGATCAGGACTAACAGCTGCCCCATCGTCCGCCACAACAAGATCCACGACGGACAGCACGGAGGCATCTATGTGGTTTGTAAACTCTTAAATGCTACTTGTCCAACCTCTAGTATTAGTTCAGGCAAAATAGGGTTTGATCTAGAAACCTTCCCTTATCACATACTGAAAGTCTAGGAAAATCTAGTCAGTGGAAATATGTCAAAATGAGGGTTGTGGTCACATAGTTTTGCTTGGGAATAATATGTTTAGAATGTTGTGGGGGGAAAAAGATTCTAAAAAATACACAATCTACCCAAACACAGAATTTAGAATCTTGTTGTTTAGAATCTATTGTTAACATTCTTTTATATCCACAAATTTTCTTTGCGGTGCATGTCTTGTACAGGGCTATTTATTGTACATGGGCTGTGCGTACACACAAACACGCACGTGTGTGTGTGTGTGTGTGTGTGTATATGTATATATGTGTGTGTGTGTGTGTGTGTGTGTGTGTGTGTGTGTGTGTGTGTGTGTGTGTGTGTGCACGCAACATTTTGGTGTTTGTGTCACACATTTGTAGCCTGTTGGATGCCTCTGCACCCTAGGGAAAAGGGAGAAAGTTTTGATGACAGCATAGCCAAGCTATATGACTGTGTTGTAATAAGTCATTGTATTGTGTCTTTGCAGCATGAGAAGGGTCAAGGTGTGATTGAGGAAAATGAAGTGTACAGTAATACACTAGCCGGGGTGTGGGTAACCACAGGAAGCACGCCAGTTCTAAGGAGGAACCGCATCCACAGTGGGAAACAGGTGTGTCTGTGTGTCTGCGCGCATGTCTGTGTGTATACGAATGTTGCATCTAATTTAAAGAAATTACCTGGTTGTGTTAAGCATTCTAAAAAATATATTGGTGTGTGTAGGTCGGAGTTTACTTCTATGACAACGGCCATGGTGTCTTAGAGGACAATGACATCTACAATCACATGTACTCTGGTGTCCAGATCAGGTAAGTGACGTTCCTGGATTGCCCCCCATCATAACTACTTCTGTTTTGCCACCATCAAGTTTTAATGTCTGTCTGCTTTTTTCCCTGCTCTTCACAGAACTGGCAGTAACCCCAAGATCAGACGAAACAAGATCTGGGGAGGGCAAAATGGTGGCATCCTTGTTTACAACTCTGGTGAGGATGCCAACATTGTTGCAAATGTATTTTCCTTTAGCTCAAAAATTATCAGTGCTTAAAAGATTGTCAGTGTTTTATTTAAAAAATAAAAAATAAAAATTGTTACTCGCTCTTCTTTAGGTTTGGGCTTCATTGAAGACAATGAAATCTTTGACAATGCCATGGCTGGGGTGTGGATCAAAACGGACAGCAACCCCACGCTACGAAGGAATAAAATCCATGACGGCCGGGATGGCGGCATCTGCATCTTCAACGGGGGAAGAGGTGAGTTTCCAGGATGGCCCGGTGTCAACCCAAGGACCTGTTCCCAATCTGACTATGTTAGCAGTCAATTGGCCTAGTCTGTCCGGTACTGTGCCTGAAACCAACTGGGCTAGTCTTCTGGTCTCTCAAACTGGGAAGATTCAGGCCATTTCTCCTCATCTATCTGAAGCACCATCCTTCAGAGAGCAAATAGATCTGTTGAGATTGGAGATTAGAAACCTATTTGATAGATTAGTACTGATGTATGTGTGCCTGTGTGTGCAGGATTGCTTGAGGAGAACGACATCTTCAGGAACGCTCAGGCTGGAGTGCTTATTAGCACCAACAGTCATCCCGTATTACGGAAAAATAGGATATTTGACGGCTTTGCCGCAGGTAGGATTGACCGAGAATAAGCTCAGTGTTATCACTTGTATTAAGTAAAGAATTGTTTTGGTAAAATTGCCATTGTCTTCCCTGAACAGGTATTGAGATAACAAATCACGCCACGGCAACATTAGAGGGGAATCAGATTTTCAATAATCGCTTTGGAGGGCTGTTTCTAGCATCTGGTGTCAATGTTACTATGAAAGGTAAAGAAGTCAACATTTATCTATAAATACATCTAGAAATTCCGTGAGCATTGAAACCTGCATGTGTAAGTGATCAAGTATTACAATGGTTATTGCTTCTCTTGCCTGATCTGTTCAGATAATAAAATAATGAACAATCAAGATGCTATTGAGAAGGCTGTAAGCAGAGGTCAGTGCCTGTACAAGATTTCCAGTTACACCAGCTATCCAATGCACGATTTCTACAGGTAAGCAGTTTTTTTTTTTTTTTTGTGTTTAGATTTTGATTTTAACGGTTTCTGTAGTTTTGCATTTTCTCACTCCCCCCTCATGTCCTCTCTCTCTCTCTCTCTCGCTCCCTCTCTCCCAGGTGTCACACCTGTAACACGACAGACCGCAATGCCATCTGTGTGAACTGCATCAAGAAGTGCCATCAGGGGCATGACGTAGAGTTTATTAGGCATGATAGGTTTGTGTCTCAATTCCCACTTCCTCAAATGATCAGCATATGGTTCCAATGGTATTTAGCTCTAGCTAACAAGGCCTGTTATGCTTCACGTTATAAAAGGGAACGAAGAGTAAAAGAACCTCATCAAGAGTAGAATTGTTGTTGCCTCTGATTGGCTTCCTTGCTGTAGTCGTTAACCAGCTCCCCTTGTCTCCCTCTCGTCAGGTTTTTCTGTGACTGTGGCGCAGGGACGTTGTCAAACCCGTGCACGCTGGCCGGAGAGCCCACGCACGACACAGACACACTCTATGACTCGGCGCCCCCCATCGAGTCCAACACCCTGCAGCACAACTGAGCTCATGAGGCCTTGGCCCTTCAACGCCTCTCAAAGACTATTACCCCAACTCTACCCCCTCTCCATACACCTACACCATCCTGCCCCCTATACACACACACACACACATACTACACCCTGCCTCTTTCCCAGGCCATCATGCGCGTGCTCCAAACCCAAACTCTTTGGGGCAAAAAAAAAAAAAAACAAGCTATATGTAAAACAATTACACGTCACAGGACTTGTGCAACTTAAAAATTGAATGAGAAAAAAAAGAGAAAATGTCTACTTGGACAACACAAGCAGAGGGGACGTTTATATTTAAAACAAAAGTCATGGGGGGAAAATAACGCATATTCTGCTGTGGATTTTTTTTTTGTTTCATTTCTTGCGCATCGAGTTTTAGAAACAATGTTTTACAAGGGGATGGAGCGATCAGCATGCAGAACAGGGTGTGTTACTGGCGCTCAGCACCCCTCAACACACACACACACACACACCCACCCACTCCCCTCCTGGGAGAGGGGGAGAGCAAGAGAGCAGATCCTCTAGACCCCCCCCCCCCTCCACACACACACACAAACAAAAAACACAAACACACAAAAAAAACACTCACCCACCCTCACTCCTGTCCCGAAATCACAGTTCTTGACAAGAAGTGGAATCTCCCGTGGATGTGTGTGTGTCGCCAGTCCTCCAAGCAGCAGCCCTGTTGTGTACACAAGTATGGACAAGTGTGTGTGTGTGAGTGTGTGTGTGTGTGTGTGTGCGTGCGTGTGTGTACAAGTACGGACAGATGACCCAGCACTTCAGCCTTTTCACTTTTTGTTTTTTGGTTCATCTTTTTTTTTTTTTTTTTTCCTCTTTTTTTTTTTTTTTTTTTAAGAGAAAAAATGTTATTGAGATTTTGATTTTAACGCTTTCTCATGTAGTTTTGTATTTTCAAGCAAAAATCTTAATGTACTTGAATATCTTTTATTTTATTAAATATATTAATTTGTGGGGGAGTTGGGAGGGTAGGGTAGGGTTATTATACTTTAGACTTGCTGTAATTATACTCATGCTGCAGGGTGTAAGTTCTTTCTGTGAAAGAGATTATTGGGGGTAACGGGAGGGAAGCAATGGATAACACTAATTGCCCTCCAGCAATGTTAAATTTATTGATATCGAAGGATTAAAAAAAAAGGGGGGAGGGGGGGGGGTGTTGACGTTGGATTTAAACCATTTTAGCATAATACAGTGTTTTCACGAGACTGGTGGTGTGACACTTTTTTTGGCCCTATAAACATTTTTGTAGTGTGTTTAGATTTAGGAAAGACAGAAAAAAAAAAAATACCCACCCTTTTGCCCTGTCCTCGATTCCCGTACCTTTTACTTCCTGTTTTTTGGTGAACTGATGTGTGTGCGCGTGTGTTTAGAACACTCCTCTGAAATGCCCAAAGTGAGATTATTTTCCATAAATTGGCTGTGATGACAGAGCAGCCCGACAGCGTGGTCAACCCTTTGAAGGGCCAGTCTCGTGGAAGCACTGATGTCTTGAGAACTAGGCCTCGATAATAGAATATCTGAACGGCGTCAGTTCCCATTGGTGTACACATTGCTGGAGATATTTATCTTTGTAAGAAGACAAAAAAAATAAGCTTCTGCTCCAGTGAAGCCGAGACGAGTATCTAGACAGCTGTTTTATTTTATTTTTATTTTATTTTTTTGTCTATTTTGTTTCTGTTCCTCCCCCCAATCCAAGTGTATTGGTGACTGTGGGTTCTCATACAGCCTGAATTGTATGCATGTTCCATAACATCTAGACTTAATATATTGTGGAGTATTCAATAACCATTCTGTAGATGTTAGTATTAATCAAAAAAGGGTATAATTTCCTAGGCAAAGAGGAAAGTGTTTCATTTTTAAAAATAAACTTTATTAGATCATTTCAGTAGTGATGGCTTAATACAGGGGTAGTAGAAAAACAGTTTGGGGGGTGGGAGAGAACTCATGGGGGGGTGGAATCAAAGACGTGTCCGTCACAGACTGGCTATCATCTCCACAAGAGGGGTGAACTGCTCCATACCAGCAGAGGGATCATCTGCAAAAGCACAGAGCTTCCTACAACCAGAGAAGAACAAAAGGAAACAAAAAAAACAGGTCAACATCTGATCTGAGACCCCCACGGCATGATTCGGCAAATTAATAACCAACTTTTTATGAGGTTGGCCTGATAATGTGAATGACCGAGTTAATGCATCATAGAAGAGCTTATGTGACTAAAGTCTAGTCCAGAAAAACAAACTGAACCAAGTCACAGTAATGCAGTTTTCCATCAATATGACAGGTTCAATTTCACCTGAATTTCAGTTCAGCTTTGACTGTTTAAATAAGTAAGGACGTTCTTACTTGAAGAGGCGGAGGGTGACTGTGCTCTTCTCAAACTCTTTGGCCTTCCTGTGGCCAGACTGGATGACCACTTCTGGGAGGTTGGCCAGCCTGGCGGCATTGAAGCCGTAGCTCTTGGGACAGGCGCCGCCAATGAACTTGTAGAGGAACGTGATCGTCTCCTGACTAGGGTCTTCACACTCATTCTCAACCATACAAGCCTAAACAAAATGGCACAAAGACAAGATGCCATGATGATGTAGGGCTAACAACCCAGTGGGGTATTGAGGATCTGATTTATTGACCACTTTAGTCTGGTGATGTCAACTCTAATTTGTTATGTGTTGAACAATGGTGAGCTGCTTGAGAGACAAGTCCTGTGATGACATACTTGTAGCAAAACAATGTGGGGTTCACTAAATAGGTCTTGAACGAATTCATAGTCATGTCAACTTTATTGAGAGAAGAGGGTTCAGATAAAGAGAAATATTCTGGTGTGTTTGGGACAAAGGTGGCAGTTAAAACCTCTTGTCTCACAGTCCATGTGGGATCTTTACATGTGAGGCACATGCCAAGCAAGTTTTTGTAATGTCTAGTTCAACAACACATGTATAGAGTAAATGATCAATAAAACTGCCCTCAAATTAGTATTCTTGATCAGGTATGCAATAGAATATGTCAAGCTTTGCCAGCTTTTCCAAAAATAGTTTAAGTGTTATTAATGGACTTTAATGTACATTAAGTTATTTTTTTTTTTTTACACTTCAAGCCTTATTTTCTGATCGTTTAATGGAATACAGTGGTTAAGATTAAACTAACTTTTCAATGCCTGTTTTGACAATTTTTGGTTGTTGCAGTAGCAGCCCCCACCTACAGAACGGCTGCATAGGGGCACAGCTGCAATCTTTCCTAAAACGCATTAAACTTTCGTCTGTAAAGACATAAAACTCACCAAGTGGTCAGTAATGCTCACTGATATGCTGACACAAAAATCATCGAAAAGTGTGACTTCATCATTATTGCTTGTATTGCTTCAAACTCTTTGGTGGAAGGATACAGGTGTGAGATGTTTGAAAAAATAGGTCCACGATTGAGAATGAATGGTCAAAAACCTATTGTAAAACATACAGTTTGCAGTGAATTTGCATATCAGTGAACATTACTGACCACTCAGTAATGTTTGAAAATTGCAGCTGTGCACCTGTGCACCTATGGGGGAGGGGGGGTGCTACAGCAACAACATTTAACAAAAGCACATTTCAATTGTTGTGTTTTATTATAAACAATCAGGAAAAAAGTGAAAAGTGAAGAAAAAAAAATGTCACAAAATCTATATTCTAATGATGGAATAATTTCCATTCATAATACCATAACTAACCAGAACAACTCAAATTGTTTAATGTGAAACACTGGTTAAAAACCTGCTTATTTGTGCCCCCTAGTGGTGTTAATGTTGAACTACTGTAAAAAAGCAAAAAGACAGAAAAGCTAGTAGTAACTGCTAATACTACATGCTACACCTAAAACTTGTCTTTTGCCACACATAAAAACAATGGCTGGATGTGCAATGTGACAAAAGCTTATCAGTAGGTGTGCAACCTACTTTTTGAAAAGAGGCAATGTTACCCTATAAGGAATAAATGGAATGCTTGGCTTACTTACATAAAGTCCATCCAATAATTACTTTTTTATGTATTTAGATAATCTGTCATTAAAATATCTGAAAGGGCTTAACTGACAGTGAACAAGTGGTAAAGCTCCTAGAATAGAGGAACCCTGATAGACCTGTTTCCAAAGGTGAATTCCACAGCAGCACTTCATTCAACAGATTACACTCGAGCACAAAACCGCATGTTTGAAACCCACCCTCCCCCCCATCCCAGACAGGCAAGCCCTTACCATGTGGCCGAGTCTGACGGAGGGGTCTTGGGCGTGGTCCTCCACCAGTGAGTGGTAGTGAGTGGAGAAGAGTGTGCGGCAGCGGATCCGCTCAGCCAGTTCCTTCACCACGGCGCTGGCAATGGCTGTGCCGTCGTACGTAGCTGTGCCCCTACCTGCACACATGGCACAAAGCATGAGGTTAAGGGGGGGGGGGGGCATCAGGCCTATATTGGGCAGGACAGAGGTTTGCCCTGAATGTTAACTGTCTTACCCAGCTCGTCGAGTAGCACAAGGGAGTGTCTGGTGCCATGGAGGAGGATACTGGCTGTCTCGCTCAGCTCCACAAAGAAGGTGCTCTCACCTGGCACATAGAGAGATGGTTCAGGGCTACTGTGCAACTACATGTCGCAACAGGCCATGCAACTTACAGTCCAAGGATGTACTTTCAGTCATTATGTAACCGGCATGTTTAATTTTCATTCTTTACTGTGCCAGAAATGGTTTAAAGCAGAGGGCCTGAATCCTTTAAAAGGAAACCAGAAGGAGACAGCAGCCATTTAAAATTGGAGCAGAACCCAGACAGGAAATGTGACACTGCTGAAAATGACTAACAAGACTTCAGATTTCCATTCCATCATTGTGTGGTTGCTCAACATCATGACCGCATCAAACTCACACATCAGAAATTGTGCTGGAATTGTCAACGCCATGCTTTTGGCAGTGCACCCATCTTGATGTGAGTACTGGTTGGAGGTTTCCCTTACCGGCCATGATGCGGTCAGAGGCCCCCAGGCGGGTGAAGACTCTGTCCACGGGGGTGAAGCACAGAGACTCAGCGGGCACGTAGCAGCCCAGCTGGGCCAGGATGACGATCAGACCACACTGCAACAGGAGGAGAGAGAGACGTCGGCAGGTTGGTCAACTGCATTGCTAGCACCCTTTCTACCACCCTTTCCACAACTGTTCAGAGACTGAAATGGAAAGAATCAGTCAGCTGATACACACTGCAGTGGTTCAAAAAAAAAAAAAAATAAATAAATAATAATAATGAGTTACATTGTTACAACACTTTCCTTGGTACCCCAATGAAAGGGGGGAGGGGGGGGGGTTACAACCACCATTGTGTAGTACGCACCTAGGTGATGCACACCTGCTATTTCACATTAGAATCAGACGAGAGGTTAAAGTGGAAAGAAGCAGTCAATTACACTGAGGGGATGATGGCTCTTGAGCGAGATAGGTGGTCCTTCTGACAATAGCATAAATTTGTCTACAGTAGAGAAGACAGGTACATCAGAAAGTGAAGTGAAGGGAAAAATCTAGATAGATAAACACTTTTATTGTCCCCTAGGAGTTGTTATGCCACGAAAGTAACTGTTCAAACTAGTAACTGACTCTCGCCAGGATAACAACTCCCAACTGTCAACATGAACCCCAAATGTTTTCCTTTACAGGTGCAGCCAGCAGTGGTGCAACTAAGAGTTGGGATAAGTAGTGTGCCTGTGTTCCACCACAAGCTCCTTCCTGCCACAACAGTTGGCACAGGTGTTGGTTGTGCGTGGTGGGAAATGGGTGTAAGAATCAAGCAAGCAAGACTGTCAAGAACACAGGAAAACAGAAAATATGATTGCGATGGCTGACCAACTCTAGCCTCACTATTTGACACAAAAAATGCTTTGGGGGACATCTGAAATGGAAATAATTACTACATTTAAAATCGGTCCCACCCAAACACACAGAAGTGACTGCAGTGACTGAACAACTCGACTGCTGTTGATTATTGATTACTGATTACGATTACGGTTGCAATTTACCATGACTACAGCACCTCTCTAAAAGCTGTCAATTTAGACGCACCTGTCTCATGAGGGTGGACTTGCCACCCATGTTGGGCCCAGTGACCAGCACACAGGTGGCCAGCTCCTTGCCCGCGCCCTGGCTCTTGTCCTCCTCTGCTCCAGGGCAGCCGATGAAGATGTCGTTGGGGATGAAGTCGTCCCCGAAGAAGGTCTTGGTGACGCACGGGTGTCTGGAACCCCGCAAGTCCAGGTAGGGCGAAGCGCCCTGGTCGCTTCCCGGGAGCAGCACCTCTGGGCGGACCATGGGCCCGTCTCCTGCCTGGCTGTACCGAGACAAGCTCAGCAGCACGTCTGGAAAAAAGAAATGTACAGGCTTATTCCCAATGTGATTACCAGCCATACAATTCAAACGCAGACGAGCCATTTTATTACACTGACTAAAAATCTGCAATCTGCTGACTACAAATGAGAAATGCCAGACCTGCAAACATTCAAAATAATTTACAGATCACATTACATGCCCATACCTTTCCATCATGGCCAACACTGTTCTCTCAGCAACTAAACTAATGGACTCCAATGTATCCACAGCAACATCTACTCAATTCAGACTAATAACACACTCATGAGGAAGCTCAATTAGATTATCAGTGGCATGAGAAGTCATTACAGAGCATGAATTGTTCTACCTGGAGGCAGTGGGGGCTTTTTTGAAGATTTAAACAGACTGTGTAAATGAGAACAGATTAGCGAGGTTAGGGACTGGGCTTAATGATCATCATAAAAGAGACTGAGTCTCAACCCACGGCAGCTCTCGTCTTTAAAGTCTCCGGACCGACGAGGCTATTACGGCATGCGCTACACACGTTTCGCCCCTACATGGCTTTTCTACGCTTCGTCTGCCAAGCTAATTAATGGCCCACAGAACTTCATAGCTCACCGAGATCATGGCAAACTCAGCTTCGGCTTCAACTAATAGCACTGCACTGAAGGCTACAGAAAAGCTTCACTCTCTGCATTCCAGATGCAGGAAGCAAATGTGAGGGTTATCAATTATTCAAAGGCGAGCCTCTCTTCTAGTGGGGGCTTGTTCCAGAGCCACATTAACGGCCCTTCGGAGTCTGCTAAACGGGAAGAAGCACAAGGCCAAGGGGTGGGAAATCATTTGGGCCAAACAAACACTTATCGACACAGTCAGGACTAATTTCATGGTATATTTATGACCCCATTCCCCCATCTGCCCTTAAACACAGCTTTTTCTCCTTGCTCTTCTCCACACAGATAAAGAGCATACTTATAAGCTTATGCTTGACCTCATTAAGGAGTAATTACTCTCCACTTGAAGGAACTAATTAAACACCATGGCCATCTGTTGGAGTGTGTGTGTAAGATAAAGGACATTTTTATTATACCGAGCACAGCCATGCACTCCACCGCTGTCTGCCAGTCCCTGTAGTTCTTGTCAAAGTTGTAGAAGAGCCTCCTCATGCAGTCCTTGAGCGCGGCGTCCCTCTTCTCCTCCCAGCTCTGCAGTTCCAAGAACCAGCGCTCGATCTCCCGTGTGGAGTAGCGCTTCCAACCCTTCTTGGTGGACCGCACCTCGTACTCCTCTGGAACGTTCCGCTCAGACACGCTGTCTGGGACCTCCATCTGGTAGCGGTTGCGGCCGGTGCCCCAGTAGGCGAGCGTCCTGCAGCCGAGCCTCTTCTTCTGGCGGTCCAGGTATTCCTGCAGGTTTCTCTCGCAGTCTTTGATCTCGCTCAGGGCCTGGTCGTACTCTGGATCGAAGCCGGCCTTGGGGGTTATGACGCCGGTGTTGCGGGCCTTCTGGTGGTCGAAGGCTGTGTCCCAACGCTTCAACTCCTGGGAGAGATCGGGGAAGAGGCCCTCGCCGTTGTCCGTCTTCATGACCAACACCTGCCGAAGCAGCTTGGAACGGAACTCCTCCGTTGCAGACGACATGACGGACACAATCTCCTGCATAGCCTTGAACCCTTCAAGCGCCGCGAGGAAGTCTGCGATCTTGCGCTTGCTGTAGACGACCTCCTCGTACATGACGGCCCGGCTGTCGGGATGGTCTGGGCCCTTCAGTGGCATGCCAATGCTGTGAATCTTGCTCAGAAGTCTCTCAAGATCCGGAAGTTTCTTGAGGAGCTCAGCCACCTCCGATGCCTGGGCCGGAGCGCCCATGAGATCTTCCAGTGCGTCCAGTCGATCCGAGATGGAGGATGGGTTGCACAGTGGAGCACAAAGCCACTGCTTCAGGAGTCTTTTGCCAAAAGGCGTGCAACAGGTATCCAGACGTTCCAATAGAGTGCCTTCCAAACCACCTGTGGATCCATTCTGGAGAATCTCCAGGTTGGCCAAGGTCACCCCGTCCAAGACCATTCTCTGGCGGGTCTTCGCAAAAAAGCTGGACGGTCCCTCTGACTTCTCCATCTCCACGTCCACTGGAATGTACTCCTCGAAGTTGGCCATGGAGAGCAACTCATGGTCCACAAGGCACTTCTTCAAGTAGAAGATGGAACCTCCCAGCGCAGAGAGGGCAAGCTCATAACCCTCTTTGGGCGTCAGGCATAACGAATCGCTCTCAGAGGTCATGTTTTTCAGCATGGATGGGAGGAATGCACCTCCAGAGTCATCACTCTTTTCGGTGCTCTCTTTAAAGTAGTCCTCCTCAGCCAGGACTTTCAGGGTCTTCTGGGCATCCCAGAACTGCGAGGTGGCATTGAGCCCCTCCTGGATGGCCGCTGACAGCGTCGCCTTGAGGATCTTGCGCGTCTCGGCCGACGGGTTGCCCTTCTCGAAGAGCACTTGCGCTGGCGCGTAGTGGGCCGCCAGGGTGCGCAGACGCGAACAGTGCCGGTCGTCTCGGAACTGGCCCACATGGAAGCGGCCCACGGAAGTGTCCACAAAGCACACGCCATAAGTGTGCGACTGTCCACCGCCGCCGCCCTCCCCTTCTGCACGCTCCTTTATGCTCAGCAGGTACTTGCTGTGGCTCTCGGACGGGTCGCCATCCAGCACGCTGTAGGTCTGTGTGCCACGCGTGATCACACGGCACACCTCGCGACGCACCACCTTGTCGAATTTGGTGGGCCGTGCCATGGCCTTGCACCGCGCCTCCATCATGTCAGGTGTCTCCGTCTGCTCCACACGCGCCACCTTGTAGCCCTTCTGCACCAGCACGTCCGAGAAGCGGCCGAAGCCGATCTCGGGGAAGCCCGAATGCGCCCAGGTGCCCTTCATGAAGGTGAGGCCCAGCTCATTGACACCGATCACCGCGTCCATGTGGTAGAGCTCGTAGAACTTGCCCACTTTGTAGAAGAGCACGGCATCGAACATCTGCGACTTGAGCTCCCACCAGCGGCGCATGCCTGGCGTGCTGCGGTTCAGGAAGTCCTCGGGCACGTAGAGCGTGGTGGGGTCGTAGTCATCCTCGGACTGGCGCCGCCTACGGGCGTCCTTCCTGCGGCCCTCCTGCAGCCAGTCCAGTTTCTCGTGGTCCCACACGGTCACGGCGCCGTCCGCTCCACTGCTGTTTTGGCTCTCAAAGGTGTCTGGCGCAGAGAAGGCTGCAAGCTTGGACTTGGCGCCTGCTGAAGCGGACGACGTGGTGGAGGTGTTTCTCTTAGCTGGCTCAGAGGGGATCAGTGCCTTGGGCTTGGTTTTCGCGGGCTTCTCGGCGGGACGCTTGCGCTTCACGGGCTTGATGGGGCTGTCCGGTTCGGTCTCTGGCCCGCTCTCTTCCGTCTCGTTCTCATCCACGCCGCTGCTGGCGCCGTCCTCATCCTCTTCGCTGCTGCTGTCTGCCTGCTCAGGCTTGAACTCGTCGTCGGAGCCCTCGCTGTCAGAGGCCACCACGATGCGCCGCCTTTTGGGTGTTTGGCCTCTCTCGCTGGCCGCTCGGGACGAGCGGCGCCCAGGCTTTACTTCCTCTTCCTCGGACTCCGCCTCATCACTCACAGTGGAGTTTTCAACCTGTAATATAAAATCATTCACTTTAAAGACAACTAAATTACTGCCTATGCCTGGTGGGTGTGTGCCAGGACCTTAAGTTGGGAATCTTACAAGAAGCCTATAATTACTAGAAAATGACATCCCTCACTATTCCCTATGGCACTGGTTCTCAAACTGGGGCCCGGAGAGCCCCAGCGGTCCACAGCGCATTGCCAGGGGGTCTGTGAAAAAGTTTGGTACAAACTTTGGTACAAAGGGGTCCTTCTGCTCCATGAGGGGTCCCTGGTCCAATAAAGTTTGAGAACCCCTGCTTTATGGCAGAGAACTATCTAAATCAGAATCCATGCTGTATCTATATATCAAATTTATATATATGGTAAAAAATACAAATATTTCATATATATATATATATATATATAAATAAATAATTGTACCATTCACCATTTATCACCATCATCATGTAGTGTGTCATGTTATTTGTCACCACAACCACCCCTGTGTCCAGTGAGAAGTATCTCACCTCCATCTCCTCATCTTCCTCCACATCTGATGGATCTGTGCACAGTGGCATCTTCAGTCTCTCCTCTACACTTTTGGCCATGGCGGCATCTGCCATCTCCATGGCCTGCCGAATCACAGGCTTCCCACTGAAGAACACACCTCCCGATTTGGCATCAGTGCTATTTGAACCTGCCATGGACACAACAGTAAGTAACTGTCATTATGTAATCAACAAAGGTTTATCACATTTACACACAGCTCAACCCTAAACAGTCCATTCCTATCAATTACTTTCCTAGTCTTAACATAGCCTCCATCTGTATTCATCTACACACACGATTATAATTTCATCAGACCACATGACTTTTTTTTTAGGGAGGATGTAATATAGCCATATACCACCTCTGTACTCTTCAAATGCCTGTTTGCACAACTAGATTTTCTAGCAACCAATCAGCAAACAGAAATTCAAGGCAGAAACAATAGATTTAAAGTTGAAACTAATTGCCCACCCACTACAGAGTAAACGTATGCTTATCGATATTACTCTTTGGAATAAGTTAAGCGTTCTGAAAGAATCTGGTTCACCAGGCTGGTAATTATAGGTCACAGATATGTCCTCCAGCAATGCTGCTGTACCCACACACCCACAGAGCATACTTACCTTGATACTCTCGCACATATTTGGTGCTGACCCAGCCTCGGGTTGGGGGCACATCGAAGAAGTGAACGTGGAGGCGCTGGTCTCGCCCCTTTCCCCGCATCTGCTGGCCACTCAGAGGCTGAGGCACTACCATGCATGGCCACCAGGGGTGCCCTTCCAGCTTTGTCCACACCAGGGCACCAGCACTGAAGCTGCATGATGGGCTAAAACACAGGAGAGTGCCACTGTTACATACTGTACCCTGGCTACAGAAACCGCAAATCTGAATGTGGACTCACTACGCATCTGCGATGACACATTACAACTGTGTTAAAATTATTTCCAAGACGATGTCTATCTACGAGTTTGGTGCAACAAAGCTCTAAATGTTGCAGCAGCATGTAAATGTTAAATCAACATCCAAGTGTAGTTTTACAATCAAAAGATATTAATGAACAGCAAAACATAGAAACAATGAAATATAGCCCCAGGCAAAACAAAAATCAGTATAGCTATCTAATCAGAAACACTAAATTACTTCAGATAACTGTGTCAAAAATCATTCAGTCAAGCCAGGCTAAAAGTTATTCAGTCTGGCCGTGCAACCAAAAGGTACACTTTGCAAAGATTCCCGCCAGCAGGTTAGGGGATATCAAAATGGAACCATCTTGTGGCTCACCGACATTGTTAGCACATCCTAACCGTAGCCATTTTATTCTACACAATACAATCCACAGTTCATTAATTTGTCTATGTTGAGGTCGACCACGTCAACACAATCTCTTAGATTAGCTATGATGTACGTGTTTGGTAAACAAATGATTTTAGTCACACAACCAGTACTACAAAATCCTGTGCAGAAAGCAGCAATACTTCCCACTCGTAAATTTAACGTAAACAAGACGTGAATGAGCTCGATAATTAGCGTCAACCATTGCTCGCCATTTTATTACCAAGGCTGCGATGAAGTGCTTATGAGGTAAGTTAAATTTTGCCATTCACCTCACTCAACCGCTAAATTAGCTAACTAATCCCTACCAATTTATGTACAGTGCAGCATAAAACCACTCACCTTTCTTTGACATTTGAAGGAGCTTTGTTCCCAAATAACTTATTTAACCCAGCTTTGGTGCTGCTCTTGGGTTTTGCAGGCGTCTTTTTATCGGATTTAGCTGCTTGTTTGGCCTCCTCCTTTGGTGATGTGTTAGACTTCTGCACCGAGGAAGGCAGATCAGCTTCGACAGGTGATGGACTTGGTTTACTTTTAACAGCAGGTGGCGACTTCGTGAAAAAGTTGAAAAGTGAGCTCTGTTTTGCCATTTTGCTAATATTTTCTAATTCTATTTCAAGGTATTATGTTTAGGAGTCTTGCATACTGCAAGTTAGCTCCACTCTTGACAACATGCAAGCATGCCAGTCTTCGCGGGAAATCTCCGTCAGAGTGGAGCGGATGTGGGATGGTCTCTTTCGGTCATCAGCCTTTTCTTAGCCAATGAGTGGCTGGATACCTCTGCGCACACCGGAAAACCTTGTGGTTGAGGGCTGAATTTGGTGTATCCTTTTCTCAACTTTTTGTGAGCTGTCGTTGGACACATGATGAAATAAAGTTTCTATGCATTGTATAAGCATGTAAGTTAAGATTATGAAAATGTCCATGTCTTAATAAATGATTATGTCTCTGTATCCCATTTGCGACGACGTTTGCCAGAACTTCCTATGTTGACCAGTAGAGAGCAGAAGAAGTCTTGTTGCTGCCCATAGTTTGTTTGAGCCACATTTGGCACTCTTTACAGCTTTTGAAATATAAGATATGGATTTGTGCGAAAAAGCCATTAAAGGAAAGAAAAAACATAGCATATCCTAGGTCTTCCATGTCGTGGGACAGCACAGTGTATTGATTTAAATGAGAAAAAAAGTAGCCTAACTTTTAGAAATAATTCATGTTTCCTGCTTTTAAGGCATCACTATGGCGTTTTTGATGAAAAACGGGGCACACAAAACGCCCCAAACATTTATTATTGCTGCTACAAGAACATTAATTTGAAGGCTAATACACTCAGCAATGTGATGCTGTGAAGCTTTTTCTTTTATCGTCCATATTGGCATCCATACCATGGATGACAGACAACACCTGTGTTTATTCCACCCATCATATGATTATGCCAGTCAAATTAATTTAGTGGTGGTACCAAAATATATTGTCTGTTAAAAAGGATAACTCACAAAGTGGTGAAATCACCACAAGTTACAGTTCACAGATCCAGGTCATGCAGGGCACCCTCTGCCTTTTGGACAGCAGGACGGGTCAACTCAGCCTGTTTCTATCTTTCATTCTCTTCATCTCCTCTTCATTTCCCTCAGAAAGTGTGACGACTGTGAGTTGTCTTATTATACATTCCTTCAAAGGACTGTTGTGTTTTCATGTTAGATTTTTTTTTACCGTATTTTCTTCTTGTGCCTCCCTCTTTTCCTGTCATTCATTCATTTTGCACTAAGACATAGGTTATTCCAAATTTGTATGTGACATGTATGTATGAGGACATTACCCAATTTTTTTGTCAGTTCATAGTTCAAAGTTGCACAGCTTCTCTCCCTTTCTGAATGGATAAGTTTGCACATATGGAAAAAGGCCCAATCCAACTGAAACCTACAAAATGAATAAAAATAACACAAGGAGCTTTGGAGATGATGAGTCACTACTGTCTCTGGGATGAATCATGGCATGATGTACAATCGCTTGCAGTGGATCAAATATAGTCCTTGGAGTCATCAACACACGGCACAGCAGCACACACACTGTGGTTCGGCTCTGTGAAATGGGGCACTTGTGTTTTCATCTGCAGTGTTCCTGTGCAATACTAGGGCAGCATCTGTCAAAAAAGTAATACCCCACAGTTGCATGAATAGCATCTCAGAGAGTTGGATGGTTTTCTGTGCAGTGGTGCAGTGACCACTGGCATAATATACCAGGGAGTTTGAGCAAAGAAAAAGACAAAAGAACCACCAGACCTTTAAGAGTGGAATGTGGTGACATATGAATCAGATGTTTAGTAAAAAGGGCAGCAAATTAAATGTTCTGGACTAAATCTGAATTATCTTTGCAAGGATGTAATGTCAGAGAGATGACAAGACATTATTCTGGCATTTCTATTAAGCTTTGAGTGAAACATTGACTGATTTTCCCTATGTGTGGTGCTGTTGAATAAAATATTTTGATAAGGATAATGATAACCCACTACACAGACTCACACACACAATATATGATTAAGAGTCAGACAGAAGAATACGCAGAATGTAATGCAGAGCTATTTGGCAGAAGCCTTGAAGGGCATGGGAGGACAAGGTGTCGTCAGCATGCTGGAGCTCACTGTGAGGGCACAGAATAGAAATCCTCTTAAGATTATCTCTTACTCTCATTTCTCTTGAGATTCTCCCGAGATCTGCAAGTTTCTGTTTGTAATCAAACATTTCCCTTGGCAACTCCCGTATGAGTTCCATGGTTCTATCTGTAATGCTGGCCTTGCAGTTATAATTCTGTGGGCATGGATGGTGGTGCAAGGTAATATTTAATTTGGCATAGGGGTGCTTTGGAGTGTTGTCACTTGGAAGTAAATTTATTTAGCAGCATCCCTGGTTAATTGGCAGTCGCTTTATATGTTTATCCTGGCAGCAGAGAGGTAGCATGCTGGCAGTTGCCAAGTATGTGTAAATGCAAGCATGAATGTGTCAATAAAATCAGAATGCTGTGGTTATTTTAATGAGAAACACAGTAGGGACTGATATCCTTGTGTCTGGCAATTGTAAATGTGCATTTGTTACGACATAATATTGGCCAACTAACTACGGAGATACGGAACTACGAAAATTATGTTTTCAAATTATGCTAAAATAAAAACTATGAAATTTAAATTATGATAAAATATGATTTTTTAGCGCACATCATGAACCATACATACTGTATATATTTACATACATTTTAATGGAACTAAATAGGATGACAGTGTGTGTCATGAGTTCACAGAATGGCACTGTTGGCACAGAACTGAATTAAATCCAGACAGGAGTCATGCTGGTTATCTCTTGTTGTAATGAGGCCCCTTTGTTACTGTTGATTTGGAGAGTTTCCATGGATTTAATGCATGGCTGTGGCAATTACAGGGCTATTTCCATCAAAATTGATTGGTAGTGGTACAATCCAGGTCCTCAAACAACATATACACCTTCTCTCTCGTACATAAACTACAAAATCTGCAAGGGCTTAAAATAACATGCCAAAGACCATGATCAGTGGATTGCTACTGATCATTTAATTGTATAATATTGTTATTGTTTTTATAGGATATTGCTATAGTTTTCGAAGATGTACTGCTTGCTGAATGATTTTTAGCAGTTGTGCAAGGGAGTAGGTGTCTGTGTCGTTTGTCTTTTTTGATTCAGCCAAAGTCTGCAAGCTGCTCTATGGTCTGGCTTTGCCTCTGCTGAGGGCTCTAGGCTGTCACCTCATGTCTTGCTATTCCTTCAGGGACCGTTCCCCTGATCACAGTTTGCTCTGATGCTCGTTAGGCCTTTAAACCCATTATCACCAGGCTGTCAGAATGTGTGTGTGTGTGTGTGTGTGTGTGTTCGTCATAGATCACAAATCTGTAGTGCTTATCAGGCTGGCTGACCACCTTCCAGGCCTTCACCACTGCCATAAGCTACTTTACAGAGGCTGTCATTTTTCTTTGTCGAGCCAACTAAATAAAAAAACCCCAGTGCTATCTTGTAATCAGTTACTGGTATGTATAATTTAATCTACCAGAATTAGAGGTCCGACAGGATAGCTGTTGGAGTGAATGACGAGAGGATAATAAATTGCAGGCCGAAAGAAATGAGTCAGTCAGAGGTCCAGTGATGACAGACCCACCAACAACTAAGGGTTCTAGTGTTTCAGTGTCTCAGTTATATTATTACACGTTTTTGTTGCTTTGTTGCTTTTTGTCTGTTTTCAAACTGAATCTCAACAACTCTGCCTCTGCGAGGACATGTTTTCAATACCGAGCCTGTCTTGGTGTGCAATGCATGTGCGTGGTTATGCAAAAACACCCAGCCCTAACATTCATGTAAATGGTTGTGTCCAAACCTTTCTTTATCCGTGCTTTCAGTGGCCTCATTACCCACGGAGAGTAAGAAGTTGAGGAACAGTCGCCTGACCACAAATTGAAAACGTGGGAAATTGGATGTTTCTGATGAAGAGGGCTCATTGGGATTCATCTCATGGTGTAGGGCAAGAAGGCCTCTAGAGACAATCCAATCACCTTCATTTGGAAGACATTCATCAATACAGCCTATGCTAAGCAGAGGTAGGTGTATAAACCCACTATGACTCTCTCTCTCTTCCCCACTCTCTATCTATTTTCCTCTCTCTCTCTCTCTCTCTCCCTCTCTTTTTCTCACTTTCTTTCTCTCTCCCCATATGCTATCTCTTTCCTCCCTCTCTCTGCCTTTGTCTTCATCTCTCACTCTCTTGGTCTCTCTCTCTCTCACTCTCTCTCATGCACACACAGACTTAGATACAAAGACACATTGGTAATTATTGGTAATTAGTAATTATTCACTTCTTGGTATGGTATGGTTTCCTTTTAGCAAATGTAGCCCTTTAAATATGCTCAAAGAAATGTGAGTGAGCTGTAAGTGAGAAAATCATAAATATATAAAAAAAGAAAGAAAGTAAAACATAAAATTGCTCGGGAATGCCAATTAGGTAAATATTTGGAGCACAGAATATGTGTTAAACAAAATAGCTTATGTTTCTAAGATATGGAAGTAAGTTTAGGATTGATAAACAATAAAAACAAAGCTTCCGCAGTACTGTAATTAAATATGATTGAACATGTATCATGAGTCTTGATTCATTAATCTTAGCAGATGTGTGTAGACCGTTATTCCATATCAATCTACTGTATGTATATTGATATAAATGTAATATCCTCACATGTATTTATATGTTCTTTCACATGCTAATTCACATGCTTCACCTGATGTTATCTTGAAAATTGTACCAGCTGTTTCTCCGTTAGCAGTAGTTTCAAGGGGATTTCGAGTGGCAAATGAAAATAATCTCCTTCTTCATGCGCTACAGTGCACTTCAGGGTTTATCTGCCACTGAATAATGGGTTGGCTAGAGTTTAACAAGAGCAAACCAGGCAAGCAAACGGGCAAGCTGAAACACAGCAATTATGCTCTCGTGTTGCTCAGAATGCCTTCCCAGCGGGGCTGGCGGGTAACAGGTATGGATGAAGTGTACATTCAGAGAGCTGCTTCAGGCTCAGGGACACACATCCTGTTTAACAACAGAACTAGCCATACCTCTGCTTCATACCTCCCGTTTATTTCCCTAGGTAATGTAGCCATACTAATGTTAGC
This sequence comes from Tenualosa thibaudeaui, assembly GCA_027481765.1. Classification (NCBI taxonomy): domain Eukaryota; kingdom Metazoa; phylum Chordata; class Actinopteri; order Clupeiformes; family Clupeidae; genus Tenualosa; species Tenualosa thibaudeaui. The sequence goes on along the minus strand of JAIFZK010000012.1, from coordinate 6,149,381 downwards.
ATTCAAAGCTGAACTGATGGCCTTTTACAGTTCACTTCTTCCTTGTTTCCCGAGAGACGAGAACAAATAGATGCTGACTTGGTGAAGATTTCTGTCCCCTGCACTTCTCCACCAAATGATCCCCCAGATACTAAACAAAGGCAACAAAGTATGGCTATTCATGGTTATTGTTTGTTTTGCTATTTTGGAGGAGTACTTGGGATGCTGGGGAGCCCTCTGGATCTGTCTTTATGGAGAGTGTAGGTTAAAACTCAGTTTGGCATTAACATGAGATATGCCGTAGGATGTATACAAAGTGTATCTATTGCATAAAATAAAACTTAAGTCAAGCCATTATATGCAATTCAGCCAAAATCTTATGTGAATATCACATACATTATTAATGGCCGTAATTGAAATTGCACAATGTCACAAACAGTACACTAAAACCAAAGCTATTGAATGAGCAAATATTGATATAGCTAATGTTCTCACAGCAACAGCACCAAAGTCTGTTCATGCAAAACTCAAGCAAAACCATTATGGTTTTGGAACAGGGCCCTATACCTTCAATGTGTGTTGGTTAGCTAATTCTAAATACCTGCAGTGGTTTAAAAAAACAACTGATGAAGTGAAGGCAAGCAAAGAGGTCCAGGCTTTTGCAGTTATTGGTCTTTATTTCCATTCTACATTGGCTAAATCCTTGCAAAGTCAGTCATGAAATATTCAGTAATCAAGGCTGGACCAGAGGCATGGGCTTGTGATGAATGTATGTTGATAATATTCTGATGATTAACAAAGAGACATGCATTTATACATTCCAGAACAATAATTGCCACATTTACACCCATTTCTGTGAGTCCCACATATATTAAATCCGCTTTTGGAAGATTAAAATGAGTGCAAATTTAATGCCTCCACAATGGGTTGTGGCCTTGGAAGGTGGCGTAATTGGCTTTCACATATTCTACAGCTTTTTTTTTTAATTCCAGCTAAGTGCACATGTAAGGAAGGCTTACCATTATTCATGCTGTTCCCTTCCTTCGACGATGGGGTTGACAAAGGCAAAAAAAAGAGAATTCTGCAACTCGGTTGCTTAGCGGCCAGCTCTGGACAGTTGACAGACCTGACACAGCATACGCTGGCTGACCTCCAAGGCTTCATTACCCAGTGCTCTTTGCTTTATGAAAAGACAGGCACGGGGCTATTCTCAAGACCAGGAGCCACCTCGCCATCCACTTCACCCACTCCCTGTCTGTCCATGTCCGCCACAGCAGAAGCATGCCTGCCATTCCCCTAGTCCCCACCTGCTGTAGCCCTCAGTGATACGAAGGCTTGTGGCTGGCTCATTTTCTTCAAGATGGAGCTGTCCATGGTTCAGTGTGCTGGGGTGGACAGGAAGATGGGACAGTTTTATGTCTTAAGACAAATTGAAGTGCAGTATATTTTGACAGTGCAGTATATTCTGGGGTTAGAGAAGGGTGCTTTTTTAAGTTGTTGTTCAATGTTAGACAGCAAGTTTTGCTCCGCTAATGAGGCCTTGAGCTGCCCCTGTTAGCAGTGCCTGTGTGCTCTTAATGAGGGCTTTCTTGTCATCCAGACGAAATATTGACAAGGGATTTAAGGAGGCAGCAGCAGAGTCTGTGAATCATGTGACAGGAGGAGGAAACAAATTAAACTTTGACAGAAAAAGGGAAATTGCTGGCAAACTGCTTTCTAGTCTTCCATTCCATTTTCTGTGTCAAGTGAAGTGCCTCATTTAAAAGATCTTTCCCCTTCAAGAGACACCTGAAAGTCAGCCCAGAGGCCCTAAGTTCATTCACTACTACACTACTACTAATTTGACTCATCTGTCATTTAGATGATAAACGACTTTCCGGCCCGACGTTTGCTAAGCCGGTGGTTGTGTGACTGTAATAGTGAGGCCCATCACTTATGATAGTAACTGAAATCTTAAGGCTAATCAAGTAAGGGGGCCTCAGTGCTACTGGGTGAAATTAATACACATAACCATTTTTTTGGTTGATTTGCTGCAGTATTGAGTTTGATTTGTTTTGTTGAATTCTTTTTATTGTTGTGGTTGTTTGGAGTTGTTCTTGATTTTTGAATCTTCACCATATTATGAATATTTTTACATATTCTCATTTTCATAGATTGGTCTGGTACTTACTCTTTACTATTTCTCAGATATTAAAGAGGACAGAGAGCCAAATTGACCCACATTTGGACATTCATGCACACAGTGGATCAGCAATATACTGAAAAAACAATGGGAACATAACAGCACAACACAAAAAAGACCAGTTCTAAATTAAAGGGTATGTTATAAATGGAAGAGCATAGTATGTCAGTGATAGCATTTGATTCTGTAATTTGCTTTAGATCTTGCTTTCAACTCTTCAGGATTTTCCTAGCTGTCATTTCTGGACAATCAGCGATCTTTTCTTCTTCACGATTTTTGAGGACATCCAGAGAGACGTTCAACTGGCAGAAATGCTTTTCTGAAAACACTTTCTAATGCTTGTAGCCCTTCATGCGTGGTTCTCATTCAGCCAACTGTTTCATTCTAATTTGCATTCCAATCTGCATTAGCACTGTTGCTTCACTTCGGTGGTGTTTCTGGGGAAAATGATTGCTTTAATGCCTACAGACTATTCATTTATTTCTTCCTGATATGCTCCCATTTTGAGTTTATTCGTTTAGATTTAGAATGTTTAGCACCACTGGAACCATTTAGTATTTAGAGAAACGGGTCTGTAATCAATAACAGATGTGCAGACAGACAGAGCATAAGAGCTTTATGGAGGGTCAATGTTCCACCACCCTGAAGCAGGATAATGTGAGATTTCAGTTTTTAAAAAGACTGGTGTTGGACCTCACCACTCACTCACACAAAGCATTATGAGTTAATGAGCTTTATATCACCACAGACACGCAGTCTCTGAGTGAAGATGTTTTCTCTTAAGGGACTTTTTATACAGTGGCATAATCAACATTATCAGACTGTGCTACATCACTTATGGGGTTATCCAAGGTCCCCTCATGGAAAGTTACAAAATGATGCTCTCTACATCTCATCATTGTACTTGCCTTCCAGCGCATACCTCCCTCTCTCTCCAGACCAAGTTATTCCCTACCCCACCCCTACCTCAAGCACTCGAATAGAGATGTCCTTGTGTGAACCTCTCACCCACGGCGAAGTAAAATTGCAGCCAAATAATGGAGAAATTACGATACTTCATCATCTTCCCATTTTTATGCTGAGGAGGCGTCTCCCTGTCAAATTAGCCAAGGCTTCCTGACTACACATTTTCTCTGCAGGATGCATCATCTGTTTGTGCACTCCCTACAATTATCAGTTCAGATAAATCCATAGTGCTTGCCCTTCTTCCAGAAGAAGGGCAAGCAGAAATATCTTGGAATGGACCCCCATGTTTCCAAATACAGTGGTTTATGACTTGCATTTTTGTATGATTTATCATGCAGAATATGTAAATTACTCAAGGCCTCTCCATCCTCTGTCCACCATATAGATTAATCCCTGCTTGGACATACATATAGACTGATTAAATGATGAAACCAAAAACAATGCTTGAATGTCTGTTTTGTTCCCAGAATAGTTCTGCTATACATTAAGATATATAGAATATAAAACTGAAATATATAATATATACATAGAATAAAATAAAACTGAAACATTGTGGGAACAGCTATGATGCTCATAATCAAACTCTCTTGAGAAGGTAAAAATTGCTCCCTGCAGTTCCTCTCCAGAAGAGTTCAGTGATAACTCTCTCAATGCATAGAATCAGCTGAGAAAGAGGCTGAAACCAGATCTTTTGCTTTACTGATACTGGAAGACTCACTGCAGAGTGTGATAAATATTTTCTGTTCTGTCAGTATTTCAAAAGTAATTGTGAAAACGTAAAATGTATTGATTGTTGAAGTCAATCAAAGAACTATTACTATAACTAGGAATCTTGCTACATTTGAACATTTAATGCACTGGTAATTTAGTGTGAAATAAAACAAATTTCTATCCCAGTTGGAAAATCAATTTGATCATTTCATATTTAGGCCTCACTGCCATGGTCTCATCAAGTATCATTTTGCTAGCAAGCCTGGTTCCTGTTTTCTCACACTTTAGGAGAATACTAATCTTTCTAGTCCTTAGTTCTCCTAGAGGATAAAAAATGGCAACAATCTCAATTTGACATACTCTGTTTCTCTAAGCAGGTTTTTCACTGTTTGAAAAATGTATGATCATGGATGAGATGCTTTGGAACAATGTGGGATACCTTGCTCTCACAGCTTTCCCCCTGTAGAGGTACAGACGTCGATCCATTTTAGCCTTGTTAGGTGAAGTTTTGGCATCAAGTGCAAAACTTTTTTTTTTTGGTCTTATGCCAAATGCACTTTACTTCCTCTGTGGTAATTGTTGTTCATTTTAGCAAATGCACCTGATGCCACCCTGAGCACATTACTTTCATTTAACTGTCTGGAACACACAGCCGCTATTCCCCACATAAAGGCTGAGGTTATGAACAAAACAAAGCTATTGATGACTCTTCATCAAGGCCATTCAAGTAATGAATTCAGAAACTAGATAGGCGTTAGGTAACATCTCTTAAAATGGTTCACTCCCTACCAGATTAGGCAGAGAGAGATGGATAGATAGAGAGAGAGAAAAAGAGGGGGAGAAAGGAAGCGTTGAAGCCATCATCATTAGCAAACTCCGGAGCGCCTCCACAAAGGTGTTGGAGAAACAAAGTTAATGAGGTGGGTGAAAGAGGAGGTGAAGTTTGGGAGGTGGAATGAGGGCACACCATACATAGCAGGGATTGCTATTGATTTTTTTCTCTTAAGTGGGCTTTGCCCCTTGGGTTCAGTTCGAATAAGGCCCTCTTTGACTAACAAAAGACTCAGAGATGGGAACACTGCCCCTTAATTGGTGGAGCCGAATCACACCACTATGAAATCTGGAGATTCTGTGTGAGGTTTACTCTGGTACAAGGTGCCCTCACTTTACTTAAAAAAAATTAAGGTGCTTAGCAAAGGAATCGCCTTTACTTACTTACTCCTTCTCTCTCCTTGGCTTCCTTTCATGGGTTTCCGATCAAATTCAATCACGTGAATTTCGGCTCTGAGATGACAAATGGTGCTACCATGTCGCCAAGCATGTTCTTTTTTTTTTTGAGAGCCTTGCAGTGGTCAGTTACATAACATGTTGGTGTGTCCACATCAGCACATCATTTCACAACATTTCTCTCTACCCATAAGGGATCTCTGAAGCTGAAGAGGATGCTTGCTCTGCTTCATCACTGTCAACATAATTTGCCATGTCATTCCTCACGTTATAATTCAAACCGCCACATCTCAAAAACACAGTTAAATATTTACTCTCCAGTGGCATTGTCTAATGACATTAAATTCAAACCCATGCTTTTTGCAGTGGCGGGGGTGGACCTTGTTTCCTTTTTTTTTCCTGAGCTGAGGATAAGTTATTGATTGATGCCGTACCCTTTGTCATGGGGTCATTTCCTTTTTTTCCAGCAGAAACATCAGAGATGATGAGAAGGGACAAGCAGGTTGAACACAAGCGTGCAAGTGTACAAACAGCCAAACACTATGCCCTGAAACAAAACAACATTCTGATGAAGAATGTTAACAATAACTGAAGAACAACATTATGGATCATTTACTTTAAGGTCTGTGTGTTGTCTCAGAAACTCTGTGCTCCTCTCAAGGCCCTTCAGGACAGCTTTGAAGGGAGTTGGTGGTAACTGCACATAATTGGTACAGCTGTGAAATGGATGCACAGCCAGAGCTGAGGACAGTGTTCTTTTTTACACAACCGTTTCTTCATTTTTATGACCATGTCATCTCTCTCTATTTCTATACCTCTCATTTATTTTCTGTCTTTCTGTCTTCCTTTCTGTCTTTCTTTCCTTTCTCTCTATCTCCCTCTCTCTCTCTCTCTCAATATTCGAAAACTCTCTTACATTGCAGCTCTAAGAATTGCTCGGTGCAGATCTACCTGGGTTGTAAAATATGCAACAAATCTACGTCAGGCATTTGAATGCCTGCTGCACTCTGGGAGCTGGTTTATGGAACCAGAAGCCTCGTCCACTCCTTGTTTATGGACATAATAATTGCCAGTGTCCAGATGATGAAGTGCATGTGGATGTGTTGCTAATGACCAAAGCGCAATGATGATCGTGTATAATGAGGAGGCAGCTGATCGCCCTGAAAACAGTGTGAGCAATAAAAGACTAGAAGAACCTCCACATAGTTGAAGTGATGGACCCTGTAAAAGTCAAGTCTGGCTCTTTCCTAACTGTGGTTGAACCAGGGCCCATCTAAACTCCACATGACAATAGCCTATAAAGTTCACAGACTTTGGAAGTCATGCCAGCTCATCGAGTTGCTCAGTGAGTTGCTCAGTTCGCAATGCAATGATTATTTAATTCTTTACTCTCAACGGTAAAAGTGGCCTTCAGGAAAGAGAGGAGTCTTTATAGAGGCATAAATAGATACCTCACATGCTGTTAAAAAAAATCCGAAAGTTGTCTGAAAGAGGCAAGCAAAAGCCAGGGCTCAAGGGGTTCTGTAATCAGTAGGGGGGTGGGACTGAGGAGGTGCCTGAGTTCTTTGTCAGTATCTTTAAAGTCTCAAACAGAGACAGAGCCAATCGATCTGGAGAGGAATTGTCACAGCTGCTCTTTCATCTGTGGAAAGCAGTGCGCTCTCCCTCCCCCTCTCTTTCTCTCTCTTTCTCCTCCCCCCTCTCTCTCTCTCCCCTGATGTGTTGTGTTCACCTCCCTGATATCCCTGCCTGTTGTTCAGCCGTGTCCTTAGCTGTGTCCATAATGGGAGCTGTCATTCTCTGGACCGGTGGTTGTTGAGGCACATGACAGAGCACGGGCCTGAACTGACAGCATGGGGCTGTGCCCTTTAGATTGCACTGAGAGGTGTGCTGCAGGAGGCTTTAGCAACAGTTGGAAATGGAATCTTAGGAAGGAAATAGAAAAAAAATAACAGGACTAAGGTTAGGGATATAGAGTGGTGGGCAATGTTGGGTTAGGTGAATGGAGACAAATGGAGCACCAGTGTTAGTTCTGGCAGACCACAGAGTCAAGCTCCCGCCTCAGTCAACTCATCTGAGCCAGTTGATCTCAATGAGCTGATTGCTCTGACGATTTTTTGCTACGCTTATTATTTGCTAATTCTACACAGGATGATGGTTAGCAGACAATTTGCACTGGAGTGCCCACTACATCAGCCTGAGGTGGGGAGTAGGGGAATGGATGAATGAGCCAGTTACTCTGGAGGATGATTAGGAAAACCAGACTGAACGAGGAAGGTTGAAGATTCAGCTGGGACATCAGAGAACTCCCCACGCTGGAGCGTCATGGCACTTTCTATGACTGCAGTCATAAAAAGTCAGGGCCTTAGTTTTACATTTCACCTGAAAGCACAGCACAGTGTCCCCATCACTGCACTGGGACTGATTTTTGGGAAGATTGCCACCAATTAGTTTTCCACCAACACCACTTTCACTTCCAGCAGCAACTTAGTTCTACCAGTAGGTCTCTTATCCAAGTAACAAACAAGCCTCACCTGGTTAGTTTCAGTTATTCAACAGAAAATGGGTATCCACTGGTCAGGCTGTTGGCAACTAACATTAAGAAAACATATCATATGAAAAATATTGTATGTTTTTCTGCCATATATATATACCATATACCATATACATATATCATTCTGTAAAATTTGGTGATTAATATTGAGCCTTGTTTATTGTGTAGGCTATTTACCCAATTTAGTTAAATAAAAAACACCTTTTGTAAATTGTCCAGGGTGTTTGTTTCACATCTAGAGTCTCAACTATAAAATTGGTTTTGTGCATTTACATTGTGCATTCCATAAATTACCAGAAAGTATTGCCTTCACTTTGACTGTCCTTAGTAATGCATTGGCAGTAGGACAAAGCTGCTCTGTGACTAAGCCTTAAAATGAAAACAAGATTTCTCATTTCAGAATTGAAGACCTCATTTGACAACACGGTATTCAACCCAAGTATTGTCAAGTGGAATTGATTGCATGGAAGAAGAAAAAGTGACATCAAATAACTCAGTAATTATGAGACGGAGCAGACGGAGACATACTCCTTGGTGATTTCTATGTTGACGTCTCCTTAGGAAAGAATCCATCTCTTTCTCTCTCTCTCTCTCTCTCTGTCTTTCCTATCTCTTTTCTTTTCTGTCTCTTTCTTTCCTCCTTATCTTCATCTTACCCCCGATCTCCACTCCTCCTTCACACAGATTAGCTCAAGAGGACTGAGCAGTGCCTCTCTAATGATCCCATGCTGCGGCCCTCTTCCCACCCTGGTGCTGGGGGCTGCCACTCTGCCTCGTCTGTCATGATGCAGTGAGGAGGCTCTGGCAGCCCGCAGAGGCCCACTCATTGTTCTCTAAGCGTTTTCTAGTCGCAGGGACAGAAGCAAAGAGAGCAGCTTTACAGCAGCACATTAGTCCCTGTTTACACGTGTCTAGATTTTTTTATAAACCGATATTTTTTTATCTATTTGGGACTCTTGTTTACACATAAATGGAGTCTTAGCCACCTCACCTTTTTTAAAATGGCCTCCAAAGTGGAGATTTCTCAAAACACTGTATTTTCTCGATTCTACTAGATATGTGTAAATACAATTTAAAAAACAAATGGATCAAAAATATCCATTTATAAAATATCTTGGTGTGTCTAAACAGGACCTCTAAACAGGACCTAATAAGGTGGCAGAGAAACACACTGAGGGATGAGCCATGGAATTAGAAAGGGTAGAATGGACATTCATTCTCCAAGGGTTATATGTGTCAGTAAATGAAGTACAGGTATTAGAGTGGTTTGTGCTCCACAGCCATAAGTGTTGCTGTGATGTTATGAACCCCTTTCTCCTCTGTGCTATGGTTGTTGTGTAGAAAAAGAGACTGTATGACTGTAGCTGATTGCCCACGATCTGCAGTTCTCACTCCTTCAAGATTCTTTTTTTTTTCACACAGAGGCACCCTCAACATTATAAATATTGCATAAAGTATATGCAATCATACACTACTTTTACAGTCTCACAAAATAGTGGAATACTGAACTGTCCATTGGTCAGTATTAAAAAAAGAAGTCACGTCAGGATGATCAAGGAACATATTTTCCCAAACTGGCAGACAACACACTCTCCCACTTACTGTACAGCTACCTGCCAAAGTCAGAAAGAATGCTTTCCACAGTGTCTTATTAAATAATTTTGTTAGGATTTCATGAATAACTAATGTTAACTAATGTTCTTGTCAGAATTAATGTTCTTGTCAGAGCAGTAGAGAAAACATATGGCGCTGTTGTCCATATTTGCTTTTTATTTTATGGTCCTCTCATGTGAGATGTACTATGCCATATAACAGGGTTCCCTTGAAAATTATAATACACCAACAAATTTCTGTTCTGTTCTACTCAATAGTGGAAGCCATAGTAGTTTAAGTTTAAGAGGGTTAGAATGGCAAAAAATTGAGAACTGTGGCCCAGAGCCCTAAAAAGTGTGAAGAGAAGAATGTTACTGTAGGTATGTTGCACTGGGTTTGTAGCAGTGCTCAGGATATAGCAGTCATGGCTGTCACTCCACAACACACACACACGGAAATAATGAAACTGTTCCGCAGGATGAAGCAACAAAATGAAACCGTCATGCAGAGTAGAAATCTCACAGTGGACTCATCCATTGGAAACTGAATGTTACCCTGAGCCGCCCTTCCCTTCCTGCTATCATACCTAGTGGATTGTATGGGGGGGTGGGGGGATGTTGGGGTGGAAATGGACAAACATTGTTGGACAGCTTATGGTCAGCTTATGGTTTCATTATTCACTAATTCTTCCCAAGATTGCTGTTTTGAATCCCCAAAATGTGCGATGGTGCAGTCATCAGGTGTCTCTGTGTGTGTGTGTGTGTGTGTGTGTGTGTGTGTGTGTGTGTATAAGTCCCCAGAGCGGAATAAATGGGTAGAAGGCATCCTATAGCCTCCCAGTGACTTCCTCCTCACTGCCCAGAGGCTCTCGGGAGTGATGGCCCCAGTCCACAATGAGGTAAAACTTCCATAACATGACAGTTCAGACTGCAACCCCTCCAGCAGCCCTGCACAAAATGACAACAATCTGTCTGAGCCGCCTCGCTTCACACACACTACGCTCATAGAGCGGCCAGAGCCCACGCTTAACGGCAGTCATGAGACCAGCTACTGGCTTCTGCACATCGGCGGCCAAGGTCATCCTCCCCTCAACCACCATTCCCATACTTACGTACGGATACGCACACACACACGGATACAAATGACCAGCAGGGATTGCTCTGTGTTCTGGGGGTGACCAGTAAAAGCCAATTAAACTACACTCCCCCTCCTGAGGTGCAAGGCTATCACAATGCATTACCTTCCAGCAATGACTCACTCCGGAAGCAGCAGCTTTCGCCCAAAGGATCCCACCTCCTTCTTTTAAAAACACATTCCTCCTCTTTCATGCCACCCTCTATCTCCCTCCTGGGATACATAGTTTTTCCTTTCCACCTGCAGCGACTCAAGCTGGAACCCCAGCGATGATGAATTTGGTCCTCAGAAGTACTGACTTCACAGCATAGATTCTATTCTATGCCTACGAGCACGTATTTACAGCCCCCCGCCCCCCCCCCCAACACACACACACACACACACACACATACACACACATCTTCACCCCCCTGCCCCTAGACCCATCCCACCCCACCCCACCACCATAGGCAAGCAAAAGCAAACTGAATTAAGCAGAGTATCTGTGGCTGAAAGATGGCTCTACTCTCAATTAAATGTTTAATGGCAATAATTCACAGGGCCCCTATCTGACAGCCAGCGTGAGCGTGTGAGGGTAACAAAGCCACGGCATTAAAGATTCATCATTCGTTGAGGGAGGATAAAATTTCGTTACGACCGGGTGATCTCCTCTGACTCTGCCTTTTTCGCCTTCTCCCTCTCCTTCTCTATCTGTCCATCTATCTATATATCCTCCTCTCTATCTCGCTCTTTTCTGTCTCTCACCATCTCTCTCTCTCTCTCTTTATTCACTCTTTTTCCACATGCCTTCGTTACTGGATATCAGACCGAGCGTGCTGGAGCTCACTGCAGCTGCCAGGCCATCTGCCGCAACATCTCCGTCATGGCGTCGTTTCAGCTCCACTTGTCAAAAGGTTGTGCTCTGTGATAGCACATGGCAAGCTGCGCCGTCCATACAGATCAGAACATGGGCATGTTTGCCCTTCACATCAGCAGCGACAGGAGATGCGTGAAGGCACCGGGGGGAGGGGGAGGATGGGGTGGAGAACGCACACAGGATTTGCATGGGAGCGTGGGTGATCCCTAGGGACAGGCCATCCAATGAAACTGATGCTGTTGAATTGTAGAGTAATCCACATGTAAACATTCTTGAGTAAACATCCTCGGATTGCCTTCTCAGTCTGTTTCATTTAATATTCTGAAAGTGGTCTCGTCTCTGTGCGGGCAACTGCACCGTGAGGCATGTCGTCACGTGTTATGGAGTGTTTGAATCTAAATACTGACAGAGGTGGTTGTACTGCATAAGTAGAGCTGTGGCCATATCTTTGGATCAGTTGTGCATCCACTGTCCCATGGTGTGTGTGTGTGTGTGTGTGTGTGTGTGTGTGTGTGTGTGTGTCTGTCTGCATGGCACCCTACTACTTTAATTAGTTATATTATTGTTAGACAGATGCTTGGATGAACCATTACATATATCAAACCTCCAAACCCGCTTGCCTTCTAAACGGATCTGTCATATTACTTCTCTCCAAACTCACTTTCTCCCCTAATTACAGTGCCCCTCTGCCTTGACCTGAGCTCATTAAAATCACAGAACGTGCTGCCGATACACTATCAAGCAAACACTGTCATCTACCATAAAAACCTGTCAGTGGTGGGTCCTCTGTGCGATCTGGCATCTCCTCAAAGTTTGGGATGCTCTGCGAGCACTTTACTGCATGCCACGCCATGCCTCGCTCAACAGCTGCCGTGTGGCTGGTGTGGTAATTAAAAGCAGTGCTGTAAGCTGTGTGTGGGGAGGGTGATAACTTTCATGTGCTCTGTTCCCTCAGAACCCCACTGGGAGAGCAGTGGTTGTGTGTATGTGTGTGTGCGTGTGTGCGTTGGGGGGAGGGAGAGGGTTGCAGAAGGGGAGATCCCATTAGAAGACGTGACAGGAGAGTAATCTGATAACGTCCCAGAATCAAACGCTGCAGTGCAGTGCAGTCCATCACTAGTGCTTGTGCTAGCCACCCAGGCAGCAAACGTGGAAACATGGTAAGATGGGAGCTCTCAGAGGAATCTGATAACTTTCATGTGGTCTGCTCCCTCAGGAGCCCACCGGGAAAGCAGGTGTGCGTGTGTGTGTGGGTGAGAGAGGAAGAGTAAATGCCTTTTTGTGTGTCTGTATTTATACACCCAGTTAGCTCCATGTGGTTGATGTTCTCCCACCTTTTAAATTTTGACACATTAGCCAAGGGCACCATTTCTGCGAAGTGCAACAATTGTATCAAAGCCCATTATTAAACATGACTAGCTTTTCTATTGGCCTGCAAATTGTTCTATTTATCCAGCTAATAGATTTTTAATTCCACCGCACAGGGAGACAGTTTTATTTGTCAAATTCATTTATTTTGTACATTAGACTGTTTTCCCTACCATGTAATTATATGTGTATAAGGCCTTAATTTTAACTCTGCTTAAAAGAGGTGTAATTACTAACTGTGTAATGGCAAATGCAATCTGCAAAATTTTGAGTACCTGTATGAGCAGATGGGTGCCGTGAAGGGATTGTCTGGAGTGAATCAACTTGTAGCCCTGTTTTCCTGGGTTGTTGAGAGCTGTCAGAAGATATGAGAAAGACAGAATTCCCTTTGTGCACAGTAGAACTGTCAGGATGGTCGACTGTTTCCGTAATTAGCTTTTAAGTTTACATTTGTAATGAGCTAACAACAAAATTAACCTTGAACTGGCAAGGAACATGGAGAGGTTATTTGTTAGGGTTACTTTGGATAGTAAACTTCAGCACAGTAGTATACTATAACTACACTATACAACTAACACTTATGCCTAGTATCTTGTAGTCTACCGTACTTCATAAAAATAGATGTTCACAGGAAAAGAATGACCATTCTGAAACAAACATCCCTCTGTGACTTTTCATCCTCCGTGCACAGAGGCCATTTAGTACAACACAGACCAATTTTGCGGAGCAGCAGCTAATGCTGACTGATGGGGGCACAGGAAAACTAATCTGAAACGAGTTTGCTTGCCCTAATCAGTTAGTACTTGCAGCCATTTTGCTGTCTGGTGCACTCTGTACCAAATCCTCTCATTCCCCTTCCATTGCAGAAGCCAACCAACAACTCACCTCGCCATTCACACATAAACAGACTGCCCCCCCCCCCTCCAAAAAAAAGAAATACAGCTCTTAGCTGCTTAACTGAATCAAAGGGAAAATATGGTATGGTGTTTGCCATAGGTATATGTGAGGAATTCTGTGTGTGAGTGTGTGTGTATGTATGTGTATGTGTGTGTGTGTGTGTGTGTGTGTGTCTGTATGTGTGTGTGTGTTTGTGTGTGTGTGTGTGTGTGTGTGTGTGTTTATGCTTCTACCAGGGCACTAGTAACAAAAGAAATACATAATGATAAGGACTCTGAGGGTTCTATCATTGGCAGAAAAAATGCATTTTGAAATTCTGTAAACTGTCACTTGAAAGGTGTCTTGAAAGGTCACTTGAAAGGTGTGTGTGGGTGTGTGTGTGCGCGCTTGTGTGTCACATCACATCTACACAGTCCATGCACAATGTACACAATGTAAACTTGTGCAATACAGCTTGGTTCTTAATAGCATTTGTGTCTATGTAAACATTAATTAAATCATACTGACATACAACTCAAAGCAACCCATTGCTATGGCTATGACCACAGCAGTCCAGCAGTCCTTCCTAAAGCCACCCTCTCTAGTGGCTTTAGTCTCAGCCTTCATGACTGAATGATTATTATCTTCCATCTGTCCTCTTCTTTGAACCAGGAAAAACACAGAGCAGACCTGAATGTGTGTCTGAAAGAGTCTTTTGTGACATGCATCTCTGTCTTCTGCTGCGTGCCTTTGTTTTTTCCCTCCTCCGACTGGACAATTCATCGAGAAGCAGTGGGCTTTTATTGTGACACAGTAATTCTGCCTGACATACGCAAGGCACCGTGTTCCATAATATATCATGTCCCTGTTTCTGGAGGGACTAAAGGGCTGAATAAGATGTAAGAACATCAGCATGCCAAAGTTCTTCTTCATGTGTCAGTGCTGCAGATTTCTGCCTTCTGTTTTCTTTCTCTTGTGCTTGAGTCTCTGTGATATTTGTGTCACCGGCACAGAGATGTACACAGTGTCCTTGCTGGGGTCTTGCTGTGAGAACAGCCTGTGGATCCTCATCCTGAGCTGCATAAACACATGGTGTGCAGTTAGGAGGGATTTCTACAGTATTGACTGCTCTGTTCCCCAGTGTATCCCAAAACTGACACTCTCAGCAATGAGGCTCAATATTTTTGCACATCTCTCTCTAACTCTTTTTCTCTCTTTCACCCCATCTCACTCTTTCTCTCCCTCACATACATACCCTCATCTTCCTCTCTTGGCATTCTGTTTCATTGCTTTCTCTCTTACACACTCTCTCTCTCTTCTATTTATCAGACGCTTTTATCCAAAGCGACTTACAACTCATCAACTACCAAGTGTTCAGGGCCAGTCTCCCCTAGAGCAACTTAGGGTTAAGTGCCTTGCTCAAGGGCACAACGGTGGCAACTGGGATTTGAACCCACAACTTTTCAGGCTACTTGCACACTAGCCAGGTTCCTTAACCACTACGCTACCACCGACTCTCTCTCTCTCCCTCTCTGAGTTCAGTAGCACTCAGACAAACCCGTGCCTCTAAGATGTTGGCTGTTGTCTGAATTATTGAGGGGGTGAGGATTATGGTCTACTATCACAAAACAAGATGTTGGCTGTTGTAGAAATAATTTAGGGCGTGAGGATTATGGTCTACTGTCACAAAAACAATAACAAGCTCCAGTGGAATATAAAAATGTCAAGTCATTTTTAATCCTCTAACTGCATAACATTTGCTATATATATATTCTCTGTGCCAGAAGGCGATAATGCTATACTAATGTCCACAGCGTTCAATCAACATCATGTCACTGGGGAGAGGGGTTTCAAGGGCTTTCAGTGGTCAGGCTGTAAACTTTGAGGAAGCTCATCTATCCTGTCTCCCTTGCCACTGTACTATAAAGATCTTTTTCTCATACAGTTATAACTCTGCTTGTTAAAAATTCCTGTCACTCAGAACAGCAGAGATTTATACATCTTGCATCCACATTAGAGGGAGCAAAAGCTTTTGGCTGGTTTACCTTGCTGGCCCACGTTTAAGATCACCATGCTAATTCAACTCATCATAAGGTAGCAACATGCTCTGCAAACAGTGGTGGTTCATTAGTTTGGACAATCTTTCAGCCATGAAATTTTGCAGATCTTATAGTTATGCAAATCTTGCAAAAATACACAACAGTGTCAATACAGTCTATGAATGCTAAATCCAAAGTGTTTGGTTGGCAGGGACCTCGAGCTGTCGCAGAATTCTATACTCTCGGTCACCCTCCGTCAGACTGAAAAACTGTCCTCAGTAGCCTACACAGCCGAAAGCTCCAGACACAGATCTGTGCTGCTCTGATTCTGTTTGTGCCACTGGACGCCTGCAGCCCTGGTGTTTTCAGATACGGCTCTTTTTTTTTTCTTTTTTTTTTAGATCTTTTGCTGGCACATGCTGTTCGGGCAGCTATCTTTAACCTGCATCTAAATTGGAGAGGCCCTTAGACAGCTGAGCTCGAGAGGAGAGGAGAGGAGGACAAGGAGGACAAGGAGAAGGAAGGGGAATACGAAAGAAAGAGAGAGAGAGAGGAAAGACAGGATGAGGAGAGAGAGACACAGAGAGAGAGAGAAAGCGCAGAGGTTGAAGAGCATAATTGAAAAAAGAGAGGAAAAGAGATGGGTGACAGTGAAATGTTGGCAGTCCAAGAGGTGCAGTCGAGGGAACACTCACTATGACATACAAACACACACACACACACACATATATAGCCAGAGTAAACCGAGACTGCCTCTAAAATCCCTGTTCCCTGTCCCAATCAGTCACTACTTATAACTAGCATGGCATAACTAGCATGAAAATGTAAGTTAAATTGTTGTTAACCCTGTCATTGGTTGTGCATCATACAAGGCCCACTACGTGCTGGATAAGTACTGTAGCTGTGATTGGTTTCTGGTTTTTGGCAAGATGGGCTAAATGGATATGCAGAGTAAATCCAGATTCACCAGCAGGTTCAACTGGGTTCATGCTGCAGGCACACAGACTCACATACTCACTTACCCTCAGACACACACACACACACCACAGTAGACATATGAACAGCAACAGCAAAACCAGTCACAAGACTATGGTGCATCTGGATGCATACACAAAAGTGACCCAACAAACAGTTACAAGTATATATTTAAAGAATGAAGAACTAAGTAATTTGGAAGGTAGGCTTCATACAGAATAATGAATGTAGGTATGACCGTACCCCTTGAAATATGTGCATAAATGGATAATCGAAAGTTGATTCTATGACCTCTAGCCATTACAGTGGCAAAAGTATTATATTGCCAATATGTGCTATTTGTCAAATGGCACACAAATACATTCTTTACTTGTAAAGTAACTAGCAGTTGTCCAGTAAGTAAAATCCTTATTACGATATTGGCTAAGTAAAACGACTTCAATTACCCTTCCCATGTCCTTAATGCCTCAGTTTCTTTAAGGCAAGAGAGATAAGGAGGTGGCTGCACTGTAGCAGCTCACTGCTGTAGCATTTGAAGCTGGGCGTAATTGAGAATCGACATTGGCAGACTGATAACCACTGGGGACAGTGAACGCCGCCTCGCTGCCTTCAGTCCCTCATACGTACAGGCACTGTTTAGGATAACGCCAGCAGACTGTGAAATATACCTCTTTAAGGGGGCCTTAGATACACAGAGCCTTCAGTCGGGGGCATATGAGATAGGAAGTAAAGAAGCTCAGCCAGCCGTCATGTAGACATGATCCAGTTTTATCCAGGGTGGGTATCCCATTTTGTTCAAACCAAGGGATTCTGTTTTGACTTAGAGGGAAAGCAGACCTATAGGGATGTGTACAGATATACATTGTTATGATGGTGATGCAGATGGTGTAGGATGCTAAATAGCAGAGCTAGGAAGTGTTTCGCTCTTGATACTAATGAAGGGAAACATCAAAAGAGGCAGAATAAAGAGCAACTTTTTCCGATTCAGATTTCTAATTATACCACAGACACTGACACAAACAGACAGACACAGACACATAAACATAAACACAAACACAAACACACACACACACACAGAGTATATTAGATGACGACTCCATAGTAAAGAGCTGGTTGGGCTAAGGGCCGTACTTACATGTGTGGATTAGACAGCCAAAGCACGGCTCCTTGTGTTGTGCCACGTCTTTTAGCTTGTCAGGAAGTAATGCTCTGTTTGTCTAGCACTTTACTCAGCCAAGTCTCTCCTGGGAGTCCAGCTCTGTTTCAGTGAACAGATGTGGTAGGTTTATAAGTCTACGAGGAGGCCTCTGTCCACAGTGTTCAACAAGAATTGTTGTAACCCTGGAGCCTGCTGTTTTTATTCTGTTGTTAAACTCACAGTATATTTATTTTTTTGCCGACAAGGAGAACATCTGTGTCCTCCCTGACTTAATATCCTCGATGTACTTGTGGAAGACAGCAGAGGAAGTATACAAAATATGACAAATGCATAGAGACAGACATAGGATCTCTGGTAAACAGGCTCCACATATGTGAAGATGATGTTGTTAACAGCATAACATTGCATTGACTAGATAACTATTTCTCTCTCAAAGAGCTGAGACAGGATATTATTATGGGATTATGTATAGCCTTAGCCTTATGTAGTATTTGGTTCAAGAGGAATGTGTTCACCTCAACCCTGGGGTAATGTCAAAGAAAGGAAATACACATTTCAGGATATTTGCTCCTGGAAAGTCAGCAAGGTACGGCATGTGTGTAGTAGTGCTGTGTTGTGGGGACTTGCTACGTCGACTCATGAAGTGAGTCTGGGCAGAGGTAATCTGAGTTGACTTTAGTGTTGTTTGTGTTTAGGACAATAACAAGATAAATGTTGACTGAACATTAAGTGCTCCTTGTGGCACTGGCAGAGCAAAAACAAAGCCTCACTGAAGAATTTTCTAGATGACAGTTTAATGTCAAATTTGGTCTTTATTACTGTCTCCTCTAAGATATTTAATTCCAGATCCCTGTCTTCATTGATATTTTAACTTCCAGTCGCTCTCACAGAAGCTCTTAACAAATGGTCCCTGTGGTGTTTCCGATCCTAGAATATGAAAATTTCTTGTATCTTTCCCTTTAATGGCTTTTGTCTTTCATTTGGAGATGAAAGGCTCCTGTCTTTTTTTTCCTTGAGAAAGAGAATGATGGTGATGAGGTGCACTGCTCTCTGACTGGAGAAGTTAGTCGAGCCGTCCAGCATGTAATTATCATGTCTATTGAGGCTGGGTCCTGGGATACCCTTGTGACTGATGACTTTCTCTGCAGTCAGTGGCTAAACCTCAGACATGTGAGCACGGAAGGGAAAAGCCTCCTACATGGGCTTACATTTACAGTTACAGTACAGTTACAGTACATTTTTCATTTTCATAATTTTGTTCTCTTTACAGAATGGATCTGAAATGTGTTTTAAGCACAGACTTTCAATTCAGGGGATTACGCAAAATTATCATGTTAAGTGTTTTGAGAATAGTAGATATTGCATTTTATACACTATCACCCTGTTTTTTAAGATGAGTGACATCAATTGTGTCATTGTCCAAACATATACAAACATATACAATGTATACAATGCCAATATGTATAGAAATACACATACTATACAAATGCACAGTATATTGTGCAGAGAAACAGAACCAAACCTTACCCTCATTGGACTGTCAGCAGTTCTTTCTGTCTGAATACAGTAAGACAGCTCTGTGCAGGGTGTTATCAGTAGTGGGTCATTCATTGCTTTTAGAACAGGCACTAGAGAGGTAGACCTGGTCCTGATAATATACATTACAAATGCCACAGCAAGGGCCAACAAGGTGCTTTTAGGTAAAGGTGGGTCACTAAAACCTTTCATTTAATGAAGAAACACAGTGTCACTGAGCCGCCGTGTAATCTTTAGAGAACGAGAGCACATTCAGACTTTAAAAAAAAATTCTCTTGCTTGCTCCACTGATAAATTAGTTTTCTGGGGCAGCTCTTTGGTAACGTTGCAGAACTATAAAGCACATTGCCAGGCAGCTGAGGACTCTGTGCATTGACTGATTTGTCTGCTCTAGACTGTTCCAAGAGTTACAGTAAATGGTAATGCTGAAATATTGAGTCATCTTTGCTTCTTTCTGTATACTGTTTGTGTGTGTGTATGTGTGTGTGTGTGTTTCAGGTTTCAGGTTTTTCATTAAAGACTGCCCCAGGCCTTCTTTGATCCAATATGGAAGTGCAACGGCAAAGACTCATATGTTCTCATATCCATACATGCTTCAAAGGTCATCCCCATGATTTCTAACATTTTTCTAACAGTTTTGAACAATATGCAAACATCCATCAGTCTGACTGCCCATCACTGCTTCTTACTGGTGGTCTCCATTCAAGCAGTGTTCCACAGGGAACTGGTCATCCCTTCACCTTCTGAGTGAATGCAACCTTCCAATTTAAGAGAGAGCCAAGAAATCAAAGAGAAATGATCAATAAGTTTAGTCATGTGGCCAAATTCCAACACATTCCTCTCTGCCTGAGGTGACAACTTGCCCCTGTGTGTTATTGACCAAAAAAAGAGCTTTTCTTAATTGGACAGAATCCTAATTTGGCCAGCATAGTCACCAAATCCGTGTTAAGGAAATGTACTCACCAACCTCCCCTTGCTAGAAGGTGTGGGTGGCTTGACCAGGTTTGACCCGGAACCCTGATCCAGTGAAACAGAGCTCTTTTCCAGCCACAGCACGTTCAGGAGACCTGCAAGCTGCTGGATTAACTGCTGCATTACATAAGAAATGGCACGCACACACAGTGAGAGGAATGCGAGATGAGAGGGAGGGTAGAGTATGTGTGAGGATGCATGAGACCAGTGTATCTCCCAACTGCCTGAGAACATTTTATAGGGCTTTTTGCTAATGGTTACATTTCAGCACAATCCTATTTCTACTTAGATTTACTGAAATTGAATGAGGTAGACTCCAAAGCTAAATTAGGTGAAAATTATATCTGAGGGATTTTTTTTTGTACATTGAAACTGCCAGTCAAAAACTCCATTAGGTATTCCAGTCATGTGGACCTCTCTGTGCATCTCACGGATAAGTAATGAGTCGTTAGTATGAAGTCGAAAGTATGAAAATAGAATAAGTGTAAAAAAGTGATCAACAAAGCCATTGATCTTCACACTGTGTGCAAAGATATTTTTTTATGTGTGCTTTTCTTAACAGTATATTACACTCATGAAGGTTGAAAGAGGTGAAATTAAATCAATTAAAATCACTATATATTCCAGAGGGACATCATTGTGAGATTTCTTCCAGGAGGGACGTGTAGGTTTAAAAAAACGAATTTAAAGTTAATTTTATAATTGTGATAAACTATTATAAAAAGGCAGTTCAATTCTCTCAGCAAGCACAGAAATGTATTGACACATGCAGGACTTCAGCACATCAGTGTCACCTCATCACTTCATGCTGCGCTGACCCATAACCCCTAGAGCACGAGTCTGCCGCGAGTCCTTCAGTCCAGCTCTCTGCTGTTGAATGGCGAATCATTTGCTTTGCTTGGCTTTGCAGTAGCTCCCTCTCTTTCTCACCATGCCCCCACCCTGAGGGTTATTTCCACACCACTGGACACCTCACAACCGCTACTGGATCAATACTCAGTACCACAACTCTTCTCTCCCTCTCTGCAGCATCCTCTATAATATATATTCTCTCTCTCTCTCTCTCTCTCTCTCTCTCAGGAAGTGTGAAACTTTGTTCTTATGTAATTAATAAGGAAGTTTATAGTGCAGAGTGATGCTTGACAGGTGATTGATGCAGGCATATGCCGGGAGTCCATTCTGCCCAACGTAGACGAAAGTCTAGACAAGAAAATGACACATGCTTTGAATCTTGCAACTGAAACTTTTCCCCTGAAAATCACACGCGCACACACGCACACACACACACACATATACACATGTTATATGGATGTCTTATGGATGTCTTTTTTAACAATTAATTGTTCTTGTAATTCGAGCTGATGTTCATCCATGGATTTTACATGCATATTGGCTCTGGAAAACTGGCAAGGTCTTTCCAACAGTTCAGTTCACAAATTGCTATTTTCTGTTTGATTAACGCCATTTGGCACCATGGTAAATGGTGAATGGGCTACACACACATGGGCCTAATGTGCCGCACTTTTCTCCTGTGCAAGCATTGCAATGACTAAACTTTTACACCTCTCATCTGCCAGTGGTGGAGGCTGCAGTGAAGGACATTAGCTCCTGCCAGAGGGAACAGTTTCAGTGCTTCAGTGTTTTGTAACCTGCAGCCACATTCAGCCTGACATAAACCACACTGATCTCTAAGCATCTGCTCCACACACTCAAGCCAAAACTCTCTCTCTCATTTACACAGTTTATATTCGTTTGGATGTTTGGAGTTCCACATCAGAAAGGGCATTTATTTGATGACTGTATCTCTTTATTTACATTTTTGTTTGTTTTAAAGACTCTCATATTTTGGTGTTTTGAGGGCTGGGTTTGTCATTCATCGTGACAGGCTGGAGTTTGCAAAGATAACAGCACTGTCCAGTAAGCAAACATTATCACGTAATTCACCTCATTACCATACACTGCCCATTAAAGCAGAAGTGTGTGTGTGTGTGTGTGTGTGTGTGTGTGTGTGTGTGTGTGTCTGTGTCTGTCTGTCTTTGTGTGTGGTTATCTCACCTTGAAAAACGTGAAGTTGTGATAAATTAATAGAATAATTGCCATGTGCCTAGACATTTGATATCTTTATTTTTTCTTCAGAGGCCTCTCTCTTTGCCTGGTGATGGGGGTTTTTCCTCATGAGCAGTCAATGGGAGCGAGATAAGGCAGCATGGGTATTGAGACAAGGGTCCAGGGACCAATCAGAGAGGACTTGTTCCTTGTTGTTGCTCTTGTGCCTATCATCCCTCACCAGCCTAATTAATTCTTCCTTCAGCCCAGACAAAAGCCTGGCCCATGGTAATGCACTGATCCTAGCATGGGAGTTTGCTTTGAAATGCCCCCCGTCCGTAATTGCTGTCCTCCTGCCATTTTTCTTATTACTGGTTTACCTGTATTGTGTCTGTGCAGCAGAAGGCTAATTTCACACCCTGTGAGTAACGCTACTGCAAATGATCAAAAGAAGTAGGCCAAACAGTCTCGCAGTGCAAGTGTTGTTTATTAAATAAGGCATTTTAATGACATAATTGATTCAGCTATTTTGTATTAAATTGCTTGATTGCACTGCAATACACAATTGTTTTGTTTGCATCCCTGAGAAGTGTGAAGGGCATGAGCTTTTTTGCTGGTGGTGGTGGGGTGTTTATTGTTTTTATAACAGCATTTTGGGGTATTTTGCCCATGGTATTATTACAGGTCTAGAGAAAAGAGAAAAAAAAATAATGAAACAGTCCGCTCTGTTTGTGATATAACAAGAGTTTAAAATGTCCTACCATCCTTCATATTTGCACCCTGACCTGACTAGTCATGCATTTGCATTTGATAATTGTGGAAAAACTGTCTGGCTGACACACTTTACTTGTACTGCTAAGGGATCCAGGAGGCCATGTGCACCACAGCCCCTCATTTCTTTGGACACTTTGTAAAACTGTCGAAAAAGAAATTAAAAAGCATGATTGGGTCGTCCAGCAGGTCACTGCACCAACACAAACTGTATGTTGTGATCAACACAAATCTGTCTGACTGAACACAGAATTATCTCAACTGCATGGAAAAACAGTGTAAGGGGCTAAAGAGAAGAATTCCCAATAGTGGATGAGCTGGATAGATTCCATTAGACTTGAGAAACAGTCTCAAGTCTCTTTCTCCTGTTGTCCAGCTTGATTGCATATCTGTAAAGAAGGTTGTACACTTACAATGTATAACTGGCAGAGGAAGCCTTTACAAAATCTTAAATTCGGCAATACCTAAATTTCCAGCCTGTGTGCTTTAGTTGGCAGTAATTGGACAGGGCATTGATTGTTGTCATACACCTTTGTTGAAACTGAGCCTACCCTGGATTATTTGACCTATAGATACACATAATTGTGTTTTTCTCTAAATGACATGTCAATGCATTATATTGATCAGTGATACCAGAAAAAGCAGTGCAATTATCCTTGGGTCTGTTGTGCCATTTGGATTCAACATTTAGATTAAAAATGGCTTGTCCATAATCCTATCGTTATTGATCTTTTTGTTTTTTCATTTTTACTTCTGAAGACTGAGGCTTATCAACTGATGCCTTGGGCAATTCGACTGAAAGTTTTTCACCATCAAACATGGTAATTCAAATCACAGCAAATCACTCAAATTAAATAGCAATTTTGCTTTACGTAAATGACAGCATTTGAACTCATACATACATTCATTCCACTTAGAGACCCACCTGGAATACCCACTGACGTCGTGTATTCCATGCCATTTAGCGAGATAGCTATAAAAACGGGACCCAGTTTGGCAAAGCTCGGCTAAATGGGTCATGATCCAACCCGATTCAACCTGATAGCATAGTGCAGTAGCACATTGGATTTTGGGCGCATCTTGCTAATGTCAAACTTCATTCTCTGTGTTATAAGTCCTTGTAGCCTCAAAGTGAGTTTGCAGGCGTTGTTTGGGGTAAAAGAACACTGTCGTGTTAATCTGACAATGTTACTGGACTTTGTCTTTTGGGTTGTGTGGGACATAATTGTTTAGGAATTATAAAAGCACTCGGAGGGAGCAGACCTCCGCCAAGGCAATAGCAGGTCACTAACCTAATATAAATTCCAGACGCTTTATAGAGCACCACCAAAATTTAATCACCTGTTCCCTGTCCTAATATCCAACTTGTTCGAAAATTTCATCCAAATCTGTGCAGTGCGTTTCGAGTAATCTTGCTCACAGACAAACAGACAGACAAACGCCGGCGAAAACGTAACCTCCTTGGCGGAGGTAATAATTAGGCCAATAAAATATATTTGTTATTTTATAGTGTGTGTCTGTGTGCGTGTGTTTTCACCCTGGTTCATAAATTACAATTTCATATGTTTACCACACATGCCAGTTGGGCTTCTCTTTTTGCGCATTCGGGAACGCCTTTGCCTCTAAACGAGAGAGAGAGAGAGATGTGCCTTCACCGATCTAACGCGGGTTTTCTTCTGAAGAAGAATAAAGCAACACGCTTATTCTGAGTTCTGTTCTGGTTATTTAATCTGTGGCATAGCCTGTCGGTCCCACACAACTCAGAGGACAGATTAACACCTATTATCGGGGATAACCGGAGAAGAGTTAATTAAAAAAAAATAGCGATAGGCCACCATGAGCCATGTCGCTGGACCCAGAGTGCCCTGGGATTTCGACCAAGACACAAATGTGGAGTGGTACATGGGAAGATTATTCGCCTTCTCTCACTAACACACTTCACTTCATGGAAGCAAGGGGCGCGATTGTGTTGCTCTGCAGTCAGACAAAAGTATCCGAACACACTTTGGCGTGCTGAATTGAATTTTTCAGAAAGTCGCTCACGGTGTTTTCCACCGCTTGCCTCTTAACTGGTATGGGAGAAGCAAACCTGGCGCTGGACTCCGGATGACCGTGAGTTTTGATACGGGATGTAGCCTAATATTCACTGCAACAGACCGATCCGTCTACATTTGTATACCAAGCTGCGCATGGTATCCGCATCATAAATCTCACTAGAGATACACATGGAGTTTGCGGAAAAGAGAAGGATTAACAAATGTAAATAATGAATGAAACGTTCCGGGAATAGTGAAGCGCAAGAATTTTTTGTCCTCTTCCTGAATGTCTTTCAATTAACGAGTCTTGCAGCATGATTTCTGTGGAGAGTATTTGGTGCAGCGAAGGAAAGAATGATCTGGCGGTCGATTCATCGGTGGCACGCTAGATGGTGAAGGGGGAGACAACAACTCAGCTGACTACAGTAACATTACGAGGATCGATTTCTTTTTTATGTAAGGTGGATTTACACGTTGCTATTACTCTCGGATATGTTGTAACCATCTATAACAATATTGCATTTCATAGTGACTATCTGAAAAGAATGGATCTGAGGGACAAGTAAGGAACAGATAGATGCTTTCCGGCATGTGAGAAAAAGTATTGATTAAAAAAATCTACAAGTGGTGTGAGCTTTTAACGAGCGATATGCCTTGGCTTGCCAAATTATAATGTAGTGTAAGCAATCCAAGAAGTAGTGTACTGTACAGTTACTGTACTATCTCTGTGACTGTACTTTGGGGAGGAACAAGGTAAGCCACTCAAGTCTGATCCACGCGAATGTCGTTCCCTCCGTCTGTGCTGAGCTGGTCGCTGTCCCCTGCGCTGGTGGTGCTGAAATTTGGATAATGCCTGGGCAGCGACTGCAAGGCTGCCGCTCCCTTCACGTAAACGAAGACAACGGCCGCTTCGTGCTTCTTGCCATCCTAATTATACTCTACTTGCTGTGCGGTGCTGCTGTTTTTTCCGCAATCGAAAGGCCCTCGGAGATCCAAGCCCACGGGCGCTGGAACAAGGCACTTTTCAACTTCAGCGAGACGTTCAACATCAGCCTGCAGGATCTGAACGGTCTCCTCCGGGACTACGAGGCTGCTATCGCCGCCGGCATTCGAGTTGATTCTTTAAGACCAAGATGGGATTTTACAGGAGCTTTCTACTTTGTTGGGACAGTAGTGTCAACTATAGGTGAGTTGCAACGAGTCCTGAGACACCATGTTATTAATCTTTTTGTTTTACTTTTATGATAAAATATCCGGTGCAGTTTGGTTTGTTGTATTGAAAATCAAAAGTAAATGCCAATCTCATCCGATTAGAGCCATCTTTAATAGCATTTTAACATTGTAGTGTTGAGGTAATGCACACCAATGAACTGCAACAGTGTCCTTCCATCCACCTTGGTCGACTGTCTCCTCCATAAAATAATATACAATACAATACTTTAGCGTACGAGGCAAGAATGGCATTTGAATTTTTCAACCTTCCTTCAAGGCATGACCTTTCCAAATTTAGCAGGATATGCAGACATATACAGTATCAGTGGACTGACATCAGTGTGAATTAAATTGAATCCCAGGGAGACCATTGAGCGGATGGACCCTAATCATTACAACACAGCTAAGGTATCCGCCTTTCACTCTCTCACTCTCTCTCTCTTCTTCTCTGTGCCATCCCATTCTGTCCACTGGAGATGTCCTCCGCCATCTGTCTCCTGATCCTAATACAAATGCCCCTTTAGACCGCACTTATGTTGCAGAGCTTTTAGGTTTCCCCCAGAAATCCCCACATTGAGGTGGTTTCTTACCTTCATCATGGCTTGTGCTTCTCCATGCTGTTGTGTGGAGTAGTGGTGGGTGGTTAGGTGTATTTTAGCATGCACAGATTGTTGTTGATGTTATTCTGCTTCCTTCTTTTCTTGATCTCTCCTTCAGAAATGTGTTCTCTAACCGCTCTTGTGTGTTTTGTGTTTTATACAGAGTGCTGGAGTTACTTAAACAAACAAACAAACAAACAAAAAGAGATGTTTATTTTCCCCGCTGGCTTTACACCAGGAAACATGATGAGCCATTTCCTGTTGCTGTGTCATTTCCCTGGCATTGCTGCATGTTTGGCAGCAGTTCTCTGGTTAATCTAGTGGCCCGGTGATCTGGGCCTGGCTTCCATTGCCTCCTGTGGCCCATCATGCAGATCTGCACTGCTGCCATGGCACTTCAGGTCCTGGAACAGGACCATTAGTCATTCCCCTGCTTTGCTTGCGTAGCATTTACAGTGCCCATGCAATAGGTCGCAAAAGAGCAAGTGGTCTCTGTAGCCCCGGTCCGCTGACCTTCAGCCAGAAATGGATAACAGTAGGGCAAAGGCAATCCCAGGTCTTCTTGCCTGATCAGCTCATCTAAAGTAGGTTCTTTTCAGCCCTGTCGACAGACTGCAATTTGTCTCTCTTTCCCTACCTGATGAATTATCAAGTGCAGGAGATTTGAAGGAGTTGCAGGAATAGGAATGGAATAGGAGGAGTGGAATATTAGCTGTGTATGTGTGTAAGAGAGAGAGTGTGTGTGTGTCTGTGTGTGTGTGTGTGTGTGTGTGTGTGTATGTGTGTGCATGTGTGTGTATGTGTGTGCATGTGTGTGTGTGTGTCTACCTCTGTGTGTGCAGGAGTAAGACACAGAGGCACAGCAAGAGAGAGGATAACCTCTCTCTCTCATATGAGCAGTCTTTTCTTAAACTTGCTTTCTTATCACTCTATCCTTGCCTTCACTACTTATTAACAGCTGGAGGGGCTCACATTCTCTTTTTGGGACTGCAGAAGGGAAAGGGTTTTAAGCTCTGCCATTTTTTTCACTGCATGTAAAATTGACTCACTTCACAGTACTCTTGGACACAGCTGACATGAACCCAGTGGACCAATAAAACTGACATTTGGTGCCTGCTTTCATATTAGAAAGAAATGGAGAAGACCAGAGATAAGAAGACAACGGACAGAGAGATAGTTGTGAGAGATAGAGAGAGAGAGGTAGAGATGGGAAATTGAAAAAGGGGCCTTGTCAAACTGTGGCTGGTTGAATGAGCGGGCAGGAGTCAGTCCCCTGGAGGTGCTGATTCCATGCAGTGTCCATGAACTGACACATGTGCACACACTCCACATTGTGCATGTGTGAGTGTGTCTCTGTGTGTGTGTGTGTGTGTGTGCATACAAGTGAACACGAGATGGTTAGTGAATGTGTCAGCTAGACTTGACGTGTTAGCTGGTCCAATGCATTTTGTTGTCATGGGGATGGTTTGTGGGGGTTATACCAGATACCTGTGCCTTTGCAGTCATGTATGCTTTTGAGTGAGAATAAGGGTTTTGAGGATGTGTGTGACTGTTTGTTTGTGTGTGTGTGTTTGTGTAGAGGTGTGGAGGCTGAGACACTGTTTAGGTGCCATTCTTCATTCATTTGGGTGGTGTAGAGATTGGAGTCTCCTGGGCTAGCAAAAATTGAGATAAGGGCCTCCTATATTTCAGTTGCTGTCTGGTGCATAGATTTCAGTCTCAATTTGCATCTTCATCTGATCACATCATACAATAATTTCCTCACTCTCCAGGAGAGTGTATTCAAATTAAAATTCTAATTTGTCACATACAATTATATACATATGTAATATGTGATATGTAATATATGTAATATGTTGTATGTGTATATGTATATGTAAACAATGACTGTGTGCATTATTGGAAATATGAGTAAATACAAATGAAATAAGTAAATAGATAGATATGTTTTGATAGATACAAGCAGTGTATTACGTTTGGTGGTCCTCATTCAAAATATGGATAGATTGAGGCTAGCAACTTTTCCTCATTTACTCCACTCTGGCTTTTAGTAACTGGTAGTGTTTCCCAGACCTTAGCACAGAGAAAAGGCTATGGTTGGATCTCTGATGAGGATCTCAGCTCTGGACTGACATCTCCTGGACTAAATGTCCACCTTTTGCAGGGTTTTATGCTGGCAAGTGCCATTACCATACCATGTTATTTCTCTCTCTCTCTCTCTCTCTCTCTCTGTGTGTGTGTATGTGTGTGCGTGTTTGTGTGTGTGTCTGTCTGTGTGTATGTGTGTGTCTGTGTGTGTATGCACTGTGCTTGTGCATGTATGGTGGTCAAGAGTATATGGGAGGCTTTCGCAGTACCATATACTGCCCACTCAGCATCCATGGCACGCTGCATCCTTCAGAAAAAACTACCTTCATCCACAACTTTCCCAAAGAGACTGACACCTTTACAGTCTGCAGCCATAAAAGCCGAACTCAACAACCACCTAAGTCAGCCTTTGAACAGCCTGTTCCAGAACACACCATCATTCACGTCAGATTAATGCTTTTGCTTCTCATGATGGCTTTCTCCAGAGACCAGAATATTCCACAACCACTTGAGCGATGGAAGCCTTGGGAGACTGTGTGCTGCTTTTATGTCATGTCTTCCTACTATAGATCAAGTAAAAGGCATAATGTGTGGGTGATTCTAAGGTATTTGGGTTCACATTCACAACTCCCTGGGCAGATATTCAGATGAAATGTACAGCCCCTGTGTACCATGAGCTACACTCTTAGAATGGCTAAATGAGTTTAATGTGTTTTCCGTCAAAAGTGGTGTGTGTTTAAAGTGATCGATTGGCCTTATATTTACTCATGATACGATCATGAGCGTGCATAGCTCTAACCATGCAAATCTTCTCTTGTAGCTCTTGTGATGGCAACCGATGGAGCAGAAAATATATGTTCATAGCAGATATAGTGTCTGCTCCATCAACATGTGAACCCCTTTTCTTCCAGTGTTTTTTTTGTGTGTGTAAAATTACTATCTCACCTCCCCTGTTTGTGTGCTCTGCCGGATTAGTCATCTATAGACTAGGACTAAAAGGAGATGTGAACAATGCCGCGTTTAGTCAGAATCCCATTTCTGGGAATTACGCATCCAGTCCATCCATATTGTACCAGGCTCCCTCTAT
Source organism: Tenualosa thibaudeaui (assembly GCA_027481765.1). Lineage (NCBI taxonomy): Eukaryota > Metazoa > Chordata > Actinopteri > Clupeiformes > Clupeidae > Tenualosa > Tenualosa thibaudeaui. The sequence goes on along the minus strand of JAIFZK010000012.1, from coordinate 6,119,415 downwards.
CAATCATGCAGGAACATTGGAGACTGTCAAACTGGAAAACATCATTAATGTCCAGAGGCTAATTACTGCGACTGTGAGGCAACAACATGTCTATTAATAGGCACACTGCTTGAGACATACTGTACTCTCCGGAGTTTTGGGTCCTACTTTATTCGGATGCCCTACCAAAGGCAACTGACAAGCCATCTGTGGTCTGGTCGCTCTGCTGACAGTGTATGTGTGTGTGAGTTTGGGGGTTTGCTTTTTAAAAGAGCCCCCAAACATCCATTCCCACACACATCAGGCAAGTGAATCGGAGAGATAAAGATTAAAGCCTCCCCTGCCCTGCCCTGCCCCTGCCCTCCTCTCTGCTGCGTAGTTAACCACACTGCTTGTTCTATGGCCGACAGAAAGCCATGTTGTTTCTTATCTCTCCTCGAGCTCTGTGCACTATCTCCTGCTCTCTGTATCTGCAGATGCCAAGGGCTTTCTCTCTCTTACGAACACACACACACACACACACACACACACACACACACACACACACACACACACACACGCATACAGAGACACTGGTTCTGTGCACAGAATGTGGTCATGCACCATTGTGTCCATCTTGCCTGGGAGTCAGGAGTTTTATGACTCCCGGTGTCGCCGCCACAATCAGACAAATAGTGGTGGTCGGAACGCTGTCCCTCCCACAACTGTCCTACCACTCACTGCTTTGACATTGTGGCAGGGAGGATGAGCAATTAGACACATCCGTTACTGTGCCCCGTCAGAGTTTGAGCTACAGGAGGGTTTTAGGGTGCTGTGCTATGCTGTAATTGTTCCTAGTAAGCCTTCAACCCTAAAATTTAGTATAGCTCCAAGATTTATTTTGCGTCGTAGAGGCTAGAGACAGAGCTATGTGCTCCTTACTGTGTGCACAGCCTGTTCTATCAGTCTATAAAAGCATAGAGGCATAGATTGACTTTGAACCGGGGAGGAGGAGGCTCTCCTAACTCAGCTGGCAGCTGGGGAGAAAATCTTCTGGCTCGAAACTGACTCCTAGATTTGATTCCATATTTACCTCGCCAAGAATTAATGACAGCTCTCTCTCTCTATCCCTCCCTCTCTCTCTCTCTCTCTCTCTCTCTCTCTCAAAGTCCCAGAAAAATGCCATTCACTCAGCTGTGTAGTGAATGGCTGTGAAATGAAGAGAGACATTTGGGCAGTTCTTCCCCTAAGCCTCCATAGCAAGGGTGGGTTTTCTCTACTCTACTCTCTCGGGAGCTGGCTTTCCCACTGGCATGACGGGTGTGAGTGACTTAACCAGGTGGAACGGGAAGATCTTTGACACACCTGTCCTACCACAGGCAGGATTTTACAGGCTTTTTGTGTGCGCTCAGCCCTCCGCTGACTGTGATGGAGTCCTTGCCCTGTGAGCATCAGATTTTTTTTGTTCACTGTTGGCTCTTGAGAAACTACAATGGTGTACAGGACAGGGGTTAAAAAGATTCTTAGGACAAATATGCTTGTCAAGGCCATTTCATCAATGTCATGTATGACACCAGTTTAAGGACTGCAACGTTCATTTATTTATTTCTTCTAGTTGTTTGGTTTTGTTGGACATAATCCTTATTTCATTCATTGGCATCCCATATGTCTATGCACCTTATCATGCTGGAAGTTAAAAAAATGAAGATTGATGTTCACATGCTCCTGCCTGTTCTCCAAATGAAATTATACATGATACATGTTCCATGTATGTACATATAGGTAGAGTGGATAGTATAGTCTATTGTATATAATAGGAGCTCCAGATGGTGCAGTCAACACTATAGGAATAGGATTTATGTAAATAATCTCTGTTCTCTGTATCTTCTCCCCATAGACTGTATAGCTGGCTGTGCTGCCTGAGCCGAACATAACTGAAAGTGCAGGGTGAGAAATGTGTGTATGTCTTGAATAGGCCTAGGGCCGCCAGTTTAGAGCAGTGTTTTTGTTATGGCCGACGGGTCCAGGGCTACAAATATATATCCAAGATTCTATCTCTGTAACCACCCCAGTCAAAACACACTGGGTCTTTCTGTCACCCTCCATCTCTCTGTCTCTTGCTTACACACACACACACACACACACACACACACACACACACACACATATACGCATGTGCACACACAAACTTACCTCTCTCAGTTGTCTGTTTGTCTCTCTCTCTTTCTCTCTTGCTCACTCAGTCACACACACACACACACACACACACACACACACACACACACACACTCAGTCACATACACACACACAGTCACACATCTCGGGTACACCCAGCTACACACCTCAGTCACACACACACACACACACACACACACGCACACACACACACAGTCACACATCTCTCGCTCACTCAGTCACACACACACACACTCCCACTGACTCTCACCACCTCTCTCAGCCTTCTCCGTTCTTTTATAGTAGCCACTTGGCCATGGTGGTTTGAGCATAGCCCTGTGATTGGATCATGCATCATTGTCCTCTCTCCTTTTTCCTCTCCCCCTTTTCTCTCTCCCTCCCTGCCCCCCTCCCTGGTCACAGTGTAGATGCTCTCACCATCGCTCCAAAACGGAGGGATGGATCTGAACCTTCACTTTTCTCTGCCCGTCTGCCTGCCTGCCTGTGTGACTTGCTCCTCTCTCCTTCACTCTCATTCCATTGTAATCCATCACGCCGAGTTCAGTGTTCTGACCCTTCTGATGAAAACATGGCACATTACCATTCATGGAATAAGTAACATTCGCATTGGACATCATTGGGTTTGATGAGAATGAATGAATTAGGCTTTTGAGATTCTCACAGAAGAGGTACCATGTTAGGGTGCACTGAGGATGCTTGAATTGATATCCAAACAGTCCAGTCTTTGTAATCTGCAACGAAAAATCACATTGATGTGAAAGTAATATACACGTGTGCTGTTTGAAAGTACAAGGCTGCCAAGCCATGTGACACCCTACATATGAGAACACAGTGTAGCCTACTAGCATATAGCATGATGGTCTGAGTCTTTTATTATTGTAAGTTTCTTTTCTTGACGAAGAGAAATGAGAAAAGAACGGGATGTATTGGTTTATGCAGCCCAGAATAAAACACCATGGATTATGGGGTGGTTTCTAGTTGATAAACATCAACAACAATATGGTTACATTTCTTACATCTGTTTTACTGATAAGGGCTACAGATAGATAAGTCTAGAGACAGAGATAGATGTTGCTAAAGTCTGATTTAGCACAAGAGTGCCTCATACTTTGCAACTATTGTACACTGTGATTGTTGACTCACTGATAAATGTTTTGCCCAGTCCAGATCATCGTGAGTTAGTCACTGGGTTTTTCTCTGTAATATCCATTCAGTTTAGCCACATATGCACTGCACTGCTTGTCTGAACATGACTGATGGCCCAATAAAGAAAGCATATTTGGTGCCTGAAGCACATAAGGCATCCACAGTTCATTTACATTTAGCAGACGCTTTTATCCAAAACGACTTACATTTGTCAACTATCTATTAGTTTAGGGCCAGTCTCCCCTAGAGCAACTTAGGGTTAAGTGCCTTGCACAAGGACACAACAGTGACAACCAGGATTCTAACCCACAATTTCCAGGCTACCAGCATGATGGCCAGGTTCCTTAACCACTACACCACCACTGCCCACAATATGCTCTCAAAGCCTCCATTTTGAATAATTTTACTCCCTTCAACAGTAAGCGTTGCAGTATTATTCATTCCGAATGAGCCTTTAAGTGTGATTCTTAACTCCATGAAGGGTTCTGCATATAGCAGCAGTCCCATGGTTGCTCCTATCAGGAATTAGGTTATGAAGTGCCCAGACAGACAGATTTTAATGACAGCTGTGGCCACACTGCCACCTTTTTAAATTCTGCTCGGTAAAAATTATGACGAGGCTGGCTGGCTGTGTCTGCCGCTTACCCTTTTTACTGTGCTTTTCAGTGCATTGTCAGTGTATCACCAGGGATGATTTCTTAACCACCCTAAATAATTCCATCTGTGCCTTAAGGTGTCCACTGTGTACAGGACATCAATGGAACACAACAGAAGGGGCAGAGATCACAAAGGCTCCTTGATTTGTGCAAGAAATCAGGCTGATTTGAAGATAGCAGAGGAAAAGACCATCAAAGGGAAATCCCATAACAATGTATTTTCTTCTGACTGGGCACATCCGAGACATCAAGAAGAGGAACTATGACTGTGGTAGTTTGTCTTGCGATGCGTACAGGGTGTTGAGTTAGAATGTACAGGGTGTTATATTGTTTGACTGTAAAGAGAGAAAACTCTTTTGTCTGTCCGATGGATGGAGTAGTCTAGAGTCGGGTCTGCTGATCAGCAGTGTTGCTAACGGCAGGCCTGTGTCAGTGTCCCATGCCCTCTCCGCACCTGTTCACGTGGCCCCTGGGACGCTCTGGTAAAGCCGAGGACTGGTAAATGTCACGAGTTAAAAATAAAAAGGGAGGGGTACAGAGAGAGGCGAAAAGCAAGTATGGCCGAAATGAAAAGAGAGAGAGAGAGAAATAGAGAGTTCAGTGGGTTGAAAAATGTCGCTTGAGCTGGCGCTGGGGAGCTTTGCAGCAGGGGACTGGCCTCCAGTGCTCCCTACCGCCCTAGATGTCAGCGACTGCCTGGGGGTGCTTCCTGTGGCCAGACCTGCCCTGGGGCTAACAGCTTCTGCGTGCGCTCGCATGCACACACACACACACACATTCTCCTTTTCTCTTGCTCTCTCTCTCTCTCTGTCTATGTGAGAAAGGGCACTGCTCTACACCCAGCCTGTTGCTGCCTTAATTAGAAATTATGACTGTGTTTAGAAAGGGAGAAGGAAAGTCTACAGATTGCTGCAATGATTATTATTTAACATCCTAGGGCATATGCTCACTTTAATAGGCACTTTTTAACAAAACTTCAAAAGTGTTTCAATGACTTAGAGAGAAAATCACCTAAGGAACTATTATTTATTATCATTCAGGTAGATTAGTCACAGTATGCCTTTGGGTTTGTTTGAAATAATTGACTTTATTGATTGATTTTTATTATTGACACTGAGTTACATATTTAATGAAACTTCATCTCATTGGTTGGCTGCATTCCATTGTAAATTGTATTTTCTATTTTCTGAGAAAGCATTGATACCCATGCCAAAAAGATGACCTAGAATTTTTTTAATTCTTAACATTTTCAAGTTCAGCCATTGTTTTTTTTTTATTTGTTATACTTCAAGAATTGTGCATTGTAGGGAAAGATGTCTCTATGTCTAATTCAGGTAGTTTGTCTCTAGTCAGGATGCTTTTCTACACTAAATGAGGCAGTGGCTGTACCAGTCTGGTTAACTGCATAGAAGGGTGCAGATTAAAATAAGTTTCACTCCAGGTGCCCATCAGACCTCACACACACACGAGTGTCACCCAGCTTTGAGGGTTTTTTAAACTGCTCTCCACCTCTGCCTCCCGTCTCTTCCTCTAGCTCTGCCTTTATTTTGGCCCTGATCTGATTCATGCTCCACAAACTCTGTAGAGTCATCAGAGATGGCAAGTGGTTCATTGGACTCAGCACATTCTCTGGGACCTCTGTCCGACCTGCTCTGATTTTCATTTTCAGTGATCATTGCTGATGCTCTGTCTCTCTGCACAAGTGGGTTTGTGAGGCATGGCAATGTATCTGTAGCACGCAAAATTCTACATTCATACAGTTGTATGGTTTGTTTTACAGATGTCACCACATCTTGCTTGGTGAACACATTTACTTTAGGTGTCACACTGGGGCGACGTAAAAAGACTTTTGGTGGTTGTATCACATTTTGCAAATAATTTAATGGATTTAGTGGTCGTCTCACATCCTAATTACTCAGTTGTGTGTTTGTACTGCTCACTACGATATTGTACTGTAATAAGTGTGATTGTGAGAGCATAAAATTCAAAGGGGGGAGTTAAGGGGGTAGCTTAATTAGACCGTATTGTTATTTTCTTTTCTGTTCTGTCCAGGACAGCCTTGTTGTAATATCCTTTTCAAGAGCAACAACATGAGACATGAGGCCGTGGGAAATGCCCCAGAGGGTTACGAGCAGGCTGAGGAGCCGGGCTGAGCTCCTGGATGAGTTATTCCCGTAATGCAGACTGCCACTACATAATCTAATGAGAAGTGACGGGGCAAAGTGCCCAGGTCCCTCTTCTGAGACTGCAGTTTGTGCTCTGTGTGTGTATGTGTTTGTGTGTGTGTGTGTGTGTGTGTGTGTGTGTGTGATAGATAAAGAGAGAGAGAGAGTGTAGCAGCAACTTTGGCTGTACCTCTGCACAGATTACTTTTCGAAACCCCTTCCTTGGGGACATAAATCATTAAATCACATTGTTATAAAAGACCCTTAACTTCATAAGTGATAGCCTGGAGTGTTAGCTCTCAAGACCTGTCAGCATTTTGCTTTTTATCCACAAAACCTTTCCCCCTTTTTCTTCACTCCCAAGGTCCTGAGGGAGAGGAATATCGCATCCTCTCACTGATGACAATTCCTGGCACTCCATGTCTCTAATGATACTTTGCAGATTTCAGCAGATTGCAGAAATATACATTCTGTGCTTTAGGAGCCCCGGAGCATCATCATCTGTCAGTGTCTCAGTGTGGGAGAGTGGGGGAAGTGTCTGCAGAAGCGGCTTTGGTGATGGGTGACTACACCACTTCCATTGCTGAGAAACTCCTGATTGATAGCACGTATTCTTCCCCTTTGCCAGTGGCTCGGGGTGAGGGATTTTCCATTTGGCATTTGCCTATTTCTCCTCCACCCCTATTCCTCTCCCTCCTTCCCCTCCCTTTTCCGATGAGATGATCCCTCATATCCGCAGTGGGCATGATTTCACTTCGTGCCCTTCTTGTTTTGGACTGGTACCAAGGAGAGCCTGCCATTGCATGTCGGGGGAAATTTACCCCCTGACTCAACTCCATCATTCACGCCTGTAGCCTCGCAGATCCACATATCACACAACAGGACGTGTTAATAAAAAACATAATTCATATGCATTTTTTTTTTTACTTTGGATGTTGTTCTTTTCAAAGTGTCCCCAGCCTCCATTATTCAGTGTGGCGGCGTGTTTGAATGAGCGTGAATGAAGTTATGATAGCCCACTCCTGCTGGTCCATATCAAAGAGTCTCAAGCTGATTTAAGTGGCTTTACTGAAGCTCCAAAGATGACCTCCCACCCCCTTTCGGCAGCTGTGTTTGCATTGTCCAATTGCATCGACTCCCTTTGTGTTTCAGTGTGCCTGTTTAAACACACACTGTGCATACAATGTTGCATTCAGGGCCATGAACCACTTGGTTTTGAACTGTGTTCCATCAGGCCACAAGCTTGCCGTTTTTTTTTGTTGTTGTTTTTTTTGACAATCTGACACTTATGATAGCTCTCCTTCAGGCATTAGGTTTGTATATCAAGGGCACAAGGAAGACCTGAGGACAGAAGTTGGATATGAAATGACATTATTAATAGACTCAATGTTAAATTTGTACAACTGGCTGAGGTGGTTAGAGTTTTAAAAAACAGCCTCCCCTCTGCACACAGCGATCTGTTGCAGTTGCCTTGTGCTTACAAGGCAAACAAGCTTTGTTTAGTTTGCACATTGTCTGAAATGTAATGTTATGTTTTTTTGTTTGTGGTTGCTGTTGTTTCAGAGGCAGACAAATGCTGCATCAGACAAAACTATTTCTTGGAAAACTACTGTGGAAAGAGCCATTTTGTCCAACCCATTAAATGCAATCTATACAACATTACAAAGAGCTATTAAAAATCTTGTTTTATTAAAATGCTGTTCAGTTTAAAGTAACACTACACAAATTTTCACCACGATTTGAGGTATCCTTTTTAGTTATTTGTTCTGGGACCATCTCCAAGTTCATTTAGATGGCAAATATAAAACGGATGCTAAACACAAGCTTTATTCCCACAAGCCAACCAGGAGATGTTTTACATCAAAAACTCCCACACATAGTGTTGCTTTGAAAGTGAACGTGAAATTTGTAGATATATATTCTTTGTTTGATTTAAACTTAACTGAGGTATGACCTTTACTCTGTATCCCTTGGGAAATATAACAAAAGACCCTATATGATTTCATATGTAGCTGTAACAGTACATGAAACTCAGAACAATGTCAACTGAACTGAAAATAAATGAATGTTCATGGACGTCTGGTATGGAGGCAAATCTGAACACCAAAAAATCAATACTTTGAATGGCAATAACATGGACCATTACAACTTGCAGCAGGGTCCTCACAGATAGCAAATGCCAACAAACAATAAAAATCATCAGAGAGATGCAGGTCAGCAGGATTTAATAACTAGGGGAGAGGGAAGAATAGGTGAGAAGAGCGTAAAACACAATACGCATGTCTGTCTACAACCAGTCACAGTTTCCATTCTGTGTGAAATGTAGGTCTAATGTTCAGGAATTTTTATGACATCAATTAAAGATTTTATGAAGGATTTTAAACATAATATACAGTTTATATTATAAACATAACAAACAACTATGTTTTATATAAAAATAATGAAATTGCTTAGAGAGTACGATAAAGTGAAAGTGTGTGCGTGTATCAGAGAGAGAGAGCTGTTTGGTGTGTAACAATTATATAGTTATAGTCTTCACTTTTACTTGAACCCTTGCAGGCACTGTCAATCCTGTTCTCTGTCTTTTCTGACCTTTAACCCCCTCCCCCAGTACCACCTCATCTCCCCACTGTTCTGCGCGGCAAATGCTAGTCTCCTCCAGGGACCTTCAGTGTTTGCATGCGCCTTTCTGCTACCTTTTGTCACACTTTCAAAAGTCAATTATGTGTCATGTGTGGGATGACAGCACACATCTGATTAACATAGTAATTCCATTAAGACCCACAATGTTCACACGCACACATACGGGGCAATTTACATAGAGGTTGAGTCAAGGAGAACCAAAAAGAGAAGTCCATGACAACGCAAACGGGAGTTGGGATTATTCCAGATAGCATGACAGTGCACATGTGTTCAGTGGCAGCATGGCAACATTAGCGCAGGCTTGTTTAGAGAACGTGCCAAGACACTCAGCATGAATTTAGAGTTATGGAGCCTAGTGTTGTATGGGTTCTGAAAGAGGATGATGGAGTTTCATCTTCCAAAAGAAATGTGTGTGTTAAGACTTGTTGTGTGTGTGTGTGTGTGTAAGGTTGCCTTGAGTGTGAATGTTTGTTGTTTGTTTGTGTCCGTGTGTGTGTACTGTATAAAATAATGTGATCAGTTGACAGTGGCTGTATTTGAAAATCCAGTTCATGGGTGCATTGCATGAGTGTATGAATAAGTGTTTGGGTGTGTATGTGTGTGTATGTGTCAGGTTAGGTTTATGCTTGTGTGTGCGTATGCTTGATTGTGTATATGTGTGTGTGTGTGTACTATATTGAATAGTGTGATGTGTATTGCATGAGTGTATGAATATGTGTGTGTGTGTGTTGGTGCAGCCATATGTCATTGATGGCTATATACCATGATGGGCAGATGGTGAGGATGGGGCCACCGGCCGGGCTCTACTCTGCCACCCCGTGCCCTGTGTGCCTGTGATCTGCAGACCCCTGCTAGGCCAGTCAGTGACTAATGATTTCCTGCTCGTCAGTGGAACCCAGTCCTCAGTGCAGAGCAGCCCAGTGCCTGAATGCGCCCCTATCACCACTCTCTCTCTTGTTCTCCTTTGCCAGACCAGGCTGCACCTTTCAATGCCCACGGGAGCTGGGATGGATGAGGAGACCTTTTTAAAAGCACCGTGTGTGTGTGTGTGAGTGCTTGTGTGTGTATTTGGTTTGTTTTCTTTTTATAAAAAGTGAAACGACAGTGATAGTGAGTTCTGGTGTGTGTGCGTGTGAGCGCTATTGTGCTGTTTTGTTTTTTCCTTGGGTACTCTTCTATCTGCCGGTGGGGAAGTCTAAAGTGCTTGTGCTATTTTCAGTAGGATGCTATAAGTGTGCTCAGGCCTTCTCACTCTATGTGGATGAAGCCACCCTATTCCCATGAAAACTCAATGGCACCTGTGGTAAATCTCAGTCACTCAGTCACTTGCCTGCTTAGACCTCACACACATGACGGCTTACATTACCAGCAGTGCAGTCTAGCTTTGTGGGTTATGGTCCAGGAAGCTTGAATCTGAGCCATTCAATCACTGAGAGCACAATACATGCAACATATAGTGAATACACTGTGTAGACATTCACATCACATAGGGAGATTACAGGCATGAGTTGCTGAATTACTGGCAGTGCAGAGAAGCTGAACAAATGCATACATATGATTGCGCTCATGGAATAGTTGACTAATAGCAATTCCCTCTAGTTTGACCAAGGGCTTCATGGGTTTGACAAGAGCAGTTCTACAGGGCTGTAATTTATCATGCAGCACTAGATTAGCATGTTGCTAAATCAGCACTTACCAGAGGCCTCATGGAGACCATTCACTGAGGAGAGACTGTGTATGTGTGTGTGAGAGTGAGAGAGAGAGAGAGAGAATGTTAACTGCTCCAATAGGTCAGGGTACTCGGGTTATCCTCTACACACCCCTCTCTTGCACGTATGCACGCATGCACACACACACAGTCTCTCTTTGTGCAAAAAGAGGAGAAAAACATAGGTGGAATAAAGACAGATGTACATTGAGTGTGTATGTGTGTATGTGTGTGTGTGTGTCTGTGTGTGTAGAGTCCACGGCATAGAGGCCAGGGGTTTGTTTTGTCTGTCTGGTTCTCCACCCTTTCCCCAGTCTGTGTCTCTCTTTGGTATTTATAGCCCCTAGTACCACGTTCCCTCCAGGCTGCCTCTCTGTCTCTGCGTTGAGCCATGGGCCGCTTCAGGTCGATGGAAATGCAATTGTGATTGCAGCTTTGATAAGACGCCACCTTTATGCTTTCTGCCAGCCAATTATTTACTCGCCGCATGAAATAAAATGATACGACACGAACAAGTCGATCTCCATCAAAGGTGGTTAAAATCGATTAGAAATAGATTCCCCTTGTTTTAGGTGCATCGACCAAACTCTCCAGGACTGCTTAACTTTTTGATTTGGGGGGGCCTTACACTGTTTCTCCCAGATGATACACAGCTGCTGCATCAGCGGTAGAGCTTGGCCCCTGGAGAGTTTCCGAAAGACAGACAGTTCTGATAACAGAAAGCTGAATATGCTCATGCCTTTGGCGGTTTCTATAGCATTTGTTTATTTTTAGGTGCAGTTTTATTGCCCCCATAATGTCCCCTTAAACCACACACACACACACACACACACACACACACACTTTCCCGAAACCATTTTGTCTTTTGAACTGATTATTTTTGCATGCAGTCAAGCAGGAAGATAAACTGTGGGGGCGTAGCCATTTTTGCCGAGATGCAGCTCATAAAAGCCCTCTTATCTGCCATTTAGCTCAAAATGAGTGGAAGAGCAGCAGAGAGAAGAGCATTTAGGTGCCATTGAAGAGGCACAGTACGCACAGCTCCTTGCACGGCATCAATACATAATACGATTGGCCACAGTTTGTCAGCAGAGTCAAAGTCTACTGACCCAAGATGGCATAATCAATCAATTACAGAGTGCTCTGATGAGCAATCTTCCAGTAAAGCCATTTTCTCCGAAAATTTCAGAAACTGATTAACAGTGTTTGTTTCTCTCTGCATAGGATACAAAAAGTAGGCTATCCTGTGTCACCACAGCAATCTAAAGTGAATAAATTGTCTTGTTCTGAGTCACTGGTAGTCCAGCAGTGGCTCTTGTTGTCTCTGTTCCCATTCTACTGTCTGTGTCAGTCTTTGTGCTTGTGGAGACACGACTGACCATTAGCATCATGGTTGCAATTAGCATAACCATGCAGACTGTTATGGTACATGTAGAAACCTCATTTACTACCATTTACGCTTATTCATTTAGCAGCCGCTTTTATCAGAAGTGTCAACTATTAATTGCATCAGGCCTTAGAGCAACTTTGAGAAGAATAGACTTACCTCATAGCATTACTTCATATATTGTATGTAAACTTTAACCTCAGATCCTTCCAGATCCCCATCATTGCCCATCTCCTCACCAGTGGCTGCAGTTGTTAGTCTGTCTGTTCTTTATACTAGCAGAATAAAAGACCTCATAATTAATAATAGTAATAATGGAATCATTTCCATTTTTTCCCCTTCTGCCTGAGTCCTCCGGGGTTCCATTAAACTCATGGTAACCATTAAGCATTAGGGTCTAATTTCATGCAAGCTTAAGTGGCCTCTAATAAATAAATTAATTAATGAATTTCCTTCATTGTCAGTGGTTAGTAATAGATGGAGACCTGCTCTGCTGCTGCGTGAATGCCAGTTTTTGATTCATCCCAGCTGGTTCGGAAAGGCTACGTTTTGCAAAAGCAAAAAAAAAAAAAAAAGACATTTTCAGCTTCTAGGAACTGAACTCATGTCAAGTTTAGTAACAGTTTTCTGGCTCATCTTGTTTGGTACCACCTGGGTTGCCTTTTGCTGGGCATTAATTTCTTCTCCCTGTAATGAACCTTGGCCATACTAATAATAATTAATAATAAAAGTGATTGCTTTTCAGCAAAGGTTAGGAAGGGGGTGAGATTTTAAATTATGGGATCTATTTAATCTCACTGTCTGAGGCTTTATGTCTCCATTTAAGTTAAGTAAATTCTCCACTTCAGTTAGCAGGGATGCAAACCCCGACCTTGTGCAGACCGTAGGCCTGTCGTTCACTTCATGTTTCCAATCTGCCCTCTCCTTAATGTCTCCTGACACTTTGGTCTGAGGTAATGGTTTCGAAAATCAATGACTCGTGCCCATGGTTATTAGCGGTAACAAGGACCTGGGCAAAGGGAGGAGCAGAGGGTGTGCTGTTTGTGCATGCTTCAGAACTTAACCTTGTTTCCCTCACTTTAAACAAATGCAAAAGCCTTTGAAAAAGCAGAGGTGAGGAGAGGAGAGGATCGATTCATTAAGCGGGACCCTTAACTCAGCCTCACCCAGGGTTAGTGAGTCTCTTATCGGGGCCACACACACACACACACACACACACAGGGCAGGTGTTACACACTGCATTTCCGAGTCGACTTTCAGGGAAGCAATTTCGAGTCATTAGACAGAAGAGGCCTCTGGCGCAATGAGATTGCTTATGTACGCTCCCCATTCATGTGGAAGCACCTGCTTGTCTTTGCGGGGCAAGCAGCTTTATAAATGACTAAGTTGTGTAATCAGCACCAATTGCCATGCATTGTGTGTGTGTGTGTGTACGATATCAGATGAGATAACAAAAACCGTGTTGCCTTTCAGCAGAGTGAGATGTTTTTAATGGTATCATTTGGACCATTTTAAAAGCTCTTTGGGGTATACCTGCGCTTAGAGTGCAGTTTTATACTCTGAAGACTTCTTAACAAGGTTAGTGATGCCTCACAAACTAAACAGGGTGCCAGATGAAAAGCTTGGAATGAGATGTGTAAGATTATTGTAAAGTAGAGGATTATGTTGTGTCATTTGGCAATGCATGTGAAAGTGTGTGTGTGTGTGTGTGTGTCAGAACATGGTGTTGACAGGTCAGGAGACAATCAGGCAGCACATACCTGGACCAGCACATACCATGGTTGAATTCAAAATATCAGGCTCAATGACAGCTTGTTCAGTTAAACTCTACCTAATCTAATTTATGTGATCAGACTAAGAGAGAGTCATATTGAGTGCTGCTGGCATGAGGTCATATTCTTAATGTTGTTTTTCTTATCTTTCTCACATTTCTGTTTGTTTCTCTGAATTGAAACAAACGGACATTGAATAGATATCACAGGTCCCTCAGGTTGGCCTTCACATAGTGAACCGTTGATGACAATGGAATGACTCACCCCCCCAACTCCACAACCCCCTGTTCCAGCCCCACTATCTTCCTCCGCCTCCATGGCCCCAGAGCGAGAGCTCATCAGCTAATGTACCGGCTGCAGACCTGCAGCTGTGAGTGTGTGTGTGTGTGTGTGTGTGTGTGTGTTGGGGGGTTGATGCAGGTGGTGATGGTGGTGGTGGGTTCCATCACATGCACCATACAATAGTCCCCCCCTCCCTCCACCACACACACACACACTCACATACACGAACACAAACACACACAGTACATGTACACACAGTACAGGCGCACAGACACACACACAGAGACACAGATCAACACATCAGCCCATCCATCCACTGACCCACACTTCACAAGAGCCCCACAACCCAGCCCATCTCACTCCCTCTAATTGTGTGCACAAGTCACAAAAACACAACCCACACTGAAGGAGAGCAGGCGTCAGAAAGAGAGAGAGCTATTTTGTGTATCACCAGAGGATATCTGAATAATTTAGGGTGCTTAGCTAAATTGTTTACACTCACATTCAGTGTCGTAGATCCGTTTAACTTCTTTGTCTTTGTTTATTTCTATTTGATTAATAATTTCCCCACCATTTCATCTCTTCCTATATTTAGTCGTGTTCATTTAATCCTTTTTAAGGCGATTTAAAGGAAGATTTTTTTTTTTTTTTTGCTGAGCATCATAAAAGTGAATTCATCACCATGGTTCATCACCATCATTTACCCAAGCTAACACACCCCACACATTCATTGTCCCAGCCTAATTTTTTTTAAACCTTTGCTCGTCTCCCATCGTCTCTTTCTTCTCCTCCATCTCTCCTCACTCTGCTCCTCTCCTTTTCTCTCCCCTGCAGGTTTTGGGATGACCACGCCGGTGACGGTGGCCGGCAAGGTGTTCCTCATCTTCTACGGGCTGCTGGGCTGCGCCGCCACCATACTTTTCTTTAACCTCTTTCTGGAGCGCATCATCACACTCCTGGCCGTGGTCATGAAGGCCATCCGGCTGCGACGCATGCGGAACAGCGGCCTCCTGCCGCCGGGCATCTCGCAGGACTTCGCGGTGAGCGCACTGCCCGGCTGGAAGCCGTCCGTCTACTACGTGATGCTGATCCTGGGTCTGTCAGCCATCATCATCTCCTGCTGTGCCTCGGCCATGTACACGCCCGTTGAAGGATGGGCCTACCTGGACTCGCTGTACTTCTGTTTCGTCACCTTCAGCACCATCGGCTTCGGCGACTTTGTGAGCAGCCAGAGTGCGGGGTACGACTGCCAGGCGCTCTACCGTTTGGCCAACTTCCTCTTCATCCTGCTGGGCGTCTGTTGCATCTACTCGCTCTTTAACGTCATCTCCATCGTCATCAAACAGGTACTCAACTGGATCCTGGGCAAGGTGTGTTGCCAGCGTTGCAACAAGCCCAACATCTTTCTGGGCCGCCGCAATGCCATACGGCCCGGCTCGCGCATACGCACTACCCGGCCGGGCCGCGGTGGCGGCAACGATTCGGATGGGCCCGGCGACAGCGACACAGAGGGCCGACGGCTCTCGGGGGAGATGATCTCCATGCGGGACTTGGCTGCCTCCAGCAAGGTGTCGCTGGCCCTCATGCAGAAACAGCTGTCTGAGACGGCCAACGGGTACCCTCGGACAGTCAGCGGCAGCTCGCGACAGAATGGCTTCTCGGGCGGCGTGGGTGCCCTGGGTATCATGAACAACAGACTGGCTGAAACCAGTAACTAGTGACTGGGACTAGGAGTCCCAAACCTAAAGGCATGGAGCAATCCCTTGTTTGTTTATTTATTTATTAATTTATTTATTCCTTACTCTAAGGTCGAGAAAGTTTGGATTGTATCTAAACACTGTAGACACCTCTCCTAAAGGATAGAGCCAAGCTTTGTAATGAACTTTTTTAATTTCTTAAAGAAACAGAAAAAGAAGGGAAGAAATTATACACATCCATCCTGAATTTGCCTTGTAAAGATCAATGGTGGAGCATGTTCTGCATGAGCTGTTTTGAATACTTTTTCTTAGAGACTGCTGCTGGCATGTCTTCGACTGACATGAGGGACGGCACTATCCTCCCCAAAGCCTGTAACCTGAGGAAATGGCCACATTTCTCTTGTATCCCAAAAGCACCTGGAGAGTGCAAAGTTGTAGCCTCAGGACTAAATGATGGTGCCCCCAATACATCACACCTCAATACACAATAGAACCCAATACAAAACCACCGCAATACATGTCCAATGCTTATGTAACATGGTGTGCTCACATAAGAGATATGATAAGCCAAATTTCTCCTCTCGTCTAATTGATTTCATAGGGAGACCCTGACAATGGCATTAATTATATTGACATAATGATGTAATGCTGATATCAAAATGGTGTGTTAAAGTTGATGTCTGATGCCATGCGACAGGTTAAAAACTGAGTTTTAGCACATTCTTCTACTTAGACTATGCATGCAAGCCATCTAAACCCCCCACCCCCCACCCCCCTACGCCT
Source organism: Tenualosa thibaudeaui (assembly GCA_027481765.1). Taxonomy (NCBI): domain Eukaryota; kingdom Metazoa; phylum Chordata; class Actinopteri; order Clupeiformes; family Clupeidae; genus Tenualosa; species Tenualosa thibaudeaui. The sequence continues at coordinate 6,103,022 of JAIFZK010000012.1, read as the reverse complement.
CCTGCTAAATCAGTTCTTGGTTACAGTGAACTGGTTTCACATTTGCATCCATAAGGGCCGCTTCAAGCCTGTAGTGACATATACAATGTAATAGTCGATACATATCAGACAGACATCCATCACTGAAGCCATATGCCTGAACAACTAAGTGTCACAGTTCATGCTGCTATATACATTCACTGGCCATGTTGGTCCAGATTCATACACACTCATACACACACACACACACACACACTGAGTCTCGTGCTTGCATCTCGGACTCATTGATCACTACATCCCAGTGGACTCCCTTGTTGCTATGCACAGCGTAACATTGTTTAGGCTCAGTAATTAAGTCATTTGGCTCGAGGTAGCCATCTCATCATCCAGTTCTCTCAGCTAACCATCTCATCACATCTGTCTCTCTCTCTCTCTTTCTCTCTATCTCTGTGTGTATCACCAATCAGTGAGATGAGGTTGTCTGTAGTTTTGCAACCCATCGGCACTTTTCCTCAGATAATTTATCATTCCTTGGCAGAGGTTTGTTCTCCTGGATGTTTTAAATCTGTGAAGTGGATGAATGGGATCCTCATAATGGCAGAGACATTCCTCTTGTGTTTTAATTGCTAAACCCTTTTGTTTTACAAAGGTCTAACAAAAGCTGCAGAGAGGGAAATCTCAAAGTGTTGTAACTGAACTTCTAATGGAATGTGGTGTCTTTATTTACCTTTATAACTGTGATCATTATGGTTTGGAGCAGGCCTGAAACATGGCCTGAAAAATCCTCTAACATCTGTAGGACATGTTTGAAGTGGTAAAAGGGTAATTAGGTTTCACAAATGATTCTGTGCTTACGCATTGTATCTGGATTTGGCAAGCTGTTCCCATATTTCAAATGTGTTTCAATTAGCAGCACTAATTGATATTCCTTAAACAAATTAGAAAAAAAGAAAGACACAGATGTTCTAATTGAAACTGAAGAGCTCTCCCCTTGAATCCCTAGAGTGAAGAAGTGATTTCCTAAAGTTGTAAAAATGGTGTTTCTTTTGTAGGGGAACATAACCTCAGCCTCGTTTACTATCATTTCTGAAGACAGGGCCAAAAGTCACTAAGCCTATGAGTATAATCCAGATGCTATTGCTAGGCCTTAAATAATTAGGATAGAACACAAATGAAAGACTTATTTCATAAATATAGCTGGTAATGCTCCTCAAAGTCTCAGAATCGGAATGAAACTAAATAGAATATAAATAAATCGGCACTGAGTTCTTTCCTCCCATCCATTTCAATCCTTCCAGTTTGTGCCAAATCTGTCTGTCGTGCTGCTGTTTGGCAAAAAGAGTTCTTATATTTGGTCAGAGGCACTTAACAGGCAATCCAAATGTGCCGTGGATCCAAATGTGCACACAGTGATTCTCTTCAGCCTGATTTATACACAGATGTATGGACACACAGTTATATAGAGGCTGTCTGTGTAGGAGGAGCTGCCGGTCCGTTGGGTGCTGCAATCGGTGACCTTGCATTGTTTCTGTTTGCCAGAAAATGGGCCGTAAAAAAAAGGAAGACAGCAGACACAAGAGATGAGTTAACGATAGGATGCACTGGGTTTGGTAGGCAGTGCCAGAGAATAACAACAAGCAAGAAGGAGAATCAACATTTCAGCCAGAAACAGTCAGAGACAGAGTGAGAGACAGAGAGAGAGAGAGAGAGGATGAGACAGGCTGAAAGAGAGAGAGAGAGAGAAAGAGAGAGTATTAGAGACAGAAAAAGAGGGGTGAGGATGAAATTGGGTTAGTGGTAAAGAGAGGAATAGATATGAATAGAAAGTAATGGCAAAAAGGAAACCAGCAGATCGATTGATTTTTAAAAAGAAAACACAGACACAATTGCCTGTGAGAAGAAGCGATTAAGAACAGACACACACACACATACACATATGTTCAGTGCTTACTGCAGACCAAGAGGACAATTGGAGCAGGTTGTGTGGTTTCCCATTAGACCAAGCCCCCCACCCCTCCAGCCTTCCACCTCTCTGCCAGGTGCAGTTCAACTTTGCTCTCCCCCACCCCACCCACGCCTCCCACCCTGCCTGTGCCCCTGCCTCCATCCTTGCCTGAGCTTAACAATTCACATACTCACCCATCCACCTACCCCAGAGTCCCCACCATACTAATCAACCATCACTCACTCACCAGAGTAAGAGGGAGAACACAAAATACTGTAAGGGGAAAAAAACATAAATAACAACAACAACACTGACATTGTAAATAGCCACGGGGAGCAACCAGAGAGACCAACGCTGCGATAAAGCAAAGGGATTAAATATAGCTATTCTGTTTCTCTAAGCGTCCATGCAGACGGACATGAATATTTATGTTGTACTCTCTTTTTGCTTACTGGGAAGCAACAAAAGAAAAGATGACGCTTACTGGGAAGCAACGAAAGAAAAGATGAAAAACAAACAAAAAAAAACTCAGGTAGTCAAACCTTCAGGCTTGGTGTAGTTCCTTGCATGCCAGTTATGGTTAAGCCATATGAGATATACTTGTATATTTAGAAAACAAGACTCCTATAAGTATATTTTTATAAACATGTAGAGATAGGGGCACAGACACTGTGCTCCGTGTTTAACCTCCTATGTCGGTTGAGTTAATATATATACTTCTTATAGATACACATGTAAAGCATATCACATGGACACAACAATACTGTGTCCCATAGAAGAACATCATACTCAGTGTGTGATATTTGGAGTGTCACATGTGGAGCAGCCACAATACTCTACTGTCACTACTGACAAAGGTCCACCACAGTCACAGATGTTAGGATGCTGTCTACCATGTCTTACCTACTGTGTGACCCTAGTAGTGTGCTGCATGCTGAGAGTGATTTGGGTCTCTGTGAGTGGATTAGGGTGTCCCACAGCAAGAGTATTTCTTGTCGGACTGCTGTGAAAAAGGGAGAGTTTGATTGTTTTTCCTCCTGTCAGTTGGTTCCTGTCCCATTTAAAGAAGTGATGTGATTGGCCTTGTGTTTGCGGCATGATTCAGCATGATTGTCTGCAGGATGCTGCTGTGAAGATGAAATATGATGTGTGTGTGTCTGTGTGCGCGCGCGTGTGTGTGTGTACACGGTGTGTGTGTGTGTGTGTGTGTGTGTGTTGGGAAGACAGAGGCAGAGAATGCAATTACTGGAATTACTGGGACAGAACCTGCATACATAAGGAGTGATACTTGGATTTGGTTGAATGAGATTAAACCCAATCCTCTGGAATGCTTAAATGCATCTCATCATAGGATCCTATACTGTAAACACCCATAGATTACAATACAGACGCAGACTAAATGTCTTCACAAGCCTGTTTATGCATCAATTTTTTAGAACATTAAGCATAAACATCACGGTATTGAAATTCAAGATGGTCCACTTAAATGCATGGCTTGTTATCAATTGCCTTATTTTCCTCCCTTGCATACAGTACTGAGAGGTCTAAAAACCCTTACCAGAATCTGTTTGTTGTGTGTATCGTAAGTTTATTCTGTATAATACAATCATTTTGCATTTTGCAAAATTTATCTCCATTGATTGCAATGGATACAACCGTCCTGAGGTCCTCCATTTCTTCTGTGGCAGGAATAGAGAGGCATGGGAATATGTACATGTTTGTGAGTGTCTCCCTGCTCTTGGGTCTTGCAATCATTTTAAAGCATTTATTCTCACTACTGCTAATTTATTATTAGTCAGTATAGATACGTCATGCTCGTTATCACCTAATCTACTACAGCAATATGAAAGCCAGAAGAGTCCAAAATGTCTTTGCCTAATTCTTCTACCCAGCTCCTCTATCTTGTCCATGCAAGAGAGAGTTCTTCCAAAATGTCTTCATATAAATGTAACATTAGATTCAGTTTGTCAGAGAATCTAATGTGCTCTATGTGATGGTGGCAAGACAAAGAGAATTTTAAATATATACCGAACAGGTTCAGCTCCCTTTTGAGCAATTGTGGGTGAAAGAAAAGAGATGACGACAAACTGTAATGCTGAGCCAACAAAATGATCAAACAATTCACTACCCTTTGATGAGCATGTCATACCCATTATGACCAGAATGAAATGAACACCACAGTATTAACTGTTATTTTTGCAGCATTAAAGATTTAGAAAAAAGTTCTAATTATGATTATTCTTGGATTTTTCTTGACTAAATGATCAAATTAAACTGCATGCTGTAATGCCCCAAAAACTTTTTCCTCACCAAAGGACCGGTGATTATATTGCAGTATGTTTTTGTGGACAAATTGCTCTTTTAAGCTCAGCCAGATTTCTCCAACATCTGTTCATGGCTTATATGGTCTTTCAATGTGATTAAAGAAGATTTCAAATAATTTTTCATATCCCCACTGCAAATGATTGAATACAAAGTGTACAGATCAGGGTGGTTTCAATTTAATAAACAGAATACTAGAATTAAGAGTGAGGGGTTAGATTTTCACTTTACCAGGTCAATAACCTGGCTATCATTGCAAGTGGAAGGACAGTTACATGCAGCCATACATTCTGATTGTTGTTTCACCTTTGTATATGATTGGTCATTGAATGGGATGTACCTGTCTTGATGATAGCCTAAATGGCTCAAAGGAGGTTGGCATTGGGCATTGGGTTGAGGCATTTTGAAGTGCTGGGTTGTGCTGATATGATACTGTAGCTGGAAGGGCAGTTGGGACAGCAAATGGTCCATGACTGCTCCTCATGCACAGAGTCCCAGTGATTCGCCGTTAGCTGTAGCATGAAGGCCAGCCGTGCTGTAGATCCACAATGAGATGCCATTTGCAGGTCACCTTGTTGGATCTAGTCTACATTATTTCAAATGTTCATTATTATGAATTGTTCATTTTTTTTTTTTATATATTGCGGGCATGGTGGAGCTGCGGTTACGTCAATTGGGTGACCTGGAGTCAGTTCCTGAACCCCACGTTGCACATCCGTGTCACTTTGGATTAAAAAAAAAAACATCTGAGAAATAACAGTCAACTTTAACTAATTTTTTTGGGAGTCTGGGACTATTTCCATTTTACCAAATCATGTGGCTTAGCAGTCTACTCCTTGATTGTCTTGAATTGGGACCATGCATCTCTTCTGTCATAACAGCATTGCGGATTTCCCATGTTGCCTGCATTGTGATGTACCATTGATTTTAATGTATGCAAATCGATTCTGGTTGCAAGTTGCACATTTATACCAATGATTGTACTTTTATATTTATGTAATTTACTCCTACAGGATAACAAAATGTTTAGCATTAAGAGAAAATAAACTTTATTGTAAAGACAGTGTCCACACTCTGATTTCATTTCAGTTTGCACCAATTACACATCTGATAGAACCTCTGCATGTTTCTCTCTCCAGGAGTTATTTACTATGTGACACAATTCTGTCTAAGCTTGTGCCACCTTTGCCATACAACTATCAACTGTAATGCCAACATGGGTAGGAAGTGTCAATAATCTGGACAGGAGGTCCATTCCTGTGGTGAGATTCTGCCTGAGGGGTTGAAGGACCCCAGAAAACCTTGAATTAGTTTATTTTGTTTGGAGGGTTGTCAGTCCATACATACTGATGATCTGTTTTAACTGGCTGTATATTTGAATTCTTCCTGCATTCCTCCCGCCCGTCCCCTGGCTTGTGCGCAAGTCTGGCCCCTCCTGTCCTGGCGTCGGCTCTGCAAAACTCTGATGAGGAGCTCCATCTAGGGCGAAGGGGTGCTCTACATTTACCACCTCCTGACAGGTCTGAGTAAACAACACCTCGCTGAGGTGCAGAGCTACCCAAGAATCTGCTTCTCCAGAACCCCCCCCCGCCGAAACACACACACACACACACACACACACACATATATACACATCCCTTTGAAAGGCACAGAAAAAAAGCAGACTATTGAGGACCGTTGAGGGTAAATCGAAGCTTTTATGTGTGTGTGTGTATGTGTGTGTGCGGTGTGTGGTGTATGTGTGTGGGGGTAATCACATTTTCTAGAACCATCTCAACAGGAGGGGGACATCTTTTCTTTTGACTGGAGTTACACACTAAAGGGGCTCAACATGGAACAATGATAATCATTTACTGTTCACTGGTGAGACCTGTAATCCCAATTAATATAATCCCTGAGTGTTAATAGCAGCAGCTGCATGCTGTGTTAGACTCACATCTGTGTAATAATAAAGAGGCTTCAAAGCAGGATTAGTGCCACAGATCTGTGAGATAAATGCAGACTGCGGCAGTCTGACGGAGATTGCATAAGTATGGAAATCCGGGTGAAAAGGTTGGACAAATCTGAATTCTGATGTATGGATGACTCAGCAGTCAGTTTGACGCCCCTACTGACGTTTCCCCGATATCAACCACAATGCAGGTGATCCGTTTTATGAATTCTTGCTTAATGTTTTTAAATGAGGTTGTGAGCGCTGAGCATCGCTCAGCAGAAATGTCCCTCCAGCATGCAATGCTCTCTCTCTCTCTCTTTCTCTCTCTCTGGGGCTGAGTCCATGGGATGGCGTATGATGGGTGGCTGCATCTCAAACAGCTGCAGCTCAAACGCTCCCCGGGGCCCTGTCGTGTCAAGCCTGCTCCTGCAATGTGGGCCTTGGAGGGAGCTACTTTTTCCCTACCCTCCTTCATCCATCACCCGGTCTGACAGCCGACCCACCCACCCCCCAAAAAAACACTCTCACACACACACACACACACACACACACACACACACACACACACATATACGCACACACACACACGCACACACACACACACTGACATACACACACACACTACCGTTGTTCTGCTTCCTTTCTCTTGCACACATGGATCCTATCAATGAAATAGATAGCACAGAAATACTAACCTTCTTTTTTTTTGGGGGGTAGGGGAGTGGATGGGCTCACTGCTCTTGAATAAAGGTAGACTGCTAACACATCATGATGACTGTTAGTGACTGAAATGTCTAATAAAAGCTTTCTTTTATACAAAGCTATGACTAGACATGTGTCTAACAATTACTGTTGGTACATGGGGGATTGAATTTGCACTCCCATGGTGGCTTATCCAAAAGTAATATAAAGCCTTGGAAATGAAACGTGTCAGCCTTAGATAGCAGTACCATGTGCCAGGGCCCAAAATTGTCTCATTAATGCCAGCCCATTAATGTTAATAAAACAGCCACGACAAAAAATGAAAGCTGCCCGGGAATCTCTCTGACCCCCTTCACCATGCCAATAAGTTCCTTGAGTGTGCGTGTGTGGAGGGATGTTAAATTGCCGTTAAAACGCCATTCATCTTTAACCACAGATGTCATGCACAGCAGATGCTTCAATCTGTTTGCTGCCAGTCCCTCACAAAACCTCCTTATCAAAAGCCAAGACGTCGTCTCCCACGCTTCACAAGCAACAAGGAGTCCTGACAAGCCTTTAGTTAAAATCTGCATACACTGTTCACCCCATGCTACACTGGCACTCGATTTTAGCCATTTTTGGAAAAAAGCTGAAAATTTGTTTTTTTTGGGTAGCAGGCAGCGTTGCCTCAGCTGCCAGAACCCATCGAGTTTGAATGGTGGGCGGCAAGTCAACTGCCTGATGGGATTATGCTCCAGTCTAAAAAGTGTTGATGGACATGACAAAATAAGTGTAGGCACAGAGAAGGATATCTTTATTGCTAGTGTGTACTCTCTTGTCACCTATCATAAATCAGCAGTGCTATTCACACACATACACCATGGTATTTCCCAAAGATTCTTATAGGTTACTAGAACTTTATATTTGATGTCAAGATGACATTGGCATTTTTGGAGGATGAATGCATGTCTACAAGAATTTTTATCAGCTGTACTGCCACCGTTTTGTGGTGCTTTTGCTGCAAGTAGATTGTACAGGGTTATGCTCAGGGTTATGCTGAAGTATGACATGTACAAACTATTAAGAACAGTATTCTTAGAGATGCAGTGTGCAGATTAAACACACACACACACACACACATTCCAGAATATACAGAATACACGTTCATGTTCAGCAGCTCCCCCTGGGTTTTAAAAAATCTTCACCTTTCATTTAGTTTGACAACTCACCAACATAAACGTCCCCTATTCATTTGACATTCAGTTGTTTGGCAGTGCTGTGTCCTGAACAAGTTACCACTGTGTCTCAGTGTAATAACATTTACACGTAACTCCAAAGGGTCGCTTGTGTAGTCATTTGTTTTGGTCTATTGATTAGATGTAGCCGGAAAACAAAGTGACGCCTGTATTAGATATGGGTGTATTAAAAATGGCTGTGACAGCCCCAAACAAATATGCAGAGAGGCCCTATCTCTCTTTTGCTGTTGTTTACTCAAACTGCTGTGTGTGGGGCCTTCAACAGTGCCTTAAAGTAACACAAGGCAGGAATTACTGTGTTCACACCAAGAGCTACAAAAGCTGTAAAATCACTCCTGTCGCTCATAAAGCATCACTGCTAAAATGTCTGTGTTTGCTCATGTGCCTGTAATTGCTCATGGCATTATCATAGTCAGTTCATTTACATCCAAAACGTGTTGCGGCTAATTTGCATGAAGTTGAGTAGTTTTTAACTTTTTTAAGTCGCTCTAGTCACCTGAACTTTGTCACTCGTTTCTTGTCACTCTTGTTGCTATTGTCAGCAGAAACTAGAAAGATTTCACTCCTGATTTTGCTGCTAGGCTAGTAGCTCTTGTGTGAAAGCACAGTTTGCTTTGTGTACCCATGTAGTGCTAGGGGGGCATCTGATTGCTGATCTGATGCTCTTACCCACAACACTGTTACATGGTACCAGGAGTTCCGGGTACACACTGTCAATGTCAGAGATGGCATTGCTATCTAAAACTAGTGAACCAGCTACCTAAAAGGCACAAAAAGTTTTGTTTTTGTGTTGGTTCCTACCCTCCACCCAGACACTGTGAATATTCCTAGATGTCTGGTGGGGGTTACACCCTGTAGTATATGACTTCATATGATTATGGCATCTAAATTAATTTGGTGATATCAAAATTACCAAAATAAATTGTCATCAAATGACTTCAACTAGTGGTAAAAAGTTACATAGTGTTACTTTAAGCTAAAATATCTACATGTGTGATTTGATTTGTGTACTTTGATGACAGTGACCACCCTCATCCAGTGGATGGTTTCACAAAACAACTTGAGAGTAGAAGAGATACAACATTGCTGTAATGTGGCAGTTGGGCTTTAAAGAATGCCCTCTTCAAACCATTCTTCAACTATCAGATGAAAGGATTTATCTTAGGCACTAAAGAGGAGCAAGAAAAACACTGGGCCTTAAAGTACCCTGGAAAGTGGCTGCAAGTGAGTTATTCATAAGAAAGGGGTAGTGCGAGCTGAAAAAATGTCAAGAGCCACAGTAACAAATTGTCCATTTAAAAAGTCTGTTCCCCATGCTGATTCATATTTACTGAGGAAAGATTGGGCTATCAAGTTTAAGCTTCTAAGGTTCTGAGGAGTGATTAGAGTGAGGAGAGTTACCCATTCTATTTTCCAATCCAAAACCCTGATGAGATTTTGAATTAAATTACTGAATCAAACCTCCTGACCACTTCACTATAGGGCCTATGTAATGTAATGTAACTGTGAGTTTCAGTATTGAGCTTATTTTTTACCGTATTGAACTGTATTGATTTCAGAGTTCTTTTGTGATGGTACTTAATGTACAGCATTGTCTTTTGGACCCACCACGGCACAGAACATTAGCATTTACAGAATTTAACAAACACTCCATTTCCCCTTTTATACTGACTCTGTCTCTCTCTCTCTCACACACACACACACACAAAGTGAGGCTGCAGTCCATATTATCAAACATACATACAGTGCATACACACACACACATACCACACACTGAGCAAATATCCTCCACCTAACAATTTTCAGCCAGATGGTTTGATGAAGTCTTCGGAGTGAATGGGGGGGATGGAAAGAGCAGGAACAGGAAAAGGTGAGAAAAAGCAATGTAGTTTATTCTTCCTTCACCCCATCTGTAGTGTTAAAGGGGAGAACTGGGTAAGGGAACTAATAAACACTGTAGACTAGCGCCATCCCTCAGTGTAGAAAATGGACCTATTTAGCCCATTCACTTGCCTGATCCAGGGCAGCAAGAGGGATGGAGAGAGATCAATAGAAACCGTAAATGGAAGGATGAGGCCGGCTAAGTGGAGGTGAGAGATAGTCACTGAGGACATCCTGCAGAAACTAAGAGCAAAGGAGTGTTTCTTTCATCCAGACTATGTGTGTGCTGTTTTTTTCCTTTCTGTCTGTAGACAAAACCTGTAGCATAGACACCACTTTACCAACCAACGAACCTTTACCATGTGACAGAAACGAGACGAGGAGGTAATGTAAAAGCTGGCCACATGTAGATAACTATAAGTAGCCTAAATATATAATGTAATATTCTTGACAATACGTTATTTGCTCTCTTTTAACCGCGTTATTATTAATATTTTGTGGTATTTCTGTTTCCTGTTTCTCATCTCACATCAGGTCGCTCTGATCGGACGCAAGCGACGTCACTTCTTCAATCCTCACTCGCGGCATTATTTAGCCCTTTGAACCCCGATTTGACACAACCCTTATTCTCTGTTTACTTATTACTCCCTGAATTTTCATCAAGCAGACTTACACGGATATCATCTGCGCAACCTGACCTTTCCAACGGTGCTAGTCGCGAACGGAAAATTAGCGTTGAATTTATATAAAATTTATGTCACTAATACAGCTCTGCGTCCACGTCATACCCAACATATTACGATTTCTTAACTCCCCCATGTCAACATGGCATATCCTACTGATTCCAATGGCGTATATTCATCGCTATGATTAGCAATTCCGAGTAATCCGGTCTTGAAGTCACATCAAATTTCTGCATTGGCTCTAACCCCTCAATCCCCACCCCACCCGAAATAAATAATTTCTTTTCTATATCAGAAGCTGTTCTCAGACCTCTGCTTGTCCTATAGCCAGGGCAAATGCTAGAAATATCAGTTCAGAACCTAGAACAGTACTAGAGAGGAATATAATATGGTATCTATTGCACTGACATTCTTCTGTCTGCAATAAAATATCAAACAGAATATGAAAATGAATAAACTATTCTGTCTGTACATATATGTTTGCAAATTGTAAAGGCATACGGTATTCCACTATCATGATCAAATTCCAGACAACCCTCTATTCAAATGTGAAAAGATATTTGTATTGACATGCTTACAATGGTGAGATACCTGCAAAAATGTGAATTTTTTTTCTAAAGCTGATGTAAGCCATATGTACATAGTATCACATCAAAAACTGCCATATTTGGATAGCCCAGACTGTCCTGAAAAAAATAACACAACAAATAACAAATGTAGATGGTACTCAAAATGACTGAGATAAGAGCTTAGTAAAAGTAGTGAAATTACCCTAAAAATAGCCTAGGGTTCAAAGGATTAAATTACTCAAAAGATCAGCTCATAGACTGTTTTGGTTGGCAAAATAAATGTTGTAAATTCAAATCAGAATGTCTTCCATTTCTGCTCAGCTCTTAGACTGTTTTGGTTGGCAAAATAAATATGTTGTAAATTCAAATCAGAGTGTCTTCTGTTCCTGGAATGGATGTAGGCCTATGGTATTCTTAAGTCTATAAGGTAACAGTAATGCAATAATAAGAGAACCTCATTTGAACTGTGAAATGGGTTTGACTAAAAGAAATGTTGGTTTCGTCTACACTACTAGTAAAGGTAGTTATATAGGTAGTTATAGGTAGCTAGATACTACATTGGCTGGGTTAAATAGAAATAGAAGAAAAACCACTACAATGCAACTTTCATTCACTAAAACTAGACTAAAATGCCAAAATGCCAAAACTAAACAAATAGTCATGGACAATTCTGACTAAAATTAGATAAAAATGCTCAGACATTTTAGTCGAGTGAAACTTGAATAGATTAAAAAGAGTATGGAAATGACTAAGACTAATAAAAACTAAAATGACAGCTTGACGCAAAGACTAGACTAAAACTAAAATTAAGACAGGCCACCAAAAACAACACTCTTATCTCACTCATCTTCTAGCTTTGGGGATTGTGTGTGTGTGTGAGAGAGAGAGAGAGAAAGAGAGAGAGGGTAAGTGCATGCATGCACCCATTTGCAATTGATCATTTATAGAACTTGTCACATGTCCTCAAGTGGGGAGGATTTGTATTTTAATTTTTGTTTCATCTGGTAGGAAGTCTACGAGAATGGCCTCCCATAAATAAAGCCATTAACCTTCAATAAGATGACTCTCATGCTATACTAAGAAAGATGGATGGGAGGAAGAAAAAGAGATTCAATAAAACACATACACCAATGCCTTAAATTAAAGTCACTGCATGAAATGACAATAAAATTATACAGTACAGAGCCATGCAGCAACACCATCAATTTCGCCCCAAAAAACTTTTCTTATGCTAGAAGGCTCAATTAGATGAAAACTGCTCTCTCCTCTGACTTGATTCTCTGCAAGAGGACTGAGAAAGACATGAAGCAGACAGAAAAAAGGGGCAAGTGAGTGAGTTAAAGGGCCTCGCCTAAGGGCCCACCAGAACAAGTTGTTTTTCAGGCTCCAGAATGTTCCAAAGGGAAACTGCCACAATACACTTCCCGAACTGAGCTAGCCTGTGGAAATCCTTCATTAAGTTAAAGTAAATGCAGATTTCTCTCTATTACATGAAAATGATTGCTGATGCATAAACTAATGTGGTGTAATTTATTCTTTTAGCAGACCTTTTGATACAAAGTGACCAACAGTACAGTAGTAGCATGCATGCATTGGACCCTATCTTGCACTAGTACCTCTTACAAGCTGAACCACAGACATAAACAGATTTAAAGACCAGTTGTATCAGCTACTATATAATTCACATCACACACTAGCCACTACCACACTAATGCATTCTGGCATATGCATCTAACTCAGCATCTAAGAAATCTCCTATTCACTCCCCTCTGCTAGTTGACAGGGTATTCTTTAATGAAGATTAGATGTAGTGACAGAACACGTCAGTGCACATGTCCACATAGCATCTCCCAGTCCAGGGCCGGTGTGGAGAGGTGACACCAGGAGCATGCTGAACTGCTTGATTGATGGCAGTGCCTTCTGAGCAGCTGTTTCCCAAATGACCACGGGGAGAGAGGGAGAGGCCAGGTTAAGAGATCACTTATTTTGCTGAATGGGAAGGAATGGGGGCATGCACGTTCATCTAGGTTCAATACACATTCTGAATTGATATTACACCAAAATAATAATAATAAATAATAAACCTAAAATGTAGGTTGTTGTTGTTGTTTTCCTGTCATAGTTTATCAGTAATTCCATTGTCATTCAGTAAACAGAATAGAGAACTAATTCAATCCCACACATAGTACCTTTCACAATATGGTCAACTGTCCAGGGAGAAGCATTAGCAAGAGAGATCACTTCTTAGAAATTTCATATGAAATAACATTGACATCATGACAGGAGAGACAATGAGATTTCTCTGCTAAGTCAAAGCATTACGTCATTATAAATACTGTCATCTAGCAGACCTTTTACAAGCTTCCCATTTAAAGAGACACCAAGAGAGACATTGCTCAAAGACGTCCTGCTGTCAGGCATCTTCTGCCTTGACATGAGCCAGTGTGTAAGTACAACTTGCACACCATGTAGTAGCCATCACTCATCTTTCGTTGATGTGTTTTTGTCCTTGCCTATTGTAAAAGCCACACAACATGCCTTTTGATTCTGTGATTTTCATTTGCCTGATGGATCGTTTGGAGGCTTTCAACAGAGAGATGCTTTACCAGAGCAGATCATAGAGAAACCCATTAGGGACAAGAGGAGAAAAGAGAGGAGACAGGAGAGGAAAGGGGAGGAGGGGTGCATGAATATGCATGTGTGTCAAAATAACAGTAACAGCCAAGGGAGGAAATACTAGCTTCCCTACAGCGGTGCTTCTGAAGTGAAACAACTAAGCCAATATTGTCAGCTTTAGCAAAAGCCTTCATATTTTTAAGAACTGTTTCTGGAAGATTTATGTTTCCACAACTCATTGTTCAAGCCACTTATTATACTCTTATAGTCAGGCAGTCTATAAGACTGATACTCACTATTGACTGCTATTGGGGAGGAGGGTATTGTAATCAGGTCTGTCTGTGCATCTCCTCATATGGCTTAGTCTGATGGACCTTAATATCCTCTATTTTCCCGGACCTAAAAAATAAAACTATACTATGTATAACTATAATAAATGTTATTATATGTTTTCTAATGCATCCTTTGTGGTTATTTGTGTGCTTTCTGTCTGGTCAGCTGTCACTATTGTAGAGCACCCAATGCTGAGAGGACTGTCAATGGAACAAAATATTTTTCTGCACTGGTCATTATCTTTAGCTCAGGGGGGAATTGGTCAGTTATGATTTGAAAGAGATCAGAGCGGCCTACGGAAATAAATCACAAATCAAATCCTATGCGCGGGGCTACGGGGTGTCTGGTCCCAATTACCAGAACAAATGAAATAATCTGATCAGATGAATCGACAGCGGCCAGCGTTCCGGGTGGGCAGCGGCCGGAGATGCGCCATGGAGCTGCGCCGTAATGATGATTCATGGGGAGAGAGCGTGCTTTAGGTCCGTGCCCCTCTCACAACAAAATGAGAGCCACTGTGGCATCAAGGGGGCCGCGGAAATTTCCAGAGAATGAAAAATAATACGGGCCATCATCTCTCATCTTCACCTGTTAAATCCCTTTCATCTCCTCTTTTGGTTCAGTTACAGTGAATTGTGCATTTCCTTAAAGGAGTAATCTGAGGTGAATCAGTCCACAGCCCTGAAAGCTTCAGTGCAATAATTACCATACACATAGTGTGCAATACTGCACTTTCCACAGAAAACGCCTAAAAACTGCACTCATTCACACATTCCCCCACAAGAAGAGATTTTGAGAACATTTTCTAAAAATAACAGAAAACATATATTCCTGTATTAGTTGTTCTTCTTCCATAACCTTCCGCATAGGCCTATTATTTGCCTTCTTTCCAACGTTTGAAATGACAGATCATTAGTTGAGTAATTCACTCACTTCCCCAAACTGCCTGTCTGAATTCATAGCTAAAAGGTCATGCATCAGTGTCCATGTGCTGATCCATGCTAAATCTGATGAATGTGTTAGCTCAGGTACTGGAATGACAATATGTCCACATTTCACCTTTTTTTGGAGCCACTCATAATAATGAATTGTCTTCCGTCACCCACTCATCATCTGTGGTGGTGTCATGCTAGTGAAACTGTTGAGAAAGCAGCTCTGTGTGTATTCATAATGGAATGAATGGCCACACATGGTTCTGTGTGTGTGTGAGTATATGTGTGCGTATGCATGTACGTGTATGTCTGTGTGTGTACGTGTGCGCGCGTGTGTGTGTATGTGTGTCTGTGTGCATGTGCTTGTGCGTGTGTGTGTGTGTATGTATGTTTTGTGTCTAGGGTGGAAGTGAGAGTACAAGAGGACCATGGCAGCAGTCTGGCAGTACAGTCGATTCACTGTTTGCCATATGTTATAGCCGACGTGTGTAAATAAACCAATGTTCATGCATTTGTTCACGAATGAGGGTGTATCTGTTTGAACACAGAGATAATGAGGACATGCCAGGGGTAATGATTCACAAACTGATTTGTACCTGCCATGTGGAGACAATATCAGTGACGGAGACAATCACTGGCAAAATGAAAAATGCATTGCAGTTGCAGTTTTTGGTGAAGTGCTTTGCAGTGTATGTGTGTGTGTGCTTTGCAGTATGTTTGATTAACTAAAAAGAACATTACAGATTACAAAAACATAAATATATAATGAGGGGTAGTTTTAACTCTCCTAAATTGTACTGAGCTCACCTGAGTTGATTTATTTAGTGGCCTTTATTTATCTAATTTCAACAATAGCCACAAGTTATGTTTTTGTTCATGTTACAGTAAGTCACAGTTACAGGAGTCACAGTAATTCAGTCTTCCATTCCCTCTACTTCTCAGTCGAATCCACTAAAGGTGCTGAAGTCATAAAAATGTCAGTGACACTAAGACACTATGGCAAGGTCTGGGGGTTTCATTTGCTCACTGTCCAACATCACTGGGATCAGGGGTGACAGAAGGGGAGCTCAGGTTAGATTGAATCCTGACTTAGACAAAGACTGTGTAAAAGTACACAGTACAAAAAGTACACTCTTCTGTGAAACTCTTCTCAGCTCCTCCAGGACACTTTTAGTTCCCTGTCATATGATGTAGCCATTTGTCTACGCATACAAGATTATAAACCTTCCAGTCATATAAACCTTCCAGACATGTCTTAGGCCAGTAAAACTTTCACCAGCCCAGAATTTAGGCCTCTTTATCAAACCAGAACTTTGATGGAATAACACTGAAGTTCAGCACTGTATTTTAGGGAATAGTGTGTGTGTGTGTCTGTGTGCGTATGCATGTGCATGTGCGTGTGTGTGTGTGTGTGTGTGTGTGCATGTGTGTGTGTGTGTGTGTGTGTGTGTGTATGTGTGTGTGTTTGTGTGTATGTTTGTGTGTGTTGAGGTAGGGTTAGGGAATGTTGCAGGGAATATTGAGAACATGAGGTAAATGTGTTTAACTGGCTAGGAGATAAGGATCATACAATGGGCTTCGCTTACTGTCTCTGGCATGGGTAAGAAATGAATCCCAAAGTGTCACTCCTGTCTTATTCATTGCTCACCCTCACAAATGGGGAAATTTCATCACCGATTAAAGGCAATCAATCACCAGAGACCGTGACTGCATAACAAAACATTAATCCAGTGGCTCATCTGATACATCTTCTCGCTCAATGCTGAAACGACTTGCCTGACAGAGATGGAGAAAGTACAGTTTTTCTGCGTGTCTGAGGCGAATACTGATGATCTCAGCCTACACTTCCCTCTCATTCTCATTCTCCCACCACCACTCTGCTCCTCCCCTCTCTCTTCGCTTGTTTTTTTTTTTACATCCATCTTGTGATTTTTCTCCCCTACCTTCATTCTCTCTCTCTCTTACTGACATCTGAGTCTATCTCACTTTCATCTCCATTCACCTGAAAGCTATGGTATTTTTAGTCATTTTGCATGGAGGAGATGAGTAAAACAGTGAAATCCCTGCACAGACAGGCATGTCATAAGTCCCTGCCCGGTTTAGTGATGTTAGCCTGTGGTCAGCATCAGGAGTGATTTGGGGTCTATAGATTTGTGCCGTTGCTGTTGTCTAGAACAGAGTGTCACTCGGTACTATAAATTACAGATGTTTGTGTTTGAGTTAAATGATGCAAGCAACTGTGTGATTTAACTTTTAGCATAGCTATAAATCCCTGTGTGAAATGCATTGTAAATCTCTCAGGAACAGGGTTATTTAGTCATTGCACAGCACACTTGGAACACCAAAGTTCACCTCAGAGCGCACACACTATTTTTTGTCTCAAATGAGACCTGCTTGAGATGACAGCATTGCATTACAAAAACCACAAACATCTAATAGAATAAGAAACCACCAGTGATGCTCAGATCTAAATCTACGGATTCCCATTGTGTGCTGATTCCCACTGACACACTGGCTATGTGTCACCCAAGGCACAGGGTAAATGTGACCATCCATAATAGATCAAAGCCAAACACGGCACCAACGCCAGCAAGGGAGCCGAGCCCTGGAAATGCGGGTGCCCTCCACACTGTGGGAGTCCCAGGGTGCAACAGTTGAGTGCAGCACACAAACGAGCAGTGCAATAGAGGTTTCACATACACTGAGGACAGAACAAAAGGGCAAAGCTGATGAGGGTTGGAGGAGCTGAGGCTGGGGGGGGTGGATAGTGAGATGGGGGCAAGTTATATGCAGGTGACTGATGACAGAGTAGCAAAAGAGAAGGTCTGAAGGGGAGAGAACAAAGGATTCCAAACATGGAGTGGTGCAATGAGATGCTGCACCCGCAGTTATGGCTGGAGTCCTTTGTTCTTTCGACCAGCAGCAGCCATACCTGAGACACGCAGTCTGATTGAAGTGAATAGATCAGCCAGCATTGCACTCAGCCCCTTCGTTGATTTGATCCACTTCGCTGGTAGGATGCCCGCACTTCAAAGTGCTCTTTGATAGCTGATGTTTGACCAAAATAATCTGTTTTGAATGCAGCTACTCGACACATTAACACAAATACTAAACTGAAATAAATCAAAAGCATAATATGCAGTTGTGTCTCCGCTTTTGTCATGAACAAAAGAGTGCCTAGAGAAATCAGTGGTTTGTTAGGTGCGTAGGGAACAACAAATGCCAAGTTAATGATAGCAATTAAGAAAGAAAGAAACATTGCTGCAAACACACAAAAGAGTATCCTTACAGCCTCCTTAGAGGAACTGATTTCCTTCCTTTAATTAACGCCACACAGTGTGACTATTTAAGGGGAAAACTGAGAGTGAGAGGGTCTAGGTACAGGTACAGGCTAGGTGAGAATAAGGAGAGAATTAAATATTATAGAATGGAATGTGCGCGCACACACACACATACACACACACTTTTGGACCCCGGGGTGAGAAAGTCATATTAACTCCATCAAGGGGCGTGGAAACTTGTTAATTCAGCTGAAGTTCAACCGAGGAACCCTACCAAAAATAATGTGTCACTGGTTTCCCATCGTACGGTGGAAAGACAGGCCTGTAATTGCCCTGCGCCACACAAGGTCAGATGAGCCTCGGCAAATGATGAGGACTGCAGTACACAGGTCTTATTACCATCTCCGTAGTCATTAGCACACGCCAGTCAACCTAACGCAACAATAGGTTTCCCAACAGTTTTCGACCGTTTACATGGTCCATTATCGTGTGTCTGCAAAGACGATGTCCTACCAACCCTGCCATCATCTGTAAGCAATAGAAAGTAGCATGCATTGTAATAACAGAGAGAATGATCTAGAAACACCAGGTGAAAAGATTCAGACATAGAGGATGCAAAGGGTACTGTTAAAGATAATTCAAAATGAAAGGGTTAGAGGACACCCAGGGAAAAGATGGAGAGACTGCATGAGAAGACAGGACACAGGCACAATGTCACACAATGACACAGTTCTCCATTTAAGGTGTCTTGTATGATGAAGTTATCCCATAGCTGGTGACTGCCAAATGGCAGGTCCTATAATAATCCAATCAACAGTGATATGAGATCTACAGAGAGGAAGATTATTAAAACCCAACCATCAAAGTGTTCTGAGCCTTCAGGCGACATAAAGGTCACTGTGTAAGCCATCATCAGAACGTATCAACTGAGTCTATAGTGATGGTTTAATGTTCTAGAGTTCTAGAGTTCTCTGGAGAAATACCTGGCCATAGAATGTTCTGCAATTAATCAAAACAGTGCCCAAACCAAAGCACAACAATGACTATGTGATTGCTTCCTAATTGCAATGTATTTTCCTATCATGCTACCTTAGTCATATAAAATGTGCTTTATATTATTGTTATTGATTATGGTATTGGCCAATTTAATTTGATTTTTCTATTTGTTACCCAGCAATCAAACATGTGAATGTCGCCGAGCAGGACCTGCTTAATTAAAAGAGGCCCTGAGAGACATGTTGACTTGGCAGTGCTGCAAGTCTAATTGGTACAGCCCGTCAGGCAAACCTTAGTCCGCTTGCTGGCGAACACCGGGGCTCGTGAGGAGATGCTCGATAAAACTGTGGAGTTCATTTCTGAGACAAGGGGAAGACTGGGAGTACAGAGAACAGCCCAAGAGTGGATGACATGCTGATCGATATTTTCCAGGACTGCCATCTTCGCTCTGTGCCATCTGCTCTCTGAAGCTCTAGTGTTGTTGAATTGATTCTAAGCTCTCTATGAACCATCACCCTTTAAACACAATGTTAAAACGCACACCCTCATTTCATGGCATTCCCTAAATTATAAGTATATTTAACACAGAATGTCACAGAGTGTTTCAATTATGCTTTGCAAATTTGTGGAAAACAAAGTCTTACACACAGCATTTCACAGAAAAGAAACACACAACACGATTCCAGATAGCCATGCAAGACCCTATGATTGGTCATATCTTTCCATACCCCAGTTACACAGCTTAGAGCCTCTGAAGACTAGCTGTCCGTCAGCCATTTACTGACACACAGAGTTATGCAATTTGTTGCTCCTGCCGCAAAGACAAGAAACAAGAGTGATGAGCCCGAGATTTTCCTACAAATGAACACTGAGGTAGAATAACGGTTTGAAGTCGGCCTCGACCCATCTGTCATGCCTCTTCTGTCTTCATCCATCCTTCTTTTTTGTTCATATCTCTCCCCCTTGCTCTTCCACTCACACTTACCCGTGGGCTGGGTTATCGTCAGCTTATTCTAACTCACAGTAGAGCACAGTCTATTTAGATTAGCTTTCAAAAATGGACAGTGTGCCACTATTTTGACATAAGTGCAGATTATCAAGCAAGAACACATTTTTGCAGGCTTGTGTACCTCACAGTTCTGATTTGTAATATCTTGTACTTCACTTCCGGGATTTTTTTGAGCTCTTTTAGAGATCATGTAAATGAATCGTCAAGTGATTTTTCTGCTGGATTCCCTTGTGTTTTGTTTTGAGACAAAAAATCTTTTCTCCTGTTGATGCCTCTTCCTTCATCAGAAGCACAGTCACTGAGAACTATTATTACAAAAAAAGAAAAAAAAAAACTTGCAGGAAATGCAGGATGTCTCATATGTACATTAAAACTTGTTTTCCACAGAGAGGACTGGAAAACATGTCATCAAACAAGACAACCCCCACGGTGGTTAAATCAGCGAGAGACGTTTGCAGGATCTGAAGGAACCGATTTGCCTAAAAGGCACTTCAACTCATTAGGTCTACCCACGCTCTAAGACACTAAAATCATCCCCTCCCAATCAAACAGCTGCTGCCCAAGACAGTCACTCACAATATGCTGCCCAAAAATGTGAACATGAAAATGTGAACATGAAAATGATGACAAAGATGTTTCTGTTTGCAATGAAGAGCTCCAAAAAGAAGGCTCGATGGAGGTTGTGGGTGCATACAAATGCATCACCTCTACTGATATCAGTGAGAGTTAAAAGGTTTGTATCTCAGGTACATTTTCAATCACGCTGACCTCCACACAGCCCTTGCCTGAGTGGCAAACTTACAGCGCTATCATTTTCTTTCAGCGGCACATTTCATTATGCGCATCTGCCTGCCACAGGTCAACTTTTTAGAAAGGGTTTTTTATTATGCTAATATATGTGTGTGGGTCCCCACTGAACAATAGATTTGCACACAATCTCAGGCAAGGCTGCTTGGGTTAGACCACAGTCCATGATACACATTGCACAAGGGCTGCTGGGAGCCAACAGCAGCTGCTGCACTATATTATGTTGCCATGCAACCAGGCCAAATCAAAGTTATATAAAAATATGAATCTTTACAACAACCCACATGAATAGCATAGCTACATAATTAATGCACTTTTTTGTAATTCACTGTCTAGAAAAAAGACTAAATTATGCTTTATGGAAATTCCAACCTTGAATATAATTTCTTTTGAAGTCCCCATTCATGTAAAATTTGTAGAGTACATGATTATTTAATGCTAATTGTAGTCAACTTGACCTTCTAGTACGATAAATTTTCAAAAAGTGGCATTCAAACCAGACTTTACTGGTTAAATTGTCATGATTTGGCTTTTTGTGTCAAGGAAAGCCTCCCCACATCAATCAGGACATTATCCTGCTCGTTGAACCCTTCAGATTGTCAGCATCTATTCTTATCTGTGGCTGTGGCTCCCCTGAGCCTTTTCTGCCTCTGCGTGACCCTCTGCCTCTCCATCCCTCAGCATTAGTCCTGTCATCTGTCTGTATTGTAGCTCAGGAGGAACAAAGGCAGCCTATTAGTCCTGCACTCAAAGCGCGACCCTCTGCATTTGTTCCTCTGTTGGTGGACAGCACAGCTGGTTTTATAAGAGCCTATATCAAATGCCTTCCACACTGAGACTCACAGAAGGACAATTACATTCCAACATCTGTGGTGGTACTTGGCAGTGAGCGTCCCTAATGTCTTGCTTAGTTATAACGGCTTGCTTATGTGTATTTGTTTTGAACAAAGAAGTAACACTAAGGGCAACAACATGACAAGTAAGCTCAATTTGGCCCACTGTGTAAATAAACATCCATGGATTCCATTATCCATAAGTGCCATCTGCAGTTCAGACAGATTCCTCTCCTTAGTTAGCTTGGGTTCTATGGGTATTAGAGATTAACTTTGAAGAAAAGGTAATCACATCTCTAAAATGCCCTCAATTCCACTGTTCCAACCTCAGAAAACATTTCACACTCACAGATAAAACTATCACACATCTCATCCGTTCCGCAAAATTTGCAATCTCATTCTCTTGAATACATTTGCACTCCCAGTGCAGTTTAAATTATTCTGACTTATTTTAAGCAAGAGGCATCTCTTTGTGTTACTTCTCTCTGAGACCTCAACGTGATAATAACTTTTTATGTAAAGATGACAGTTCCAGGGTGTGTGAGAAAATAAAACTCTTAATCTTAACCTGCTCCTGCTGACAGAAAATACACACACCCACTTCAAAAAAGAGATATTGTACGACAAAAAAACAATGCAGGAAGGGCCAGTGTGTATACAAAAGATGACTCTTTTCTCTTTCATTTTTGGTCCATCCATTCATGCATAGCCATGCACCACAGGAACTATTTTTGTGTGTTCAACAATCAACTGAAATGAATCTGAAATAAATCAGTATATCCATATGAATCTGATGTAGGAAAAATGTAATATCCTCAAAATGAATATCAGCAAAAGAGAATAGTAATGTGATACAAATGTATGCCATGTGTAAAACCTACAAGACAACCAACCAAGCAAATTATGGTTAGGAAGTGGGTAACAAGGTGGGCTGGTGGAAACAAGATAGAGATCTGGCTCCACAAGGGATTTTAGAGGAAGTGGACAATGGAACCTAGACAAGTAAAACAACAGAAGGGCAGGAAGTCAAATGCCAGTTGTGAGGGCAGGAGGGTCTGCCATTTGTTTATGACGTGATGTATAAAAGGGAATCCTAGTCTCCAAGAAGATGGGCTAGTTACTCGGCACACCTTGTGTAGGTTTTGTGTGGGTAACTTGTCTCCGGCGTCTGCAGTGATCCACCAAGTTGCCTGCCTCAAATTTTTGACCACACTGAATCATCCAAGGCCATTATGTAAACCAAGAATAAGAAGAACAACTGAGGAAACAACCAAACACTACCTGTGAGCTTAATTCATAGCTATAGTCTAGGCCTGCCTATGAGCTCCATAAGAATTCTGCTCTTTAGGTGAAAGCTAGGCTACATGATATCCTACCAGAATGTGGGAAGTAGATAAAATAACTACTCCATTTTCCATACCAGTACATGTTGAGAAAGATAATCAACCATTCTGCTCAGAGCATATCATAAACCAGTAGTCAAACATGACCAGCATCAACTCCAACAGTCACTCACATCCTACTAACATCTTATGAAAAGCTGCAGGAATGAACTGGCAAAAACTGACCAAGGACTGGTAAACAGCCAGAGAGAAGGATTAAAGAGAAACTGACAAAGGACTAGTAAATAGCCAGAGAGAAAGATTGTGGAGAGGTGCGTTTATGGAGTAGGAATGACAACAAGATTTTTCCCCCTGTAACATGAGGTGCAGGTGAAACCCATGAGGGAGGACTTGAGTGCAGCAGGTTCACTGATCCAGAACGACAGCCATTACACATAACCTTCGATCTCCCACTAAATAAAAGCCAGGGTACACTGGAGCTGTTATTTTCAGAATAAAGAAGGAAAAAATGTTTTCCTTTCAATGTCACTGGGCTTTTCTTTACAGAACAAATAGATCACACTTAATGATGTCCTCTTTTAGGGACAGGGAGCACTCCATCAGTAAATGTGATTTACTAAAATGCTACATTCTTGTTATAACACTAAAATAATGGTGACACATACACTGCAACATAGGGCCGATAGTGGCACAGGTGATAGAGGTGCTATTCAGCAATCGAAGGGTTGCAGGTTCGTACCAGGTTCTACCTGACCCCACTGAAGTGTCCCCAAATTGCTCACAGTGGCAGAGTACTCGTAGGAGTATAAAAGTGCTATATAAATGCAGTCCATTTACCATACATGTCTGCAACATATACCTGGTCCTGTACATGATAACTATTAATATGGTTGTGCGCACCCCTTTAAAATGGATATGCTCACTTGACCACAGAAAGACAGGAGCAAAGATGATCATATGGTCATACTGCAAGCTTCTCCAAGCAAAATTTGCATTAGTGACAGTGTAGTCTTGTGATGTAGCAGAGGTCAGATTACCAGAATTGCAATGTGTAACTGGAATAATGATTTAGATCCTATGTTTATACTGTAATTACATTTACATACATTTACATACATTTACAAACATTTTTTACTGAAAATGGCATCCATTCTATTCTCCAGGTCACATGCACTGAAGTGTTTACACTGATGTCG
This sequence comes from Tenualosa thibaudeaui, assembly GCA_027481765.1. NCBI lineage: Eukaryota > Metazoa > Chordata > Actinopteri > Clupeiformes > Clupeidae > Tenualosa > Tenualosa thibaudeaui. Next base: position 6,078,427 of record JAIFZK010000012.1, on the reverse strand, counting down.
TTTGCAAAGATCAGCAAATCGATCTACGGTAATGACAAAAACGTCAGGAGAGAATTTATTTGCTTGTTTCCTAATGACGTCATGTAACTGAATGGATGTGGATAACATGCAGCAGCTTTTGAGTTATAGCACTTACAAGGTACTTTCATCAGCACAGCACTGTTTGCAGACCCTGCTAGCGATGGTGTTAAAGGGTGATCAGTATACTCTGGTCAAGTGTGAGGGATAGAAAATAGCAATGGAGTTTGCTCCTTACCACTTGCTGTCCACATCTGGGTGATCTACGGCCCCAGGACATACTGTCAAAGCCAGGCGCATTGACATTATTCTTAATTTCATTAGTGTACATGACTGAAGGTCTGCCAACATAACCTAAACCAATGTGAAGTTCAGTCTGCTATGGAACTCTGTCGATACACGTATGGCAAGAGATTCACTTAACTGCATGCATGTAAATACATACAGTACATGCACAGACATATTCCCAGTCGTCAACTCTAAGACCACAATATATGCCGCAATGTAGGCACGAATTCACATGTAGAATGAAACACACACGCATGCACACACACACTTAATGTATGGGCACTCACATTTGCACTTACAGTAATGTGTTCAAAGTCTGTGTCTGAGTTCTGTCCATCCACTTGTAATGGCAGTTTGCAGGGAGCCCTGGGGACAGATGCAGACAAGGCACTAGAGAGGAGAGGAGAGAGAAGACCTTGTCATCTGGAATGAAACAAATGCCTTTTAATGGTCACTTTCATATTTTGCTACAGCCTGAGAACAAACCACACTGCTGCTCTCTGTTCCAGAATTGAAAAAAATAAAGCTGGCTTTAAAAGCCAAACAAGGAATTCAAGCAATGACTCTACAGCAAACCCTTGCTGAGAAAAGAAAAACAGCTTGAGCAACTTGTCCAGCTGGTGGTCCAAGCCATCACAGACCTGGTTTGAGCTTGTGACTTCCATACAGCCTTTTCACCGAACAGTGTGAGAGCTAATCTAACTCAACTAATACATTAATAAAGCTTAAACGCCAATTCACCTGCCTTATTTTTGACATTGCAATCATTCTCTATGTAATCACAGTTCAACAGAGCAGCAGATCATTATCTGTCTATCAAGCAGGAAGTGGTACAACCTGCGGCCATTGAAGGCTACTCTAGATTGTCTGTTTACAGTTGTATGTTATTAGTGCCCTCTACTGTTTTAGTGAGTAAGTGTTAGAGTGTTTAAGTGTTTAAGTGTTTGTCTGAGAATAAATATACACTGGAAGTGTGGTTCAGTGCAAAATATTTTAAGGGCATGGTCTACCAATTCAACAGCAAAATGTGAATAGATAACAAATAATCAATGTATCTTCATCGAAGATTCGCAATGAAACTGGCCTTGTGAGATTTGAATAACGCAACACTCAATTTGACCCTTCTGTGTTGCCGTAGTTTGCTATTATTTTGCTCCACGTCGGCTGCAGCTGCGCAGAAGCTGTTTTACCTGTAAAATAAATGCGAATTGCTATCGAAAGCGTTCAGTGACTGGATGCTGGGTCCATATCAGAACAATAAAAATCCATTGGAATAGCTCTGTCCTATGTTGAAATATGTTTAAGAAACTGAAGCAAAAGATAAACGAGGAACAATCGCCACAAAGGAATGCGCAGTCACCACAACAGGCCCAGGTTAGTAGTAAGTGGTAGTTGGGTCAGCTAACGTTAGCGTTAGCCAGCAAACAAGCTGAACTCGTAGAGTTGAAGGGAGAGATGTCCCACCAGCCAACTAGCTAATGTTAGCTAGCATTATGCTATATTATTGCTATCAAACAGCCAACCGATTCAGCCATTATATCGTGATATCAGATCATTGCAATAATGAGCAATAACAGCAAAGACTCAACATTAGTCAGCAGCAAATACATTTTTATTAGTGATTCATTTTTATTTGGAAGAGTGTGACGGGGTAAGGTCTTGGCTGTCATGTGACATTTAAAAGTCCAGTTGGCCAAATAACGAGGTGATGCCATCGCTCCCTTTTTCCCTAGTTTCGTTGAGTGATACTCATGTTGTTGTGGAGATGATAGTGTTGGTTTCTTCCACGCTTTTACTAAAACTAACGTTAGGTGATCTTCTGCAAGAACTTTGCCGGTCGTTCACATCGTAAAGTAACTAACTAGCCAAAAGGTATTTCGAACGTCTCTCCGTAATGTTATTAACTTGCCGAGTAAATTATTTGGACAATTTTACGATCCCGAACACTGATGCAGACAGTGTACTAATATTTGTCTATTCATTGGGGAAAAAATGATAGACTGTTGTTGCCGTTAGCATCGGGGGCATTCAAATAGAAGACATATTAGAATGTATAGTTTCGGTAAGACATTACAGCCTGAACAGTAGATCTGACGATCTTGATTTTGGTTTCTGTTTGACACTGTGTCAGGCCCAGTTTTCACTCAGGTGTTTTTTGGTTTTTTTTAAAACTTCCCTCTTCTACTTCCTTCCAGGTGAACACAGCAGAGAGGCGGACTCTCAACCCACCCTCGCAGCACGATGCCGTGGCGTCCCCCAACAACAGAGAGGTAGGCTGAGAGCAGTGACACCTTTTGGATTAAAGGTTTTAATTGCACTTATGGGTAGGCAGCACCATAGCTCTCTCGCACACATGGTGCTGAGACACTCACAGATTCTCAGGCACTGACACTTCCCTCCAGTTTTCCTCAGGGATCAACCGAAATACTCTATTGAATCACTCGCCTATATTTAGTGCTGTACAGCTGACATGATGGGGATGACCATGATGCGTATTCATATTGTGTTATTTTTTCACAGCAGGGGCAGTTGCTTGTCAACACTGTAACCTTCCACTGAATGTCTGAACTCAGACTGTCACGGTCTTTCTAAACAAGCTGTTTCTTTGTTACCACCCCCCTTTATCCTCCCTCCCAAAAGTAATTAATCTGATTAAGATGAAGCATGTCATGACCACACCACAACACTGTATTTTTCTGCATGGATTACCAGCCAAATGACTGTTGATGATTTACTGTCTGCTGGAATAAACAGTAGAAGCTTTAATGATTTTTTTTTTCCTTTTTTCTTTTTTTAAAATTGAAATTCTTCCACTGAGAACACTTGATATGTGACCTGCATTATAACGTACATTGAACAGGTGTGAGACAATAAACTTGCCTTACAGTTACAAATTGTTATTTCATCTTGCTGTGATGAAAGGCTAATGTTTCTTTGCCTCGATTTTATATGCAGACCCTGAACAGCCTGAATGTCTTTTCACTATCTCATTAAAAAGTGGCCTAGAATACAGAGTAAGGTATGTTTTTGAATTGTCCCAGTGACTAAAGGCATTTCTAAATGTGAAGGACCTTCAGGTGCCGTCTATTGTGATACCCTGTCAGTGTAGTTACATAACTCTCTCATCATTGTCTCTGAGCTATGAAAGCAGAGATTCATCACAGGGGTAGGTGTGCAGTAGAGCTGATTGTGTTGGAAGAGGTAAGATAACGTCGTGATTGGAGGGAAATAGTATTATTGATTTGGCCTGACTGTCTCCTCCTTCCTTTCACGTCTAACCTCAGCTGATGAAATTCACCACCCTCTGTGATTCAGCCCTCCAAATCTATCCAAAGTGTTCCCTCAGCTGTTGCAGGCTTGAGCAAGGTTGCTGCAAAACATAACAGACGAAAAAAAGGTCAAACCGCTTGGTAAGCTGAGGTAGTGAATCCTCTTTTTTCCTTTTAGTTTTTCTGGTCATTTCTTCTTCCTTTTTTCCTCTGAAAGATCCATTTTCTGCTGAGTTTTATCTCTCATCACAACATTTCCAATCTGTTAAACATTGAGCCTTTACACCTTTGACTTCTCTTCACTGTTATTGGCTTTATGAACAGTGTGTCCCACACCAGAGGTTCATGTCACCATTTTGTTCATAGTTATGGTTGAAGTGTCTAGCCTTAGTGGTGAGGTATCAATGGTTTTTTGAGAAGTCAAACTGTAAACGTCTTGCCCTCAATTTTGATTCGGTGTTTTCAGTAGCCTTCTTCTCCTCTCTTCTTCTGATTGGATCATCTGAGTGGCCCACCAGCCACACCTCCATCCCCACCTGCTCTGCTCAGCTCTGTTTCACTCTCATGGTGTGTTTGTTTATTTTTTTTTTCTTTTCTTCTCATTGCTCTCTGTTTCCCTCTCCCCCCTTCAAACCCTCTACCCCCCACCCCACTTCCTCCACCTCCTTCACCACCACCACCACCACCACCTCCACCACGTGCCATTACACGCACTGACTGGGGTGGGCAGCTGCTGGCCGGGATGATAGCAGAGCCTGCTTTTCTGTCTGAGTATACTATCTTTGCTCTGGACCACTCAAAACGACCCAAAGCGCCTCAGGGTGCCAGTGCGGTGAGTTCATCCTCACACCTCGCCCCCTCGTCCCCTCCCCAAACCCCTGACTCCCACCCCCACCCCGTCTGCGTCCCTTTCAAATCTTCCTTTTCCTCCTAACCAACCTCCCTGTGCCCCTATCCCTGTCTCCCTGACCCCCCCCCCCCCATATACCCGATGCCTTTGGGAGGTGAGGTAGAGGAGGCCTGCCTTAGCGTCACAGAAATCCTGCTTGCAAACCTGTTGTCATGCGCTCTCCCAATCTTTGTGTCTGCCTAACCATTCCTTAATCCATCCATTCTCACCTGCTTGTAACTCAAAGGCATCACCCCTCTAATCCCTTGCAACTGACCCTCTGGAGTGACTAAACCATGGGATGGGAGCTTGTTTTGCCCCGCAGTTCTGCCAGCATCCAACTCTCCGCTCTCATGTTAGTTGTGTTTGATGTCCTGGCATCTGTAGACCTGGATGTTCTACCCAAATTCCCTAAAGGTCTCCCTGTAGTTCCCTATTCTCTCCCCTAAACTTTCCTCCCCAGTGCCAGCCAGTCTGTATTACTTGTTCTCTCCTAACTTTAATGGAACTGTATGGTTTATGGCTTGCCTGTCCTTTATTCAGCTTTTGCCTTTCAGCGAATCAGTCTGATTCCCTCCCATCCCTCATGTATTTTGTCTAGTGTGAGAACAGGGTAGAGCTTTTAGCTTTAGTCATGACTCATTTGTTTGCTTTGCTGAAGTCAAGCCAATGGTGGTTCCTGCTGTTGTAAAAGAAACGGGTGTGTGAGGATAGTGTTTTAGTTTTAAATTCAGTGTTATCGTTCCATTGACAGTAGTTGTATGGGCCTGTGTGATCGGAGGATTTGCATGCCAACATCTATCAGTGATCAGCCTGCCATTGGCTGTCGTGCTCCCACCCACATTTCTTGCATATCTCGCTGTGTGAGTTTGAGGCCAATCAGCCGAATCATGTGATCACATGGATTACTTAGTCCAGACTGGTCTGGCTGTGCAGTATCTGCTTAAGTATTGAATGGATTTGGTACTCCATGCTGCCTAGTCCCAACGAGGAATAGTCTAGCAAGTTTTTTTTTTTTTTTTTTGTTCTTTCATTTGATGAATAACAACCAAAGGGCTTTATTGTTAAGTTGGATATTTATTGTAGTAAGAAAGTTATGGAATGTTTATTTAATGCTATTTAAAGGCTTCAATTTTCATTATTTGCTTTGTCATGTACATGTATACATGTATACATACTTTTTCCATGATGGTGCTGATATGGCATTAAATTGAAATCATAACAGTTGGTTTGGACTTTTGAAGTACGTTGCCTATGTTGTACAGTGGGAGGTTTTTCTGTCGTAGAAATGACTGGTGGCATGTTGAACATCAACAAATAGAGCGGTCTGCTGGAGTTTACACTCCAAACACTCTAAATATTCCAGGCGTATCAGACATATTTGGCACATCAACAGGCTACAAATTTTTTACTTTGTTTATTGTCACCTAATCTACATATCTATGATTCACTGCCAAAGCCATGTTCAGTGTCTCTCTCCACTCTAAGGACTTGAGGACACACACCATACACGCTGACTGTGTGTGTGTGTGTGTGTGTGTTTTTAAGAGACAGGCGTAAACTAAAGCTTACATGTAAACATAACTAAGAATGTCTGTCGCGGTAGTCTATGTTAAAAGGGTTTCTGCAGTGTGAGGTGTAGTGATGTAAAGTCAAGTGTAATATTGGGCACCGCTTTCTCTCTGTCCCTGTTTGGCCCTGTGTGATGTGAAACTAATGGCATACTAATCTTCTCCACCTTGAGGAGCAAACGCACACACACACACACGCTCCTCCTCCTCCTCCTCCTCCTGTGCCTACCAACATGCCACCGCAGGTCTCCTTACCTGCCACCCTGGCAGACAAAACAGTCAATTTGTGTGGTTCATCTTTGGCCTTGCCTGGGCATTCACTGTCGGTCTACAGAGAGAGAGAGACAGAGAAAGATGGCCAGGATTTTGGGTGCTCTGGTCAGGATATGAGGGTCTGACTTTGTACAGTCTTGTTGTTGGAAACAGAACACCACTCTGGTGGTAGGTAAACCTCCTTTGGACTTTAAACATGGCACAAGAGTACCGCTACAGATTTGATCAGCAGGTCAGTATGAATATTGAATGGCCATAGATTAGAGAGGCAGTGTTTGGTGTGTGCGTGTGCTTGGATGTGTGTGTTACACAGTAGGCTTATGTTTACATTACATCAGTCCACATCCCAGTAGTTCCTGGTAAGTGTTTGTCCTTCATGACGCCCACAGTCCTACTGAAGAGAGTAGGTAGAGCTGCAGAACTGCAAGACTAACTTAATCTATATCAAATGCGGCAGTACATCTCAATGTGGTGAAGAGGCACAAGAAGATTATGTATTCTCATGATTTATTTACAGCGGATTTATTAGGTATTCTCATGATTTATTTACAGCGTTATGTTGTATGAAGTGGTGGAACATATGTTAATATTTGATACTTTTAGGTCAGTGTTTTTTTTTCTTCTTTGAATTGCTTCTGATTGTCCCCATAGCAGTGATGTATTAAATGCATATTAGTTTATGGGGGATGAGTCAGTGCATCTGATGGTTCTCTTCAGGGACTTTTCACGCATCCACCTGCACTAACCTTCATCACAAAGCCAATTCAAGTATTCTCTGCTATATCACACTGCTAACTCTGACTGCAGAGACACGGCAGTCATACACACTAGCAAGGCTAACCAGGTGCGCTACTGTTCATGACGAGCCTCACAGAACACCTTAGGAGTATGCGTCCTTTCGTCGTAGCGTTTTCATTTTAACCCCTGTTGTAGAGGTGCAGTGTGCGCGTTGTGTTTGACGTCTTTAACCCCTTCAGTTCTGTTCCAAGTTGCATGACTGATGGCAGGGTTGGGATGGGATGTGGAAATCCCTAGGCCCGCGCATTGCTCTTAGCAATACTAATATTGCTGTTAGAGTAATCGGGAGCAGCACGTATTTGTTTTTTGTTTTCTGTTTTTTTTTTTAAAATCCCTGGTGGTGGGTGACTAACCAGCCCAGAAGGTGGCGCTATTGCACAGCTTCCTCACAGCACTCCATTTTGTTTGTGTGTAGAGTGGTGGCAGAGTGGCAGGTTCTCCCAGAGGCAGCATCAATGGGGATGGGAGTGCTTCTCCACAGGCAAGTACAACAGGAGTCCATGCGTCCTGATCCCTGAACCCTATTTTGTTTGGGTGGTGATTTAATTAAATTTATGGCCTCCTGTAGGTCAATGTCCATAGTGATAAGCACTCTAAGGTTTAACATGTAAATTAATAAAACTGTAATGTGAATGCTTTTTTTGGTAATTAATAAAAAGTTAAAAGTTATGTGTACAATATTATAATTTTATATTGTGGTTAAATAGGTGTGAAAGTCCATGGCAAATAATGTTGTTTGTGTTGTTGTTGTAGCGTGACGAGTCCCAGTCACTGGCTCAGAAGCTGCAGCAACGGGTGTCCTCGGTGGAGTCACTGCTGCGTGGCGCCAGTCCGGCCGTCCAGGGTCTGTTCCGTGCCGGCTCCCGTGACAGTCTCGTCCGCAGCTCTTCACGCGAATCCCTCACTCCGCTCGGTGAGAGCGACCCGCAGGCCGTCCCTTCCTACGACCCGCCGTCTGACATTGAGAGCGAGGCAGAGGACGGCCCGGGCCCCGGTCTTGGCAACATGGACGTTTTGCCCAAGGATGAGCTTCTGCGTCGGCTGCAGCGCACGGAGAAGAGTCTGGCCAACTATAGGACCAAATACTCTGAGGTGAGCCCCAGCCTATGGAGCTGTGGCAGCGGCAGCAACCAAATACTCTGAATTTCTCAGACTGGTCTCATGTTATCAGCTTACAACGACAGCCTAAATCGGGATTTATGAGGTATTATAGGATTGGAGTGATCTGACATGGGAGCTTTGTCAAGGGACTTCAGCAGTCTTACAGCAGCTCACGCTTATCTTTTGGAACACTAGTCGAAGCATTGCTGTGTTATCGTGATATAGAATCGTGATAAAATCATTGCAGTTGTTTGGGGCGTTCTGCTTTGTTCTCGTCTAGATTCCATGTCATAATAAGGTCTTGAATCGTAGACCAGTGCTCAAGAATTAGACTTCATAGTTTCACTTTGCTCGACAGTACAACTGCAGTACACCTCAGAGCTGCCACTCAGTTTTTGTAACTCTCCCAGCAGAGTGTATTATGCAGAGCACAAGATTTTAAAAGTGGAGTTTGGAGTTTGTACATAAAGTAATACTTACCTCTTCCTATCTCCTCTCTCTCTCGCTCTTTCTTTCTTTCTTTCTTTCTGTCTGTCTGTCTTTCATTTTCTCTTTCTCTCTCTCTTTCTTTCTTTCTTTCTCTCTCTGTTTGTTTTTCAGTTGGTCACTGCCTACAGAACCGTGCAGAGAGATAAGGAGAAGACACAGGTAATTCCCCCTGAGACACGCCAGCAGCGTGACACCTTGCAGAACTGCACCCCTGTTGGAAGCAGAACATCATCTTATGGAGATCAGCAGATGTCTCTCCTTACGTTACCCCGCCCCCCCCCACACACACACACACACACACGCCTTAGGGAAGAAGTGTACTGTGCAGTTTACCAATGTATTATTCATGTGCTGAATTTCATTTCCACCTTCCTCCTGACAGGTCATTCTCAGTCAGAGTCAGGACAAAGCACTGCGGCGGATCGGCGAGCTGAGAGAGGTAGCTAACAGTGAAACGTTTTTAAAGCCGTCCCTCTGGCCTCACACTCCTCACCTTACTGACAGAACAAAAGGACCAGTCACCCTGACACACTGTTGCTATGGATTTGTTGTTCTCTCCCTCTCTCTCTGTCTCTCTCTCTGTGTCTCTTTCTTGCTCTCCATCTCCCTTTCTCTTGTTTTCTCTTTCTTTCAGTCTCTCTCTCTCTTTAATCAACTCTCTCTCTGACTGAGGGGTTGTGGTAGACTGCAGAGGCTGTTGTAGTATAATGCTAATTATAGTTAAATGCACCACTCATATCTTGTAGGTTCATGTATTTTTAATTAATACTGTATCTACATGGTGAGTTCGCTTACATGATTTTACTTTGCAGCTCTTTAAGAATCTGCAATCTGAGAATAACATTAACTCCACATGAACTTGGTATATTTACACTCGTTATATAACATGCATTTAAATGAAAGAATACTCCCAATGCACTTTCATAGGGAGTTAAGGTTAAAAGCCTTCATCATTGCTTTCACACAGCATAATCCTAATGGTTGGTTCATACAGAGGGCTCCTTCAGTTGCAGTTTAGATGTAGTGTCAGATGATCCCGTGTAAGGTGCATTTGTTTTATTACGGGTCAGAGTTGCAGTGGAAACCCAACAGGTGGCTCTCAGCATATGACTTGGTAGTTTTGGACCAGGCAGCCCCCTTTAAAGATTGCCTATGCAAGAATTTTAGGTTAATTAAATTAGGTTGATAAACAATCCCAGACTTGCACAGGGTACCGTTAAGAGGGGAGCACTACACTGCTTGATAGAGAATGTCATGGGAAAAAAGGCCTGAGGTCTGAGTCCCTTTCACATGCCCATACCTGCTTCCTGCCATACCAACATGCTTTTTCCTTCCCATCTTGCCTGTACCTGTTGTATCCTGTCTTTACTTGCCCCTGACTTGCCCTTATCTTGCCCCCTGCCTGCCTGTACTTGCCCTAACCTGCCCTTTCCATCTCCTGACCGATTCCAACTTGCCCCTAAACTGCCAACTACATGCCCACATCTGCCTGTTCACCTGTGTTTTCTCTCCTCACCTGCCGTCACCTGTCTTCACCTGTCTGTACTTGTCTCTGCTTGTCCTGATCTGCCCTGTCTTGTCCTTGCCATGGCTGTGTCCCCCAGGAGCTGCAGATGGACCAGCAGGCCAAGAAGCACTTGCAGGAGGAGTTTGATGCTGCGCTAGAGGAGAAGGACCAGATGATCACAGTGCTTCAGACACAGGTAGAGGGATTCAACTCTCCGTGCTGAGTGGCCATGTATGCATGTTATGGTCTGAAAGCATGTAGGTGTATCTGTGTGTACTACAGCAATTACTTGCTGTATCGATTGCGTAATGTAGACCTAGATTGTATTACTCTGGTACAAAACACAGTATTCTTCTTCGGCGTGAAATTTAAACAGGCTGAGGTTCTGGATATGCTGCCTGTCGTGTTGGCACTGGAATTGTCAGTATGTTTTGGAAAAAATGTGTTAAATAGTCCAGATGTGTGTGTGTGTGTGTGTGTGTTTGCTGCTAGCTGTGTGTTGTTGGTTTTGTGTGTTGCCAGGTGTGTGTGTGTGTGTGTTTGTGTTTGCTTTGCTCTTCTCATCCCTGCGTGTAACGACGATGGCACACATGTGTGCTGATGCTTGCTGTCGTGCTGTGCCTCTCTCAGGTGGCCCTGATGAAGAAGCGTCTGCACGGTGTCCCAGGGTTGGGAGTCCCATCGGGGGAGGGGGAGGCCAAGGCAGAGACGACAGCCTCGGCTCCCCTGAGCCCCACCAGAGAGCTGAGCGCCGAGGCTCCCTCTGAGGGTGGGTGGACTTGGGCTCTTCCGTAACGTAATAACCCAGCGCCTCATACTGCACCATATCAGTCTTTTACCGTTATGCTTTTATACCATTACGTTTACCTTTATACCGTTAGAGATGCCTCTGTGGGTTTACATGCTCTTTCAAGAACTCCTCCTATGCACCAATTAATGCAGTTAATTGGTAATTACTTAATTGAAAAGAAACAGAGGGAGGACTAGAATTTGCTCAACAGCTTATTTGTTATATGAGTGAACAGGGTTGCAGTAAAATCTACCGTCTCTGCAAAAACATTAGTGTGTCGTAACCAGCCACTTCATGTTAATGTTAGCTGTTTGATTAAATTGAATTAATGATTGTGTGTGTCTCAGAATCTGCTATGGTTAAATGTATTTGTGTGTATCTGTGCGTGTGTGTGTGTTATGTATCTGTGCGTGCGTTTGTGTGTGTGTGTTTGTATCTGTGTGTGTGTGTGTGTCTGTCTGTGTCTGTGAGTGTGTGTGTGTGTGTGCTCTGTGTGTTCCCCCTGTGTCCACCAGAGGGCAGTGTGGAGCCAGGGAAGGAGCTGGAGGGATTGCAGCAGCGGGTGAAGCGTCAGGAGAATCTGTTGCAGCGCTGCAAGGAGCTTCTCCGCACCCACAAGGAGCGCAGCGCCCAGCTGGCCAGCGAGAATGAGGCCTTGCAGCAACAGCTTCAGGAGAGGCTGCAGGAGCTAGAGAAGATGAAGGTACACATACACACACACACACACACACACACACACACACACAGACACACACGTTCCTTCACAGACACACACAGATATCTGATAGACATTTGTAGGTGAAGAAGGTGCACTTCCTCACAGACATGTACACACATGCACACACACCCACACAAACTTTCGTGCGCACACACACACACACAAACCATGTTCTCTCTTGAAGGTGAAGTCTATTGTGATATATCATTGTGCTTATCAGTTGGACATGCTTTATATGCCCAGTGTATCTAGGTATGCAAAAATTCTATGATCAGTCCCGTCAAGTAGTCATCTGGTCAGTTAACTATGACTTGTGTAGTTGCTTTGCCAAAAGTAGATGTCTTAGTTCTACATAGTAATAGAAGCCATCTGCTGTTCCAGACTTGATGATCCAGTGAATAATTTAATTTCTCGGACACCTTTTTCAGAGGGGTCACTAGGTCTCAGTAGGGACTGACTCAGTCAAAGAATGATCATTAGCAGCACGGAATTAAATACTAGCCTGGCTAGCACCACCGTGTGCTTCCACTCAATTACTTATTTAGCTCTGCCACTGTTAGGAATCTGTCTGTAGGCTTAGGTTCGCACCGTCTCTGAGCTGTGCTGGACAATCAGTAAACAGGGGGAGGGCTGAAAGTGGTAATGCTGAATTCAAGCGACGCAGCACGTAGCACGTAAAATATGGCACACGAACCAATGCCAGTGGATAGGTTTCAGTTGTTTTGCACAAAAAGTGGAATGATGTGGAAGCGTTTAATCCATCAGGCTAATTAAATAGAGCTTTTTGTACTGTATATGCGGCTTGCTTTTAAACTGGGTAATCCTAGTGTAAACACATTTACCAGTTACCATTGAATTTTTTTAAATATCTGATTTTACAATGGCTATCCAGGCTGTAATGTAAGACAATGTATCTACTGTCAAGGTAATAACTTTTAAGTCCTACATCAGTCAGGAGAGACACCCAGACATTGAATCCACATTGCTGTGAGTTAGGCCAAGGTTCTTCTAATGTTGTTATTTTGCCTGGATTTGACTCAGTTCCTCTTCAGTCTACAGTGCTGCCAGTAAAACAGGGCGTTAGAAACACCGCCAGAGATAACAGCAGACCCTGTCTGTGTGTGTGTGTATGTGTTTGTGTGTCACTGGTCTTTGCCTGTGTGTGTTTGAATTCCAGTCTCCGTGGGTCGGTTGGCGTGTGTGTGTGTGGGGGGGGGGAGTGAAAGAGGGGTAGATTGTGTAGTGTAGGTCAGGGTGGGGACGCTTCCCCTAGGCTGGCTGGGAAAGCATGCTGAGAAGTGACAGTGGAGGTCAAAGGTCAACTGCTGCTCCGCTCCTCTTGGCGGCACACGGTCTTCCTGTAGCCTCTGTCTCTCTCTCTCTCACACACAAATAGACTCTTTGCAGTACCAAAAACACACCATCTGGCTCTGGGTCTCACCACACATTTATCAATTCTCCAGGCCTGTTTTCCACAGATATACACTTTCACTTTCATCATGCAGCCACGAGGGAATGTGTGTGTGTGTGTGTGTGTGTGTGTGTGTGTGTGTGTGTGTGTGTGTGTGTGGGGCATTTCACCTGTCGGCCTCTCAATACTCTTCTGCTGTTGGCCACTAGTCCCTCAGATAGGACTCCTCTCTCTTGCCATGACTTGCTCCCTTCCTGGCTAATTCATATTTGGTCATGGAATTGATAAACAGAGAGAACCAGTGAGCCATCTTGCTACTCTGTTCACTGGCAGTGTAGACCCAGTATGGAACCACTGGGGACCCAAGGGCTCAAAGGTTCAAACCCAAGTGTGGGTGGTGGTTTAGCAGTGTCCTGCTTTCAAAATCTGAAGTTTGTGAGGGCTCAATTGCACTTTTTTTAAGGTGCACACTTTGCTAAAGAGAATTATTTACAGTTTTAACATTGTGACATGAGACACAAAAAGGCATGGGAACGTCAAAAACAAAAAAGCATCTGTAAACAGTTGCCATGAAACAGAAATAGGAACATGTTTACATGTTTGCATACATACAGTGTTAAATGAACGGTGTGTTACAGGTGGTGCCCCAATCATGCAGATAGCAAGGTGAGCACTCACATTCCCTTAACAGCATCAGCGAGTCAGTTAAATCCGTGAGGGCTCAGAAATAGCTCTTAGGAAGGACATTGCGATTTAGCCATTTGTGGACTGTTCTGCTTCTCGTTCCAGTGTTGTAGCTTGAGTGTAAAGGAGACTTCAACTGGTCCAGTCACTTCCACCAACGCCAATGCAGCACAATCTGCTACAGCTGGTGGTAGATAGAGGAGTCATTCTGGAATGTGGATACTGAGTGCCACTGTGGGAGCGGTGGCTTGTAGTTGTGGCTAGCCAAGGCGTAGGCCTCCAGTGGTCGCAGCAGACCTGGGCTGTAATTGAGGTTTTGTTTGTTGGCTCACGCTGGTCAGCGGTGAGACTCGGGCAGTCACAGCGCACCCCGCCCCTGGGTTTTAGGGGTGGCAGGAGGAGGCGGTGTCTGTAGCCCAGCTCTCAGCAGCACGACTGTTTGTCACTCTGATTCTATGAGTGTGTGACTGTGTGAGAGAGAGAGAGAGAATGAAGACTGCCACTGCAGGGTTTATATAGTTCCATGATGGTGAAATTTGAAGAATGAAAGGATGAGATTTCTGTGTGACATTGTGAAATTTTACAAGCTTTCAACATTGATTTCAACAGTCATTGATTAACCAAGACTCACACAAAAGAAATTTTATAAGAAGTTTACAAGAAGGAATATACGCTGAAACAATATTGGTTTGTGTGTTTCATTTTCGTTGGACTGTACATGACCATGTGACCATGAGATATTTTATTGCCATGAGAGATATTATTTGCCACTACGTAATGCAATTACTAGTAATAAATAGCACAGCTAGTAGGGCTAATCCTAATGTCCATCCTAAACCTTTCACCCAAAACTTAAATTCTACAAAATATGCTCCATGATTGGCTGATTTAAGCCAGGTAAGTCATCTGGGGCTTGGGGCTTAGGGGTTAGATTTAGACAGGGCATTGGGATTCAACCAAACTATTCGCTCCTCTTTACTTTTTTACTCAACCCCCCCTCCACACACATCTGTCAGATGTCGCTCACGCTAGAATAACTTGCAGATTTTAAGAGAAGTAGCACTCAAAAAGTCACTCATAAATATGAATATGTAGACAGCTTCCTTATTCTTGGAATGTTTGGACAGTTGTAGTTGGTAAAACAGAGTTAAAGTTTTCTCCGCGTATTCTATATTTCAACACCATATGTCCAAATTTTGCCCATTTTCGCCCTAGCCCTGACAGACTGTCTTTTGTGAGGTGGAAATATATGGACGTTACAAATGGTTGTCAGAAAGTTTGTGTGTAAGGAGATTTATGCTTACCACATGAATCCTCTTGTCTCTGGCTTAGCAGACAAGCGAGTTGACCGCAACTCTGTCTGTCTGTCTGCATGTCTGATTCCTGTAGGAACTTCACACAACTGAGAAGACAAAGTTGATCACACAGCTGCGAGACGCCAAGAACCTCATCGAGCAGCTGGAGCAGGACAAGGTGTGTGTGTGTGAGAGAGCCTTGGGGGAAAAGAGAGAAGAGCCGTTTAGGGAATTCAGCAGATTTCAAGACCTCAGCTTCAGTCAGTTGGCTCTTACAGTCTAATTTTCTCTGGCCTGTTATGGCAAATCATATGCTCTTTTCACATGTGCTCTTTTCTACCAAATGCACATCTGTAGGTTTAAACTGTCATGAAGTCAGTGTGCATAGTTATTATCGCCTACCTACAGAGAGCTTAAAGGAGAAGATGCCAGATAGGATTATGGCCTCTTAGATATTTGATGGGGTTTGAGTTATTGGACCCTGGCTTTGGCTGTTTTCTGCCTCCATTCTCGAGAGATGATTCAAAATGACAGTTCATGACTTCATCCGCTGGGCACAATAGCCCAAAAACATCCTCTGCATTTAACATTTGCCAGATTTTGAGATTTTCTGTTTCCCTCTCAGACCCTCCCCCAACCCTTCACCAACCCTCCATGGCCCACCCCCAACCTCCCTAAACACACACACACACACACACTTCTGTTGGGTGTTGTTTGTTACCCTTTGAGTGTCCTGCCAGCTGTTACCCACTGTGAAATATTGGCAGGCTTACTGACTAGCGGCCAGTAGTGGTCCTAAATCCTGCAGCTCTTCCAGGTCTCTGTGTTTAACTGTTGACCCCTGCTCTGCTGGGCGGAGGCTGGTATGGGCAGGGAGGGTCAGTGTGAGGAATGCAGGAAGGAGGACAAATGGGTCCAAAACACTTATGCTCACTAGCAGGGAGATAATGGCAAGACAGGCCCGGAAAGGAACCAGGGACCGGTGAACAACCCCCCAACCCCCACACCCCACTGGGTTACCTGATTAAGCCCTAAGGTCGCTTCCCACAAAATGGTCCATTTTGCTTGTCTGTCAGAGTCAGATTAGCTTCTGTGAGATGCATTGGCAAAGGAGAGGCAGGGTGAGTCCATGACTTATAATCTTGTTTGAGTAGTAAGTTCATGAACCAGCAGCGGAAATGGTTTTTTGAACATTTTGAACATGCACACAGAATTGGATTATTCTTACATGGTCACCCACGGGGGGAAAAAATCCCTTGGGGGAGAGCAAAAGTGTTTGTAATGTTCTTTTGTTAACTGACAATATCCCTGACAATACCCCAAGCCTGATTGATTGATACTAAACAGTCTCAGCCTCTCTTCTATGCAAACACAACTGGGACAGTACAGCTCCTCCAGTGTTGGGAATGTCTTCCCAAAGCAACCGCAGATGGCCTGAAAAGTGATGATGTAGACAAAGCAAATTGAAAACATCTTGTCACGCTCCAGTTAAATCCAGACAGTTGTGTACTGGTAAACAGGGCAAACATTTTACTCAGGATGCTGGAATTTTTTTACTCCCACGCAACTAACCATGTTGAGGTACCACTCGGAGTGCAGAGTCCTTTTTAGGATTGTTGTTGCCTTTTAAGGCTACAAGTTTAGGTCACTAGTTCATGTCCTTCGGATTGACACTGACAGAGAATGTCCCCTCAGAGACATCGCTGGAGAGCAATGGCTGAATGCCCTAATAGAAGTGGTATGTCTGGTCTGTCTGGTATGACAGTGTGTTTTACTTGGTCCATATTTATATGTCTGTGTGTGTGTGTGTCTGTGTGTACAGGGCATGGTGATTGCAGAGACCAAGCGTCAGATGCACGAGACGCTGGAGATGAAGGAGGAGGAGATTGCCCAGCTGAGGGCGCGTGTCCAGCAGGCCATAGCCCAGAAGGAGGAGCTTCAGGAGGCAAAGGAAAAGAATGAGAAAGCAGGTGGGGAGGGAGCTGTGGGAGCACTGGTGTCAGCTTTCATCTTCCCAATATGATCTTCCCCTCTTTGCACCCTTCACAGCTTTTGACTCTTCCCCTCATCCTCCAAGAGTGTGGAATCTGTTTGGCTCTGTTAGCCTTTGTTCTCTGTATCAGATCCACTGTTTCAACCATGTCTGTGAATGCGATGTTGAAGTATTGCTTCTGACAAGGACAAGAAAGCGTGCTCTGATTTTTAATTCCAGTTGGCTTGGCTAAAAAGATGAAGTTCACTTGGGTTCTTTTTCTAATTTGATAAGTTATCCCAAGTTATCCATCTTTTTGCGCAGTGTGGTGTGTGTGCCTTTGTTGTGTATGCCTTTATGTATGTGTTTGTTGTTTGTGTGTGTGTTAGGGTGACCACCTGTCCCGCTTTACGTTGTACTGTACAGCAATTGTACCCTTTGTCCCTTTAACAAAATTGTTATATAATTTCTGAAAGCATACTTTTAGTTGCATAGTGCCTTGGACAATTCACTAATTTGATAATCTCCCAATAAAAACAAAAGGCAAAATTAAAGTGTTTTAACTTTTATGTGCTTTATGCTGTAGCAACCTTTGGGCTATCTTTTGGGTCTGGAAGCATTGTTATCTTTTGGCCTGTGAGGTTGAAAAGCAAAAAAGAATGTTTCTTGGTCAATAAGACTGACATTATATTTTAAGCTTCAAGTTATTACGTCAGTCCTGCATTGTCCCGCTTAAACTTGCTACTTGTTCCACATTTTGTCTGTTTCGAGGTGGTTACCCTAGTGTGTGTGTGTGTGTGTGTGTGTGTGTGTGTCTGTGTGTGTCTGTCTGTCTGTTTGTCTGTCTGTCTGTCTGTCTGTGCATCTGTATTTGGGGTGTGTGCATGATGCATATGTCTCTATGTTGTACAACTCTTCCAGGCTTTGAGGAGTTGGAGCGTGCCCTAGGCATAGCGCAGCGGGCAGAGGAGGCGAAGCGTCAGCTGCAGGTGCAGATGGAGGAGCGGGTTACTGAGGTGGAGAAGGCCAGTGAGGAGGAGCGCAAGAGCCTCCAGCAGGAGCTCACACGTGTCAAACAGGAGGTTGTCAACATCATGAAAGTGAGAATGTAGTCCGAACACACACTCCTTTATACACAGCTTGTGTTTATAATAAACACTTCCTTAATACAGATGTTGTATTTTTGTTTATGTATGTCTGTGTATTGGCTATGTCCTTAATCTTTCAATGCAGTCTAATTTGTCATGGGTGTTTTTCATGAAAAAAAAATGGCTGCATAAGTCTACCTCACTTACTTAATTAGAATGAGGTATTAGCAACCACACTTCAACAGACATAGACACACACTTAGGTTTGCAAATACAGTCTGGGTTGTGATGGTGCAGTTGAAGAGCTGAGGTGCGTTGGTAAGGGGTGGAAGGGTCTGACTCATCAGTTTCAGCCAGAGTTTGCGCATGTCAAAATTGGACAGCCAGTAACCACCAACCAGCTGACATGCTACTGGCACATAACATTTACCAATATAATAATTGCTGACATTTAGTACTTTTCCTAGTTTTTACAAGGCATTTCGGTTTTAAAAAGTATTGTGTCTATTTTAGGGGATGTTGAGCTACATCCAGCTGAAGCCATCTGTTTTAGCAGTTTTGTTTGGGGAATTGGATCTCACTCACTGTACTGTAATTAAGGCCAATCTGCGGATAATTTATTTACTGACGTTTGCTACAGCTGTTTTATACTCCCGTGTGGATTCAGCATACACATTTTCATCTGCTTCTGCTTCTTAATTTCTAAAGTGTGAACCATGATTTTATCCTTGCAAATGGATAATCTTGGTAATTTTCCTGAATTCAGAGTGGGTGGAACAGTGGTTCTGCACTCCCTTTGTTCATTCCTAACAATAATTTGGTGTGGTCATGTCCCTCAGTGCTGCTTTATTGGGATTCTGAAAACAGAAAACCTGGTGCAGATATTTTAGTTCTGGGAGAAGCATCAAAATAGTGTCAGGAGGAGTTTCTGTAGTTATAATCCCTCTGATATGTTCCTTATGTTTTGCATGCAGAGGCACCGACATTTCTCTGGCCCTCAAGACGACGTTGTCTGGTTAAGCCATCACTCTCCTCCATATTCTCACTTTCATTCAGCTTTTTGTTAGGGTGGAGATTTTAAAGTCCTGTGAGTTAGAGGCTTGCGACGGAGGTGCTTACAGGAACAGCGACCATTCTGATTCTTCCCATGTGCATTAGAGGATGATTCATGGACGCCCAGACAACTGTAAATCAGAAAGTGACCAAATTAGTTTTTTTGACTGTCATGTTTATGGTCTAATATTCTTTTCACATATAACCCTGGTTTAACTTTTAAAAGGTTGTATGTCGAGGCAACCTTTTCTGTTTCTTTCATTAGCCGATTTAGTCTCAGCCATGACAAAGATCTGTGTTCCCCACAAGATTTGGTTAGAAACAGGTGCCAGTTTTGCAAGTAATGCTCTGCTTTTGGAAGTTATATTTCTGGCATATTTTGTGGTGGTGTGGGTTATCGAGTGTGGAGGAGGAATTCGGATAATGATGCCTGTCCTCAAAATATTGCATTTTAGTTGCATGATATTTGTCATATCCAAGTTTTATAGAAATGTGAAGTACTTGTGTATCTTCAGTTTGATTGGAATTTTTGCATTCTTTGATTTTACTCCTCAGTGTCTCTTTTTTTTTTGCTACATCCCTGTAGAAGTCGTCTGAGGACAGGATTGCAGAGTTGGAGCAAACACATGCAGAAGCTCTCGCCAGTAAAGAACAGGATCTCCAAGCTCAGATTAATCAGGCTGTGGTATGTTTCCAAACTCCAGATCACATATTTCTGTTTTTACATCTGAAGGATGTTAATGATCTGTTATATCTCTCTCTCTCTCTCTCTCTATATATATATATATATATAATATCAAAATATCAGATTCTTCTCACAATAATATCATTACCTTTCTCCATAGCCTGTTTCTAATATCTTTACAGAAGCTTTTAGCAACAGAATAATATTTTGGATTTTATTGCAGGAACAGTGTCGGGAGGAGATGAATCAAGCGGCTCGGGAGAGGGAGCAACAGGCCTCTCTTGCACTTGAGGAGGCAGAGCTTCAGAAAACTGCCCTGCAGGCAGAGGCAGAGACTAAGGCCAAGGAGCTGCTGTTGGAGTTGGAGACGGCCAGAACTGTGAGTTTTGTCAGTAGTAACTTCACCTCCTACGCAATCTTTTCTCTTGATGGGTTCTTCAGAAGCTCCTATGAGAATTAATTGGCACAGCTTTGATCTGAATTCAGATGCAAGAAATTGTGGATTCGTTTTGTGGATAAAATAACCTCTCACATTTTTTGTGTGTTTTTGTTTTGGGAGGGGGAGAGGGGGATGGGGGGTTTCAGGTACTTTGATGTACAGTCTGATATCTGAAGTTTTCCTAACGGTGTGCACACATTCCCATTAACATTCACAAATCTGTTATTGCAGAAAATACTCGAACTGGAAAGCTCCTTGGCAAGAAACTCTGAAGAGGAATGCGTCCAGGCTAGCAAGCTTTCATCAGAGGTGGAGGAAGTGAAGAAAAAGCACGAGGCAGACTTGTTGGCCCTTGAGGGGAAACACCAGGAGCTCATGGAAAAGTGTAAGGCTGAGCAGGCAGAGGCACTGAACCAGCAACACAGTGCCACTGTGAAGGAACTTCAGGAGAAGCACCGAGAAGAAGTGGAGGCCATCCTGAAGGACAAGGAGCTGCAGTTTCATGCCCACGTCGAAGACATGAACCAGAAGACGCTGGAGAAGCTGGACGTGAAGCAAACTGAGCTGGAAGCCCTGTCTTCTGAGCTCTTGGAGGTTGTCAAGAATAAGCAGCTCATTGAGGAGAAACTCACAGCTGCTGAAGAAGCCAGCAAGACAGCAAGGCAAGAGTTTGAAGCAACTCTTCAGGAGGAACTGGCAAAGTATCAAGCAGATACGGAGAGCATCAAGTACCAACACGAGCAATCAATGGGACATGTGGAGAAAACGCTGAAAGAGGAGCTTGATAAACTAATGGTGATCCTGGAGGAAAAGAAGAGGGAAGTAGAGGAACAACAACAGCAGGCCACAATCTTGAAAGAAGATTTAGAGAAGGCTCAACAGCATAAGGACTCATTGGCAAAAGAACTGGAAGAGCTAAAGCAGCAACAGCATAACAGCCTTGGTGAGATTTCGGAACAGCTGGCACAGTCAAAGAGTGAAGTAAAAGATCTTAAAGAGCTCTTGGAAAGTGCACAAAGTGAATGCAAGCAAAAGGCAGACCTACTTGAACAAAAGGTTAAGGAACTCCAAGAGGTTCAGTGCAAAGTAGAACAAGCCAAACAGGAGATCTCTGAAAAAGAGAATTCTCACATTGACAAATTAAAGGCCATACAAGAACAGGAGGATAAATTAAGAAAACAGTTGGAAGAGGAAAAGAAAGCTCATCAGGTGAAGGTAGAAAACATTAAAAAAGACATGGATGCAAAATTAAAATCCCAAGAGAATAAAACTGAGAAAGTTCGTCAGAAGGCCAAAGAGATGCAGGAAAAGTTCAAGAAAAAGCTGCAGGAAAATGAAGAGGCACTGAAGGGAGAGCTAGCGAAAAAAGAAAAAGACCTGCAGCAAAAAGAACAGCAGCTTAAGGAAAAGATCTTGGAGATGGCCCAAGCTAGCTCAGAGGGACTGAACAGTGCCATATCTGACTTGGAGGCCAACCACAAAGAGCAACTGGAGAAACTCAATGAGGTTAAGAGACGGGAACAAGAACATCTAGCGCAAACTTGGAAAGAGAAGCTCAGCCAACAAGAGGACGAACTCCAGGAGAAACATACCCTTGAGCTCCAGGAAAAGTCTCAAGAGCTGGAAAAGATTTCACAACAGCTTGGTGTCAGCAAAGAGGAGAAGGAGCGAATTGTTAAAGAGATGGCTGATTTGAAGGAAGAGTTGGTCATAAGAGAGACTACTGTGCAGAAGCTACAAGCAGAACTGAGGGAAGCCGCTGTCAAATTAGATAGTTTATCACAAGGAGAGGCGATGCTTAAAGAGCAGGTGGAATCAATTGAGAAGAATCTCAACCAGGCTCTTACTGAAAGAAATATGTTTCAAGACCAGCTTGTCAAGTTGGAGGAGGAAAGTCGAGAAAGATTACAGAAGCTCTCCACTAATCTTGAAGATACACAGAATAAGCTTAGTGTCCTTGAAAATTCACAGAATAGGGAAGGCGAAGACTTCCAGAAGAAGCTGGAAGATAAAGTTCTTGAACTACAAGTAAAAGAAAAAGAGTTTCAAAACTGTATTCAATCCATGCATGCACAGTTAGAGAATCATTGTAGAGAAGTCCAGGCAAGAATTGAGGGATGTGCAGATGAGCTTTGCATGAATGTGGAAAATCGAGTGAGAGAACTTCAAGACAAAGTTGTAAGCACTCAGAAAAGGGTCAGAAATCTTAGAAACATCATCACAGCAAAAACACATAAAATTTGCACTTTAGAGGGACTACTTAAGCAAAAGGAAGAGGAGAATCAGAATTTGAGTAGATCACTTGAGCAGCTGAATATGAAACTGAGAGAAAATTCAGAGAATTTTGAAGCCTTAACAAATGAGAGGGAGTCCTTACAGAAAACATCAGAAAATAATTCTCAAATCCTTTCAGAGAAGGAACTTCGCATTCAACAGCTCACTGAAGAAAACGGATTAATTTCAGAAAATATCAAAGAAAATGCACTACATATCATCAATTTAGAGGGCAACATTGAGGACTTGAAGTCTCAGTTAGCAAATAGCATAGCTGACAAGGAGGAAGCCATATCTTTGCTGAAACAACAGCAATTGGAGGAAAAACAAGCACTAAACAGCCAGATCGAAGAAACCATGGAGATTCTTAATAAAGAAAAAAATCTGGCTCTACAAGAAATGGAGACACTCAGGAATGAACTGTCAGAGTTCAAAACAAAAGCAGAATCCAACTACACAGACAACCACAACACTGTAAAATCTCTGCAAGACAGAATAGAGGAGTTGGAAAAGCAAATAGCAGAGAAAGAAGAGAATGTGCAGAAACTAATGGTGAGCCTTGACAATCAGTCCATCAGCAAGTCAGAGATGGACCAAGCTCTTACAGAGAAGGAGCAACGGGTTACTGCTCTGGCCCTGGACCTTGAAAGCTGCTCAAGAAGAGCTGTTGGTTTGGAAGAGCAGTTAGACATACGGACAAAAGAGTATGAGCAGTTAAAGAGAGACTTGCAGCAGCACTTGGACATCAGGGAGAGTGAGAAACGTGAGATTATGGAGCAGGTGCAGCAGGCACAAGAGCAGTCGTCTCAAAGTGGTCATCTTGTACAGGAGATGGAGGGAAAACTTCGGTCTCTGGAGAAAGAAGTTCAAGCTACCAAAGAAGAACTTGAGCATCAGAGAGTGGACTTTGAGAAGGAGAAGACTGAGTTGCTAAGGGAAAAGGTCGAGGCCTTGAACATGGCAGAGGAGAAGACCTCAGAGAGTTCGGGGAAAGTGGCCGAGCTGAAGAAAAAAGCTGAGCAGAAGATCACCCTCATCAGAAAACAGCTTACCTCTCAGATTGAGGAGAAGGAAAAGATCATCAAGACCCTGCAGTCTCAGGTGCTGGATGCTCAGCAGAGCCAGACAGAAAGAGAGCAGCAAATGAAACTCCTAGAGGAGAAGGAGAAGGACCTGGAGGAGGCCCTCAGTAACCTGAGGCAAGAGCATGAACAAGAACTCGAGCAAGTTCGCCACAATGAAAACCTTGAGAGGGAGAGATGTTTAGAGAGCCTGCGGAGTAGCTATGAGGATAAAATCACAGCTCTTCAAACCAAAACATCTCAGGAAGAGAGATGTGCTTCGATAGATAACGACAGGGGGGAGGAGATCCTCCCAAGCCTTATTGAGCTCCAGGGGAAGCTTGAAGAAGCTCAGGAGCAGAATGCCAACCATCAAGCTGAAATCAGCCGCCTTAAGGCAGAGCTCGTTGAACAGACCTCATTGGTGCAAGAGCTTCAGAATACTCAACAGTCAGAGGCAAAAATTATTGAGACAGAACACTGTGTAGCTGAACAAAACCATAGCCTCTTAGGAAAGGAACCTGTGGGTGATTCTACCCAGGGACAAGCAGACTGGGAGAGTCAGAAAGAAGCTTTGGTGAAGGAGTACGAGGAGAAGCTTCAGGAACTAACACAAATGTTGGAGGATAAAGAAGGCCTTCTAGGCGTCTATCAAAACTCTTCTCAGGGAAATGGAGATGCTGACGGCAGCGACAGCTCATCGGAGCATAGTCCAGAGCACTTGAAGAGCAAGCTGGCGCAGACTGAGCAGGAGAGACAGAAGATTCAGAAGGAGTTCACAAGATTACAGAAAGATCTCCGTTCGCTTCGTAAAGAGCATGAGCAGGAACTGGTGCACTTGAAGAGAGAGATGGCAGAAGAAAATGAAAAGAAGTTAAAGTAAGTTTTCCCCCAAACCATATCCATCTTTTGAAGTTTTTTATTCTTGTTGTATGTGATGCAAGCAAAAGTGCAGGTCTCCTCGCCCTCCTTTTGAGTGACTTTTTTTGAGGTTCTCAATGTTTTCTTCACAGGCTGGAAATTGAAGACCTGGAAATGAAACACAATTCGGCCCTTAAGCAGGTTATGCGGGAGTTCAACACACAAATGGCGCTGAAAGAGAAGGAATTGGAGACATCAATAAAAGAGACCATCGGTAAAGAGGAATGTTTGCTACAGAGAAAAGTCCTTGTGTTTGTATTTTGGAAGTCACAAAGATGCATGATATTAAACAGTCTGACTTTATTAAAAAAAAAAAATCATTTATAGCA
This sequence comes from Tenualosa thibaudeaui, assembly GCA_027481765.1. Lineage (NCBI taxonomy): Eukaryota > Metazoa > Chordata > Actinopteri > Clupeiformes > Clupeidae > Tenualosa > Tenualosa thibaudeaui. The sequence continues at coordinate 6,053,504 of JAIFZK010000012.1, read as the reverse complement.
TTGCTCCTGCGCCACTGGTATTAAATGATTGTAACATTTACAAAAGTAGTCTTTATTCAGTTCCATTTGACCTTAAGAAATACTGAATAAGGGCTTTAGTATTTAATGAGGGATAGCTAGGTTCAGGAAAAAGTAAAAACTCTGGCAGGTTTACCATGTTTCCTTCGCATTGCCATTTCATCCGTTTTGGCAAGTGTAAAGTGAGTGAGTGAGTGAGTGGTTTTGGAAGAGTTCCTGGCTGTCTGTGCTTTCTGAACCTTTCCTTGCTGTCGCCTCACCCCACATAGAAAAGGCCCAGAGTGTGGAGATGGAACTGATGGACAGCCATCGGGAGGAAGCCAGTCAGATGAAAAAAGTTATTGCCCAGAAGGAGGATGATCTGAAGAGGACAGTTCAGCGGTACGAGGAGATCCTGCAGGTATGGAAACCAGTGTTGTGCTCAGGTTACACTAACATCGACAATATATTCTAGACAGAGCAATTCCAGTGCTACTATGCTTGTGAAATAAATGCATTTTAAGTGAAAACTGATAATTTGCTGATGCTAGTCCATAAAGGAAGTTCATAATTCTGATGTTTGAGAGCTTTCACTTTTGTTGCGATGCTTGAAGTAGCTACAATATAAAAGTAGTTTTTCTGTCATCTGTGACCATTCAATACAATTGAAATGTATAATATAAAAGGCTGTAAATCACTTCAGACATTTTAAATTTACAAACGTCAGCCTCAAACCTTTATAGCCTTAAAATCTTGAAACTAAGTGCAGTTCCTTCCTGCAACTGTTTTAGCTGTCTAGTGAGTTTGCCATATATCTCTCTCCATCATCAGGAAACTATTAGCCAGACAAATACCTTTGCTTAATCCCCTCTGAGCGTTACTAATTTATGAATTCCATCTGAGTTTTGTCCACCTCAAACTCAACCTACTGCATCGCCAGAGACATAAGACGCACAGTATCGCTCAGCTCACAAATGTCATTTACATACATATTACATTCTGTCATTTTCACAGACTCCCTCCACACTCCCACCCCCAAAAGCCCATTCCCCAAGGGGACTGAAAGTCAAGTTAATGTTATTTCCTTGTATAAATTCATTCGTGTTCATTTTCATTATGGCAGTGGCACTTTTTTGTTAGAACGGAGTAGCCTGCAATTCCCATTTTAGTCACTTGACATAGTGAGAAGTAAACACCCTCTAATCAAAGCTTGAAGACTGGTGCCTATTCTGAGTGTCATTGTCATGTCAGCCACATGCAGGAACTCTCTCTTTTTTTTTTTTTTTTTTTTTTCCTGTTCCGAGCCTTTGCTACAGCTAGGGTAGCAAAGCTCCTATCTATTTCCTCTGGCCTTCAAAAGCTGTCTTTAATTTGAGGAGTCTCTCTCTCTTGCTCTCTCTCTCTCTTGCTCTCTCTCTCTCTTGCTCTCTCTCTCTCCCTCTCTCTTTTTCTTTCTCTCTTCTGTCTGTCTGTCTCTTTATTTCTGTCTCTGACTCTGTCTCTCTCGCTTTCTCTCTCTATGAGGAGTCTCTCTCTCTCACTCATGCTGCAGTGACTGCCTAGTAGAGCAGTGCTTAGGAAAGTGAACCCAAACAGTGCAGGAAGTAACTAATTGTTTCCCTCCTTCTGTCCTGTCCTCTCCTGTCTTCTGCTGTTCTGCTCTGGGCTGTCAGAGCCGTGAGGAGGAGATGGGAACGCGCGTGTGGGAGGTGCAGAAGGAGCTGGACGAACTTCAGCAGCGAAGCCTCACTGGCCCTCAGGTATGGCACCTCAACAGGGTACACACACACACACACACACACACCTATATCTTACAGTAGGAGGTATAGCTATACCTCCATAAAAGAAACTTTAAATTACAGTTTACATGCTGAGCAAGCTAGCCGGAGCAGGTCCTGCTTGGTGCTTTTGCTGCGAGTGATATGGCTGCGATCCAGTTTAACTGGGACGCAGCGAGAATCTAACTCAAAGTGGTGGCGGAGAGTAATGTCCTATCTGGAGAACACAGGAGGTGGGGGCCTTTAAGAAGCAATTGTGTCTGCCGAGATTCCTGTTCTCAATTAGCCGTCATAAGAAAAAAAATCCCAGGGCTGAAGATTTACTCTCTCCTGAGTGCCTCTTAGGCAAATGCAGCTCAGTGTTGGAAAAGGTGGAACAGTCACGTTCCCTCCAGGAGGGGCTTTGTGCCAAACGTTTCGAGATGGATACAAGCACTGAGCTCCCTCGCCTTTTTAAAGTTACCAAATGCATTGAGCGCAGAAGCCCTGTTTTTCATTGCTGCATTCTTCCCCACTGATGTAAGCCGTAGTATCTGGCCCTGTTCAGCAACAATATGCGGAAAGCTAAACACAACTTCAATCATCTCCACATTTTATATGTCGAGGTGTCAAGCTTGTCCAATTCCTTGAATAGCCTCTAGTGGCACCATTGCATCTTTGTTCTTGCTACCCCCATTCCATATTGCTGGATATTGATCCATATTGCTCCATATTCATCTTAGTGGTCACGCCAATGGAATGATGGTCAAGCTATTGTTATGTTTATAGCCAGTGAGAATACTGGTAAGCTGGTGGAATGCACATATTCGTGCAGATTGGAGTTTAGCGGTGAAGCTGCTGGTCTTTTGGGTTTCCCCACTAACACTGATTTATGGTCTTCTGCTCTCTTTCAGGGCCTCGAGGAGCTTCAGGTGAGTTGGATCCAGTCTTTCCACTCTTTTTTTTTTTTATTGATGGCAGAAGGATTGATTGATTCATCGATTTTTGTTGGAAACCTGGCCCTGTTTCCCACATCAACACATAGTTTTGTAATACTCTCCCAAGCTGCAGATGCATTCCACAGCAACTTAGAGCTCCATTCCATTTCCCATTCCAGACCTTGGGAATGCTATAATAATGTCTTTATGTGCTGGATGGTATCGACACTGAACTTTCAATTTATCACTGTTCTCACTGTAAACCTCCTGGCAGTGATATTTCAGTTCAGCTCTTTGAAAACCCATATCTTTGACTTATGCGTCTTATATCTGCATGTATGCATTGTATTTAATGATTTCCCTCCCTGAATAGGGACCAGTTCATCCCTGAGAGTCCTGACTGTGCTTTTCCCCTCTGCAGGTCCAGCTGGCCCAGAAGACCACCCAGCTGAGTGAGGCCCGGCTTAAGGAGCAGGAGTACCACGACCGGGTGAGTGGGGATGGGATGGGAGGAGAGGGAGGCAAGCAACAGCAACAGCAGCAGCTCTGGTGTCTGGGGCCACCAACTTTTTAAAGAGCCACTCTTTTAAAGAGCCACTGTTTAGACTCCCTCGAGTTATTTGGAAATGAGACTTAATTAGTGTGGAGTTTTACAGATCCCCACCCCCTCTGCTCTCTCTCTCTCTCATACACACACACACACACACACACACAATAGATTCAGTGCAGATGTGCCTGGTTGTTTGCAGATGTGTCCTTGTTTTCCAGACAGTTCACGTTTTGTCGTTTTGTGCACACATCGTTGGGTGTGTGGCCATGGAGGTCAAGGTCACCACCTTTGCAAAGACTTCCACCACGTGTCAGATGAGACCACATGCTTAAAACACAGAAAACTGTTATTTTATCAGAACTTAAAGCGCCAGACTGAATAGCAGCATTTCTGTACTCTTACTTTTGTTGACTATTCAAGCATAAAGCTCAATGTTATTACATCAGTTTAAACTTTTGTCGGACTTGTAGTTTAGCTCAGGTGAAATAACAATTCTAGAGGGATTTTCCATATAATCCAGCCCCCAGTGTTAGTGGGTGTTGTGTATTCATGACAGGGATGTACAGGCTATACCCGCCACACTTGTTTGTTGTGGCCAGAAATCGGAACCTTCTGGGCCTGATGCTCTGAGGCTTTATTCCGGATGATTCTCCACTAATTAAGTGGGGGTTACATCACGGAATTCACAGGGATACCTTAGGTAGGGAAAAACTCAGGAGAGGGAACGACGACTCAGAGCGAGAGATGGAACGAGAGAAAGAAGAAGGAACAGTTGGGTAGGTGAGAGAAGGGAGGGAGCGAGAGAGCGGGAAGTTTGTTTTCGAGTCAGCCCTGCCGTTGCTGTGATGCAGCTCATCCCTCTGCCCCATTCCCATGGTTCTTCTCACCCCTGGAGCAGTCCGAGGGGCGGCCCTCTCTGGGGATTTGGGCCTCATTACAGAACACATATGTTTACTTTTACCCAGCCTTATAAACAAGTACACTAACCTCACTACCACTCACTCACATTCTCACTCGCTCTCTCTCTCTCTCTCTTTCACACGCACGTACACACACACACATACACTCACACACATATACACTAATACACACTCGCGTGCATTGCACATAATACCCACACTCTCACACTCACACCCTCCCACCCACAAACTTGCACACATACACATTCTCATACATACACACACCCCTACACAAATTAGTCCCAAACAAGGGAATGTTTTATTGGAGGTCAGCTTCATATTCACTGCTTGCCTAGCTGGTGGTCTTTGGAATTATATCTCAAGGGGGGGAAACATGGCTTCCAGATTTAAACCAAATGTTAACCAACTCAGTGCCCACCCTGGCTGTATACTGTTGAATACTGTATACTGTATGTATGTATACTGAATGTTGCTGTAAGAGTAGAGTTTGGTATATATCTGTGTCTGTGTGTGTGTGTCCGTGTCCGTGTTAAACTGAATGTGTTCTCTGTGTTTCAGATTCACTCACTGGAGGATAAGCTTAGGTCTGCCCTAAAAAACTCGGTGGTGACTCACCTGGGCAGCTCCTACAGAGGTATGGCTCACCACCACTACCCTACCCTACCCACAAAACTCATGTGGTTCAGGAAGGAAGAGGCCACACTTGTGATGTGGCCTCTTTTTGTGAGCTTTCAAAAAACAAACAAACAAAAAAAAAAGCAACAGAGTTATTCTAGAGTCGATCAGCTGTACAAAGAGTTTAGTGGAATGCTTGACAACCATTACTGTTGTAACTTGCAGCTTGTGAGTTTCTGAGCTTGGCTCTGTGTTAGTTTTAGGGCAGTAAGGAAAGACTAGCAGGGTGGAGGGGTGAGAACTAGAGGAAGCGGCAGGTGGCCAAGTGATCTTTCGATCAAGATGCCTCTTCAGTTGGCAAAGGTGCCCTTGACTGCGGTGACGATGCTCTTGGCGCTGATGCCGAATATGTCCAGGAGCTCCTGCGGTCTGTGTGTGTGATAAAGTGATGGAGAAGGGATTTGGCAACTAAGCTTGATACACTGAACCCACACACACACACACTGAACCCACATGCTCCTAACTCTTTAACCAGCATATGTGTGTACTGTGTGTGTGTGTGTGTGTGAGATGGAGAAAGTGATGGAGAAGGGGATTTGGCAAATAAGCTTGACACACTGAACCCACATGCTCTTAACTCTTTAACCAGCATATGTGTACTCTCTCTCTGTGTGTGTGTGTGTGTGTGTGTGTGTGTGTGTGTGTGTGTGTGTGTGTGTGTGTGTGTGTAGATGCACACATTGTGCTGAGTCTGAATCTGTACAAGCCAAGCACTAGTCATGACCCTGTGAGCCTGCATGCAATGTGAGGAGAGCAGTGACATGGGAAAAGCGGTTTGACACATGTGAGGAAGGATGCGTGAATATCACCCCCCCACACACACACACACACACACACACACACGCACACACACACACACATACCTTACTACCACTGACATACATTCTCTCTCTCTCTCACCCTCACTCACACACACACACACACACACACCATTTTACATTGCTTACAGACACACAGTGACGCCCGTAGAGAAGAAGACAGTGATGTAGTAGGGAGAGTGTTATAGGGGCCCTCTAGCAGAGGGAATCGCCACAGCAGTGAAGCCCCTCTCCAGCAGTGGTGGTGCCCTTAATCTGTCAGTTCCTGCACCCCAGGTCTAAGCTAACTCCCGAGCAGCCCTCCACCAGTAAGTCATCCGGCAGATGCCAGTGCAGCTCTACAGTCTGATTCATGTCCACAGCACCACTGTGTTGTCTCATTTTGGGAAGGGGGTGTCATGGAGACGGATGGGGTTGGGGAATTGCTGTGTCAGAACTAAGCTGCCCGAGCCGCTTGTCTCACAGGTGAGGTCTGAAGAAAAAAGGGGTTCAGTGTGATTTGTGAGGGTGCAAAAAAAGAGCGCCATTGTGAGAGCACAAGTGAGGGAGTGATAGTGTGTGTGTGTGTGTGTGTGAACCAAGGCTCAGACCATCTCTGTGCAATACCGATAGCCCAGGAGAGTGATGATATGGGTTCAAACGCTATAATTTAGTGTGTGTGTGTGTGTGTGTGTGTGTGTGTGTGTGTGTGTGTGTGTGTGTGTGTGTGTGTGTGTGTGTGTGTGTGTGTGTGTGTGTGTGTGTGTGGAGGGGTTCTCAGAACCCCTCAAACACCAGCTGCACAACAAGCTCAGCAGGAGAGTGCAGGACTTACACATAGCCATCAATCACACACACACACACAGGCATGCTTTACTGTGCTGTATATACTATGAACAGACATATACACTCTTCTCTCTCACCCAAAGGTCTACTCACACATCTATTCACATGCATGGTCCATCAAACACAAATCAGAAATATGGGACTAGCAGCGAAGGGGTGCTGTTGAGGGTATAGTGATTTTATGAAGAGGAGAAAAAGAAGAGAGAGGGAGGGAAGGGGAGAAAGGGGGGCTGAGAAAAGGGGTCGGCTGGACTGAGGTCGTCTCCAGCCGGATTCTAACTCCGCCACGATCTCTTCCTGCTGGTGTAATAAAGAGTTGCCTGTGGGGGAGGGGGGGGGGGGGCTCTGAAAGCTCATCTCTGGGCGTAATGGCTTTTGCAGGCTATGCTCTCTCTCTCTCTCTCTGTTTCGCTTGCTCTCTCTCTCTCGCTCTCTCTGCTTATCCCCACATTCCCATGCACATAATTTTCCCCTCCTCCCTCCATCTTTTGCTCTTTCTCTCTCACTCTCTCTCTCTCACACACACACACACACACACACACACACACACACTCTTACTTTCTATGTATCTGTTTCTCTCTCCTCCTCTCTGCCTAACCCCTCTGGTTCCCTCCACCAAGCGAGTGGAGTCTTCTCTGGCCTGCCATCTGACCCCCATCCCAGCCACCCTCTGCTTCTCCCCCCCTCCTCCTCCCAATGTCTGCTCCAAGCACCGCCACCCTCCCCGCAACCCAACTATTTAGCACCACTGAGACGCAAACTCATCAACTCAGCCGACCTCTAATCACCCACATTAATTTGATAATCCCTTAATCTTAAACCCCTAAAATATATGGTTTGCCTTTTGCTTTCTCTTTTTTTTAGGTCTCTCTGACTTCAAGCAAGCTTGTTAGTAAGCTAATCCAGAGCGTTTCAAGCTGGCCTCATAAAAGCTGACTGGTAGACGAATCACAAACACTCTTGCTCTCTCTCTCTCTCTCTGTCTCTCTCTGTCTCTCTCTCTGTCTCTCTCTCTGTCTCTCTCTCTCTCTCTCTCTCTCTCTCTCTCTCTCTGTCTCTCTCTGTGATGCTCAACAAATGTCCGCAAGCTGTTCAGTCTCAGCCCAGGCCTTGGCGCCTCTGTCCTCTTTCTTGCTTCCGTTCTCACACACGCATACATAAATGCACACACTTCCTCCCCCTCTCTTTTCATCCTTGTCTCCATCTCTATCCCTTCTGCTGTCTGTCCTCTCCTTCTCTCTTTCTCCCGCTCTGTCTTTTCTCTCTCTCCCTCTTTGTTTCCTCAATTTCTCTCCGTCTCTGTCTCTCTGCCCACCCCGTCTCTCCCTGTGTGTGTGTACATTAGTATGAACTCACCCTGTCGCCTGACTTAGCTTGTTGTGGTCTGCGCCATGCTGCTGCCCAGGCCTCAAACACACACGGTGTCTTTGGAGTCTGGGGGGTTGCGCCGCACCACCAGAGTGTGGTCACTGGACTTTCCCATGAGCTGCTCCAGCCTAAGAATCTTAGTTGTGGTGTGTGTCTGTGTTTGGTGGCTCTATGGTGGTAAGTTCATGTTTCAGAGGTGTGTGTGTGTGCATGCGTGCATGCATGCATGCGTCCGCTGGCTCTATGAAGAAGAGGTCTGTGTTTGTATTTCAGAGGGATAGAGTGAGTGTCTCTGTGTATAAGTGTGTGTGTGTGTGTGTGTGTGTGTGTGTGTTTCTGGTTGATGTGACCATAATGTGTTTATTTAGCATAGGTTTGTAGTCTGTATGTTTGTCTAAGGAGGTGTGGTGAGGGTGGTAATGTGTGTTTGGTTTGTGTGTGTTCATTTATGTTAAGCTGTGGAAGTAGTGTTTATTTGTTTAGCATTGGATTTGGGTGTTGAATATTTGTTTCTGTCTGATTGTGATAGGTATGTTTATGTGTGTGTGTGTTTGTCTGTTTGTGTGTGTGTGTGTTTATGCTTGTGTGTGTGTGAGAGAGAGAGAGAGGGGGTGGGTGATATCTGTCAGGTTTGGTCTCTCTGTGCCCCCTCTGGGTGCCGTGTGGGTTCAGCCATGGGCTGCTCTGAGGTCAGTGGGCCATGTAGTGTCTGATTCATCACCACCCCTCCATTCTCCTCGCTCCCCTGATCAAAGGACAACTCTCACTCTCTGCAACTGGCCTCCCTCAGCCCTGGGTAGCCACCAGCACTGGGTCTTATCCCTTCTCAGTGGATCTCCTGTGTGGTTGAGCGGGTGGGGTGGGGTTCAGAGGTCAGGCTGTCGGTCATGGTAGAGCCATCAGTTAGAGCCAGTGATTACCTTGGAGGAAAATGTCCTTCCTGATAATGCAAAGGAAGTTTTTACTACAAGAGTGATCAATATGACCCAAAATGACCGTGACTATAAATCCCTTATTGTAAGTGTAATCTATTACAGTTACAGACATTTCTGAGTAGAACATTTCACATGCATCAGGAGGTTGGAAAATGGTTTGGGGGGTCGTATATCTCTGTCATTGTTGTGCTGAGTTTGGTTAAAGAGAGTGTTTTGAATAGCTGTGTGAAAGGAATGTGTGATTGCTTGTAAACAGGCCTGAGTGGAATGTCAGGCGAGATGAGCTGTGGAGGTGGTATTTACAGCTCTATCTCATGGACAGGACTAGCCTGGGCCTAATCACCATGAGGGTCAGGTCACACAGATGCAGCCTGGAAGCTGCCCTGGCTTTCTCTTCATCTCTGACTCTCTCACACTTTCTTTTCTTTTCTTTTCTTTCTTTCTTTCTTTCTTTCTTTCTTTCTTTCTTTCTTTCTGTCTATCCTTTTCTTGTCTTGTCCTTTCTTTCTTTCCTTTTCTTGTCTTGTCTTGTTTTTTTTTTGTATTTTTTCTTGTCTTTTCTCATCTTTCTTTCTGCCTTCTCCTTTTTTGCTTTCTCTCACTCTTTTTTTCACTCTCCAGGTTTTTTCCCCTCCCTCACTTGCTCTCTTTCTTGCCCCTTCCAACATGCTCTCTGTCTTTTTCCTGCTACATATTTGGACAGTGTATTGCTTAGCGTGTGTAAGCACGTAAAGCCTTTTGGGGTGATTTTGTGTCTGTTTAATCTACCCTCGCTTCAGCTGTTTCTCTGTTATTTGTCCTCGCCTGTGGTGTTGAGAGACCTGGCCCTTGCTAATAGTGTCGTGGAAAGAACTTGCACGCCATATTCTAAATAAAGCACATGCTTGTTAACAAAGATGTCCTTTTTGTTCAGGGCCAGTAGAAAAAAAAAGAGAGAGAGAAACAACAGGGTTGTTGAGATGGCTTTAAAAGCTGCGACACACCTAGCGGTGCGACTGGAGACGGTTCGGGTTTTTTTTTCTCTCTCTCTGTCTCTCACACTCTCACTCTCTTTCGCTGTAAGCACAAACATCAATCAACACCCCTGCCCCTACTGCAGCCCAGTGCACCCCACATGGGGTGGTGATACCCAGCTGAGTGGCTTGCTCGTGGTGCTAGGATTGAGCTTTTTTCATGTTGAACAGAGTATGTTGGGATAAAGTTGCTGGGTGAAAGGCTGTAAGACACAAAGAAAAGAAAGTGTGAGTGAGTAAGAGGAGGGAGAAAGAGAAAGAGACATTTATGGAGGTGTTTTATTGGCTATTTGTCACTGCCTGCGTGTGTGTGTGTGTGTGTGTCTGGTTATTGTAACACTAGTGGTGTTGACTGTTGCGTTGTGCTCTCTGCTATTAGCAGGACTGTGGCCCTTCATTAATGGCCGTCGCTGCTGTTTCTCTTCCACAGACGCCTCCCAGTACAGCTCCAGTGCCTTCAACGAGCCCACCGAGTTTGAGTACCTGAGGAAGGTGATGTTTGAGTACATGATGGGACGAGAGATGAAGGTACGTTCACAACACGGATGTACAATAGAGCATTATTTGCGTAGGCTGTATAATATATGCTCGCCTCACTGTAGTAGGAATAGGGCTTGCTCGTTTGTGTTTGCTGGAGGATGTAATAAACTCCTGCTGATCGAGACAGAGGCCAATAAAGCCATTGGTTCCCACACAGCCAGGACCCGGTTGCCTCGAGTTAGAAGCCCTCACAAAAGCAGTGTTGTTTGCCAGTGGACTGGGGCCTAATTAATAGCCCATGTCCATTTAGCACAGCTTAATTAACAGCATGCTCGACACGGGGCCCTAAAGCCAGCGGGGGGATCTCCACGCCCTCAGGCCTCTCTAGGTTTTTGCAATAAACAGTAAACAGTCAGGCTCCTATGACATCAACCCTCCCAACCCCCCACCCCACCCCAGTCAGCGAGGATGTCCGGTGAGTAACCTGCTGGGTGCTTGCCCCATCACATGACTCAAGCCAGGGGGTCGTGTTTTAAGAGCCAGCTTAGGCTCTCGCTCTCCTACGGCGCCAACCTTGGGCTTGGCCATCCCCTGGGGCTCCTCCGTGTTGCCTAGACCGGTGGAGTAGGAGCTATCTTGGTTCTGGTTGTTCTGCAGGTTCTTGTTATGGCAACGCTTGCACACGCATTCACAGCCACTCTCTTGGGGGCAGAATGCCGAGTGTTGGCAGCAGCGCCCCTGGCAGAGACGTCTGGTCCTGATTAGCCAGCCTCGCTGGAGATAATGAGCCCACTGGTACGGTCCTCCTCCTCCTCCTCTACCACCTCCTCTATCGCTCCACCACCACCACACCACCACCTCCTCCTCCTCCTCAGTTGCTCTCAGGCTGGGCTGATGTGAGTGAGGGAGCGATGGGCAGCTTTGGGATGCAAGAGGCTGAGGAAGAGGAGGTGGTGGTGGAGGAGCGATGGGCAGCTTTGGGACGCTGGAGGAGGAGGAGGTGGTGCCGTAGTGTTGACTCCACACCCCTGCTGTGAGACACTGAGGTCGTGGCGAGAACAGCGAGGGCAGGGAATAACTCTGAGTTTTTGGGGGCGCAATGGGAAAATATTGGCACCACAACTCATTAGCCCCAAGGGGGCCCCCATTCTAGTGGAGAGCAGAGGACGGGAAGGGAGGGGTACTGTCTATAACGAAAAAATGAAGACAGCCCATAGCTCATAGCAGACCCATAACACTCACACACTTTATGAGTCTTTTGTTGTGTGTAATAAAGACTGGTGATCTTCAGTTATTTTCATAGAGAATGAAATGCATTGTGGATGTAATGCATTGTTGCTGTAAACCATAATTACAATACGGCCTAGTTATTTCTATACCAAACTGAATGCACAGTGTGGATGTAATCCATTGTTGCCATAAACCATTATTAGAATGTCCGTGTGTTATGGAATGGAGTTATGGAATTAGTTGAACATGACTTGAAACACAATTGCAGCCCCGATAGAGCATTGTGTGGAGCTGTAAGTCTCCGCCGTGTTAAGACTGGAAGTTTCTTTGTGTTGAAAGGATGTGACACATGCAGATTTATTTTTCCGCAGACCATGGCCAAAGTCATAACCTCCATGCTGAAGTTCCCCCCAGACCAGGCGCAAAAGATTCTGGAAAATGAGGACTCCCGAGTGGTGAGCCTGCATCTGTTCTAAACATGCATGTGTTAAGAGTCCTGCACTCTTTAAACTTGGACCCCCATGACACAAATACACACTGACTCACTCACTCACTCACTCACACACACACACACACACACACACTGTCAATAACATTGATGTCAAGAGTTAAACAATATAATAATCCTTTCTTTTTTTAAACACAAATTCTCTTGGATTTTGCTGATTAATTAGGGTGGATATGTACTCCCTGAGTTTTATGGCATTGTAACACACGGGCTCAATTTCCCCCGTGGTATTTTTACCAGCCGTGTACTGTGTTGGCAGCGCTGCACAACACTTCCACCTTGGTGCTGACTGTAACCACTAAGAGCTTCTTTTCTCCCATGTGTGCCAGAAATGGCCACCTTAGTCTTATTACTATGTAATAACTGATGACTTAGCTTATTCTTACTTATTCTCTTTCAGTTATATATTCTTAATTCAATTATTCAACTTATCAAGGGAAATATTTCTTCACAGATAACCAACCAAGGATTATGAAATAGCTTTTCTTTGTTTTTACTTTTTAATCACCTTTAGTGAGTATATTACATATATCACCATATGTCCATATGTTATTTTATTATATTGGAATTAACATTTACATTTATGCATTTAGCAGACACTTCTATCCAAGGCGACTTAACATTTGTCAGTTGTCAATTAGTCTCCTCTAGAGCAACACAGGGTTAAGTGCCTTGCTCAAGAGCACAGCGGTGGTAGCTGGGATTTGGACCCACAATTTCCAGGTTACTAACATGCTAGCCAAGTTCCTTAACCACTACGCTACAACTACCTCATTAATTAAATCAAATCAGTTGCTTCAGGACTTGGCACCAATGGCAAAACGTGGTGAACCAAATGATCCTAGCATGTCATAGAGAACGTTAGCCTGGCTGTACCCTCCTAGAACTTCTACTTGATTATCATTTCCCTACGATGCTAGTCCGGATTTGATCCCATTGAGCTTGTTGTCTCAGGAGTCATTTTAACCTGTCCAATAAGCAAACAGAGGGAGGCGTTGTGAATGCAGGGCTAGAACGCTGTCAGTCAAGGCAAGCCATCAGTCAGGGGTTGATCCAATCTTTTAGCTTAAACACCTCAAGCGAACAATTGAATCTCACTACTGAATATCCAGACCCTCTGTACGAAACAAAAGTGTAGAACGAGGGTCTTGTTTTATTACCAGGAATGTACTCAGCTAGGTTGTTTTTCTCTCTATCTCTCCCTCCCTAGCCCCGACTGTGGTGAGGTGTTTCCAGGGGGAGAAGGTCAAGAGACAGACGCTGCTGTTGAAAGACATTTGGGAAGGGCGAGAAGAACTGCCAGTTGACTTGAAAGAGCCCTTTTCCTGTCTGCTTAGCGTGTGTGTGTGTGTGTGTGTGTGTGTGTGTGTGTGTATGAGTGTATGAGTGTATGTATGTGAGTGAGAGAGGTCATGGTGGGGTGCAATGGGATTCACTAATACATGTTTTTTGTCTGTGTTTGATTAAAGTCAAGGTATGAGGGAACTAGCGTATTAGATGAAATGCCAGATCTCATTGAATTCTTTCTATTTAGTTGCCTGCAATGAAATTATGTTTTTTTTTTTTTTAATTCATGGTTTTAATTAATTACCGGGACTAGTTGTTTTCTAGATGTTTTCTTTTTGTTAGGTGCTCTTTTTTATGAATGGTGAATGGACTGTGCAATAATTCAGATCTTAATTTACGGTTTTACTTTTGTCATCACTATGTTTGTTTCAGATGCTGGTATTGATTTTATTTTTATGTTTCCTTCTGATCATGTGATTTAAAGAGACCCTTTAACCTGCTGTCTGCACATATGTATGTATCACTGACCACAGGCACTGGCTCCAGTAGTACCCTGTTTAAATCAGAGTATAGCCGCTTTTTTACCTAATACTGTATTTTCTGCTGACAGAAAAAAAAGATATCCCGTTGTAAATTGTAAATAAGGACTTAAATCTGTACCATAATAAGGCACATTGTGACTGTTGCTACATTTTACAACTAATAAAGTTTTATTTATCATACACATATTCTGGATATGATGTGTGTTTGTGTATTGAGCAATTCTTACTGAAACTTCTTTGTTATATGAAGAGACCTCTCTTAAAGTGATTTAATTTGCTTAATATTTGGTGCAGTATCAAGCCAGGTGAAATGACATAATTTTGTGTCTGTAAAACTGAGACACTTTTTCCATCAAACTTTGAAAAATCTACATCTTTGTGGTTTAACAAATTCCATAGAGAGAAAGTCTGCCAAAAACACTACACATTACTTTGGGAATATTTTTTTTCCCTCAAGAAGTACCCACATCTGTGACTCAACTGCTTCAAACTGTAAGCTTGCATTGTACGGTAGATGGCAGAAGTGAACACATTAGGGTGCGCACTCAAGTGATGTGAAATGTGACGCTCGTCCGCAAAAAACATACGCCTTACCGCGGGCGTGCTTAATGCCAAAAACCACTACACTGCGCCAGTTTCGCAGATCCACGGGCAGATGAGCAAGCCCTGCGCCACAAATTTCTATCATTCCGTTTGAGTTTACTTATTTCTACAGTTGTAAAAATTTGGCGCTCCCAGACTTTGGATAACTCTTCGGTTGTAGAGGAGAACTTTACTTCAGCACTGAAACTGTACTTTTACTGTCTTGTTACTGTCACACCTCTGCGTCTCTGAAGGATGTACCACAGGATGGCAGAAATTCTGACCCAGAAGAGAAGCATTCTGGATGTGTTTTATGTGTATTTAACTGTATCTGTGGCGTACTCGTACAACATAGACTTGCAACATCCCATCGTGTTTCGGGGTCCAAACGGAACCTTTTTTGGATACTCGGTCCTGGAGCACCTCCACGACAATACGCGCTGGTAAGTAGGAAAAGTTTCGCTTGGCCACTAAAGCAGCCGTCAAGGATGTTTAACAGAGAGTCTAAGGGAGTTGTTTAATGGCATCTACAGTGTTACAGGCAAATTAACATTCGCTTTTGGTGCATTAAAAACACTTTTTAGGGAAGATACAAACGGGTGTTAGACCCGACAAGAGTCAAGGAAACAACTTGTAAGACCTTCGCTGTCCAGATGAATTCATTCCCAACTATTACTTAACAGAATAGTACAAAGTTTTGCTATTTAAATTGAATGGCTTATCTTGTTTACTGTAGCTCATGGTTTTCATGCACAGAAGCTATTGTGATGTAATGGAAACATTTAATAGCAAATCGGTATGTAGCGCCACAGATGTTGAACCTCAAAATTTTTGCACGATACAGCAAAGGATGTGATGCCCATGGCTTGGCTCCATCATAGGAACTTCTCACTGATGGAAATCCTCCTGTTGCATGTTGGGTGAATATGCACCCAATTCTCAGGGGGCTCTTGCATTTGCTTTTAGTGCAGTAGTTCCCAACAACCTCTCTGTGTTCATGAGTTCGTGCCCATGTCCATCATCATGAGATAATGCACTTCTTGATGACTGAGATGTCAAATGCAAACAGTGATTAATCACAAAATAGTGTTCTCCTCCTCTCTCTCTCTCTCTCTCTCTCTCTCCCTCTCTCTCTCTCCCTCCCTCCTTCCCCCACTCCCTTCCTCAGGGTCCTGGTGGGAGCTCCTACGGCCAACTCTACCTACAGCAGCTCAGTGCACTCCCCTGGTGCTGTGTTCAAGTGTCGCGTGCACAGCAACCCAGACCGCCGCTGCACTGAAATGGACCTTGGCAGGGGTCAGTTACCTCCATTCTCTCTTATTCTCTCACTCACACACAGACACATACACGGTTAATAATTAACTCGGTGCATGTTCCCCTTTGGGGTCTGGCTGTTTCTCCTGCTGCAGAAATACAATCACAAGGCACAAGCAGGTATTTTTATCACTTGCCATTGGTACAGCACATTAACATTGGAGGCTTTGCTGACAAATATGGAGTAACTTGGAACCATTCCCTGTTTAACCCTGATTGTTTTAGGTAAAGGTCAGAGAGGTCATTCTTATTTTAAATGTAGCCTTTGCATCACAATCACATGACCATGGTAACCTGATTTTTTTGTTTTTGTTTTTGTTTTTGTTTTGTTTTGTTTTGGTGGCTACAGTGAAACAAACACTGTGTGAGTGTGTTCAGAAATGCTGATGTCTTCATAGTTGCCCCAACCATCTAATGTTTCCTGAACTATCTGACGTGATGCCAAGCCAGTGAGAGAACCCAAATGCAGACATGGGGTCTCATTCTGTCACCCAGACCGAGAGTCTGAGGCCTGCACTGCATGCCGCTGACCAATAAATGATCATGTTCCCCCACCACATCCTGTTTGAGGAGATGCTCATAGCTGCAATCCCACTTCCTGTGAAGATCACTGGGAGTGATAAGGCCCTAGTCGAGGAAGGTTTTGTGCGCTGTGCTTGATGAGTTGAGGTGGTGTGTGCTGGAGACCATTGATGGCTCTTTTTCTGCTCTTCTTCTTTTTCTCTTTTAGCATCCAAAGTTCCCATTCTGGCTGTTTGAGTATCTTTTGTGTTGATATTGGGAGGACCATTTGCTGAAGTCTAGCATGTTCCTAGCTGAGTAATCACCCTTTCATATTCACAATCGCAATGTCAGTTTTTTAATCGTTTGTAATATTTCACCAGAATGTGGTTAGGTTTCCTTCTGGGTTAGATACGCATGTAAAAAAAAGAGAGGTACTGTCTGGCTGCGATGTGAATTTACAAAAAGACTCCCCTGATCGACATGATGGATGTTTTCGCTAATACTTTCCAAAGGACCTTGCCAAGTATTTGCAGTCAAAGACGTCGTCTCAAACGAAGCCCACTTTCTTGTGGTCGAGACCGGAATGGACGGGGGTTTATATGATTTTAATACCCAGGCCCCGCGTCTTGCTGCGTGTGTCATCAGCGAGGGGGCTGGCTGGCTGACGCTGTGTGAGGGCGAAGTGTGTGTCTCGGGGATGCTGGCTTTGTCTTGCTCTTCGCTGTGCTCTGCCGTGTAGTCGATGAGGAATCATGAATCATAATGCAGACCAGAACTTGGGCCTTGGGATGGACGCCGGGCTGCGCCACCGAGCGCCAGAGAGAGAACAGAGATCTGGAAAGGGAGGCGGTGTCTGTTATGACTCTGCTTTTACGGTAACAGGCTCTAATGAATGGGCAGATTCCAGGGCCAAGACCATAGATGAGGCCATGAGGTGGAGGTCTTTTGAGGCCCGTACCCTCCGCCTTTTGCACTGCATCCAGTTTTCAGTTTTGTGAGGCGTCTTCAAAGAGCCAAGCTTCTCCTAATGTATGTTATCCAGCCCTCTATGGGAAAAGTTAAAAGATTGAGCCAGATATGCTGGTTACACAGTCTGTCAACTCCTTCACAGAGT
Organism: Tenualosa thibaudeaui; assembly: GCA_027481765.1. Classification (NCBI taxonomy): domain Eukaryota; kingdom Metazoa; phylum Chordata; class Actinopteri; order Clupeiformes; family Clupeidae; genus Tenualosa; species Tenualosa thibaudeaui. The sequence goes on along the minus strand of JAIFZK010000012.1, from coordinate 6,036,147 downwards.
TCTTGCAGTGTTAGTTAATTGTCCTCAGAAGATCTTAATCTCTCCCTCCTCTCCCATGTATTTGGTGAAATATTGCAGCATGTTTATCACGCCGGCGTAAGTGAAACAACATGTGTCTGGTATTTCCTACTACTTCATGTCAGGTGACTCCCTCCCTCCAGCTATTAAACAGTAGGCCGACACAACACGCTCCATGGACATGAGTGTGCATTTTAAAGGCTTGGTAAGCACAAAACGGTATTCATTTGAGCCTGTCGCTAAAAAGCCCACAGCCATGTGATTCCTCTGATATCAGGAGCAGTGTTGTAGCTGAGCGTACTCCCAAAAGCAGGCTTTGCGCATGACATGCTAAACAACCAAGGGATTTATGAGGTCATCTAATAGGGTTCAGAGAATCACATCACCTGGTTTACTTACACTCCATTCTTCAGAAGGACCCTCTATTATGTTCTTTAAAAATGCCCTCCATGCTATTTTGGCTCTTGGCTAGAGGGAGGCTTTGGAAGGCCGAGCGGAAGAGAGGTTGTGGTGTAATTATCTGGGCAAATATGGAAATGAGCTCTGTGCCTCCCTAGTTGTGGGGCATGTTTCATGATGTAATGGCACTGTCCTCAGGACCAAGACCGACCTTTGTCATCCATTTTGAACCAATATTGGATAGATGGGGGGGTCGAGGGAGTTGGTTAGCTACGTAATGAGTTATTAGCTAGTGGGTTAATTGTTGCCTCAAATCCATTGTAAAACAGAAGTTTACAATTACTCTGTCTCAAAAAGTCTGACTCAGAAAAATAAGAAATACTGAGCATGTGAGTCATGATTAAGGTTTTTAGTTGTTCATCCACATGTTTGCATGTTTGGCTTGAATCAGGACAGTGAAATAAGTGGTAAAAGCTTTGGAATGGGTTTGAATGGCTCTCAGTAGTTGAGTCATTTGGCCTCATTTGGTCCTGTCTTGTTGCTTGTTCTTTCCTCTCGCTTTCTTCCCTCCTCTCATGGAGTTATCTTTTAACCAGCGCCCCACGCGCCTGCCTGTCACTGGCAAGGGCAGTGGATTTGCTTTGTGTGTGTGTGTGAAAAGGGTGTGTGTGTGTAAAAGTCAGAGGTTTGATGTTTCCTTTTGTTTATTTGGGTGTGTGTGTGTGTAGAACTACTGATTAAAATATATGTGCCCTTTTTTTCTTACTAGTCACCACCAAACTTTACTCAATCTTCATTATATCCATACAGTGTTTGAGCCTGAGTTTGTGTATTTGCCAGTGATTCATGAGTGTGTGTGTGTGTGTGTGTGTGTGTGTGTGTGTGTGTGTGTGTGTGTGTGCATGTGTGTCCATGTTTGTGTGTGTGTTTGGGTGAATTGCAATCAAAGCCTGAGCCATTGAGCCCTGGTCCTGGGCAGGTGGTATCATCTGGGGTCATTCAGGGGAACAGACGGGCCTGGGAGAGAGCGTTTGGTTTGGGACGTGTGCAGAGGATATGTTATTTGTTTGTTGCAGAGGAAAACAAACAAATATGTTATTGAGATCACTGAAGAAGAAGCTCAGGCTGCAGCTTTTGATGAGAGATTCGCGAGCAGCAGTCCTGGCAAATTATCAATGGACGAGATGCACAATATTTGTGAGACAGAGTCTTAGTAGTAGAGCCTTGGAGAAAGCTGTGATGAGTTTTTCATGTGCAATTGAGCAGACCTTGATGATCAAAGCCCTTTTTAAAAGAAAATCATGTAAGACAACAGGCAATACACTGGATATCCATATTCACCTCTGCATCCCCCAGACCTCTTAGTGGCTTGTCAGGCCGGCATCGTGGATTCGTAGACCTTTTTCCGTTACGGCCCAAGGTGCCCGAGGATCAAAAGAATCCAAGATTACACACAGTAGTGTTTCGGTGAGGTTTTCTAGTGGGCAGAGAGCTCTTCAAAGCCCCAGGCCCTGATGGTCCTCCTCCACAGCCGTGTTGGGTAGAGGGGGTGCAACTTGAGCCAAAGCAAACAGCTGAGCGTCTTGGGAGCAGTCAGTTATCCTCCTCTGTGTCCGGCGGGAACAGCAGGGGGAAGGCAGCAACAGTAGTAAAACCTCTCAAACACAAATATTGAGGTTTTCTCTCCCTCCGCCACCTCTTTCTCTTTCTTCTTCTTCTTCTTCTTCTTCTTCTGCTTCTTCTCCTTCTTCTTCTTCGCCATTCTTTTCTCTGCACTTTTTCCCCCTTTCCTCCTCCTCCTCATTTTTCAGCGAAAGGACTATGAATTCATTGTGTTCATGAGTTCCAGGTTTTAGTTAACAGGAGTTGAAATATACACAACTGTGCCTACAGCTCTGCCCAGAGCTGGGTCAGGGAGCCATGGAGCCTTAGAAACTGAGGATGGGGCCTGATGTGGGGTGGTGTAAAGGGGGGTGGGGGTGGGGGGTTGGGTCTGGGGCCTGGGCGAGAGGAGAGGGGAGAACTCAATGGCTTCTGTGGTCTGTCCTAATGGTGTGTCTGTGTGTCGTCTAGGCAACAAGCCGATGGAGTCGTGTGGGAAGACTTGCCAGGGTGACCGTGACAACGAGTGGATGGGAGTCAGCTTGGCGAGGCAGAACAAGCCCAACGGGAAAGTGCTGGTATGTATGACTGCCATCTTGATTTCTCGCTCTCTACCTTTCCAAGCTCAAATATTTGACTGTCTGTTCTTCTGTGTGTCCAACAATTTGTTGGCACGTATATCTGTCTCTGTTCATTTGTTTCTCCATTTATCTATTTGCTCATTTTTGTTTGTCTGTCTGTCTGTCTGCCTCTGCCTGTCTTTCTGTCTGCCTGCCTGCCTGCTTGCCCCTCTGTCTGTCTGTCTGTCTGTAGGTCACTCTTTGGACGTTGTTTCAGGCTAGGCATTTCAGATGTGTTCATGGTCATTTCAAATGTAGTGGAACCTCTCGACTTAATGTATGAACTTGTGTGAACTTACTCTGGCTACTTGCCTGTTTGAGCCCAAATGACAAACTCTCCTGTCTGGATCGAGCCATTATGATGTTACCACAGTGTTTGTTTGTTTTGATTTCTTCTGGTTGCAGTTTTGCCAAATGAGGGATATATAATGGGGCCCCAATGGCTATGCCCTACACACACACACACACACACACACACACACACACACACACACAAACACGCACATTAAGTGTGTTACTGAGAGGGTAATTGATGCCATAAACAGTGCTTTTACTGGAGAACCTGTACATATCTTCTAAAACAAGTCTCCACAGTCAGTAGTCCCCCAGTACCCAAGCCTGCTGTCCACAAGGTTTGCTGTTGGCCCTGTTTGTCGGGCCACCAAAATAATAATAAAAAGAAAACAGTGCTGGAAATCTGGCCACTTTAGGCAGTTGTTTTACGCAGAAACCTTGTATCCCTGTAAAACACGACCGAGCACCAGAGCCATCATTGTTACAAATATCTTTCCATCGCACCACACAGTAAAACTCCAGCTGTGTTCCTCTAAAGAACATGAGAGAGAAAGAGCACGTTAAAAAAAGCTGTGTGTATTTCCACCCTCTTTTCTTTTTTCTTCTCTCTTCTCTCTCTCTCTTCTCTCTCTCTCTCTATGTGGAATTGCTCCACATCAATGATGAATGAGTTAATGTTCTTTAAGCTTAACAAGGACACTGTGCTGCATGGTGTGACATCGGCCCCACTTGTCCTTCCTCTGTTGTGCGTGCCGGAGGAGATAAAGTGCAACTCACACGGCACGAGATGGACAGCTGGCTCTCCCAATGGTTTGTTTAGTCTTCGGCTCTGCACACGGAGGTGGTCCAGCTCAAGGGCAGGCTTCTCATTAGGCTCACTCATTTATGCACCCTGCAGTGAGTGATGAGTGCTCAGACCCTTGACGTGCGTGTGTGTGTGTGTGTGTGTATGTGAGGGAGTGGTTGGAGGATAACCTTCCTATTTCAGCCTTGGTGTGTACCTTCAGAAAGTAATGGCTGTCAGTGAGGTGGTCTGAGTGGATGGTTGCAATTGCTTCCTGTTTGCTTGTTGACAGATGAGAGTGACCAAAACAGTCGGTGCTAGTGACAATTGTGGTGATTTTGGTGGTGATGGTGATGACGGATATGTTGTGGCAGCACATAATCGTGCTGTTATGAACCAACCCCGGAAGCACTGCTTTGACAGATTGCTGTGGTTTCTCACCTCCTCCCTTCCTGTATAACTCCATGGCCACTCTTACACAAGGCACTGATGGCATCTAGGCGTATGATCAGAGATTTTCTGGTGTAGGATGTGGCTGGCTGGTATTGCTCAACAGTTAGAACTTCTAGAGAACGGTGTTTCAGATCATCACACACAAGCGCACACACACACACACACAGACACACTCACTTTATTTTCAGCTGTGAGGCCTCACGTTGTCGTGCTGTATGCCTGGAACGGCTGTTTGGCAGATGTGAGTGTTCTTCCTCTTTTTTTCCAACCCCCTTGGCGTTCTCGGCGTGGCTCACCAGCCTATCAGCCGTCAGCGTGCTCAGAACACACTGCCGCTGCTGACAGCACACTCCATTGCTCCTGACGTCGTCGGGAAAAACAAAAGCTCCTTCAAGAGCCCTGGCAAGCAGGAGAAAAACATGTTTTAACTCTTTATCCTCTACCAGATTGCAGCGGTTAATTGCCCCGTTATTTTCCACCACATTCACATTTCCAGACCATTACGGGAATCGTTAATTTTTATGCTGTTTTGAGCCGTTTGATTAGCTGGTGTGGCTCACAGTGGGCTCCTGTTGCCCGGTGAAAGGAGAGATGCTTATCAAACTAATACCGACCCTACAGCTGAAGGCGTTCAGTTGTGAGGTCACCAGGATCGTTGCTGCTGTGCTTTGCCAGGGGTTGTGGGCTACACCAGATGTCACTGGAACACACCAACACAATTAAATACACACACACTCACACATGCAAGGACACACAAGTACACACACACACAAAGAGAGAGAGGGGGAGAGAGAGAGAGAGAGAGAGAAACCATTACAAAGCAGTAGTTGCATGTTGCCAAAGAGTCATCTGATTTGTTTGGTATGCCCCACAATCCACATAACTCCAGAAAAAAACGTTCTGTGCAGAAATCAGTGAGAGGGAGTGAGAGAGACAGAGAGAGGCTTCGGGAGAGAACGCCAGTGAAAGAGACAGAGGTTTAGAGGTGGAGAGGAAGAGAGAGATAGAATTTGAGAGATAGCACGGTCTCATTGGTGAATATTAACAGAGTTCCACATCGAGCCAGCACCGCCTGACCGCATCTCCTCAGGGCTCTGAATGATTACCACAACCCCGTCTCTGTGCCTCGGAGAGGGGCAATGGGCTCCCCCCTCGGCCCCTGTTTACTCCCAATCACATCCAGGCTCTGTGGCCAGAAAACAAGCAACTAAAGCGCTCCTGTCCCACTGTGGCACGCTCACTGGGATGCACCTAATGGTTTAAACAGAGATCTTCTCACTGTGATTTTGGGGGATTGGGAGGGAGCAGGGGTGCAAGTAAGGGGAGCCCCTTCATTTTGGGCTCAGTTCATGAAATCAAATGAGCCACAGGTAGGTGGGGATGGAGGTGGTGCGGGGTGAATTTTCTTTCTTCCCTGACTTTTTAATCCTCCCATTTGTTTTTGGCGAGCCTTGCTCACTCCTTCACTTCACTTCCTGATCCATCTCCCCTGATCCTAGAGCAGTTCCTTGAACTCAGTAGGCCCTCCCTGATCACTTGATCCCTGTGCATTAACTCACTGGATTCCTCCCCATGACCTCAATGGCTCCTAGTTCTCTGCCTCATGGGATCTCTTCCCTATCGGCTCTCCGGCTCCCTGTCTATCCAAGCCCCACTTTGCAGTCAGTCCATGTCAGCACATGTGAATATGTCAGTGGAGGCTACTGCATGTCTGTGAAGGTGCAATAATGAGTTGACTGGTTGCCATTTGGCTAAACCACTTAGCTACTGGTGCGAGCATCTTACAATGCTCCTTATTACAATTTTTTATATACTGTTAACCACCATCAACCACTGTGCACCATCAAAATTGCAAAGGGGGCCCTAGTTTCCTAGTTTCTTATTTCCTAGTTGCCCAGAGAACTGTTCAGACGCCTCTGTCTGCTTGGCCAATGAGGGTATTGTGTTGAGGGCTGTCCAGGCTGCAGTTAAAGTGTTTTCCACTCAGACATGAAGAAGGCAGCAATTGACACCAGCCCAGGCCTGCCATTCAGTTGGGTCAAAGAGCAGGCCCGTCCCTGACTGCTATGTGTCTGCTATGCCTTATGCAATTAGAGTATCTTAACTCTGTACGGGTGTGTGTGTGTGTGTGGGAGAGAGAGCACATACCATATATATGTCTATTTACCTATCTGTGTGCCAGTACAGTGCACTGAACTTGCACAGCTGTTTGTATGAGATCATGTTTTGCTCCTTTGAGTGTGAGTGTCTGTGTCTGTGTATGTGTATGTGTATGTGAGTGCTGGGAAGTAAAAGTTGTGGCTTTAGCATGGAAGTGATCAAATTACTGTTTTATTGTCAGTGTGTGTGTGTATGTGTGTGTGTGTGTCACTGTGCGCTTTCTACCAGTATGCTGACTCTTTCCCTACTTGTCTGTGTTGACCTATGTGTTTGTGAATGACTACGCACAATGAGTTGAATTTTACCCTCCCTGTCTGTGCAGACCTATGTACAGACCTGTGTGTGTGTGTGTGTGTTTGTGTTTGTGTTTGTGTTTGTGTTTGTGTGTGTCTGTGTGTGTGTATTCTGATTCTGCCAGTGTTGACTGCTCTCCATCCTGGTCCTTGCAGGCTTGTGCCCACCGCTGGAAGAATGTCTACTATAAGTCTGAGCACATCCTCCCCCATGGGTACTGTTCTGTCATCTCTCCTACACTGCAGGGCCACACGCAGCCGCTCATCCCCTGCTATGAAGGTACGTCTCAGACGCCCTCCCCCTCAACTGCTGCTCATCTCTACTCAGTCTACTCTACCATTATATAGATCCCTCAGGTATAATAAAACAAGCTCACACATACATGGATGCTACCAACCAGACTCTTTTGATGTGACAGCATGGAATGAGACCACAAACAGACCAAGTTTAAGTATGGAGATTGATGACATCACTGGATTCTATACAGTATAAATACAGGCCCAGTGCTGCCCTCAGGTAACAAGCCGCACCTGTGTATAACTCAGACAGGCAGGCAGTAACGGGCTGGCCTGTAACATATACATGCATACACATACATACACACACACATATATATATGTATACTACTGTATGTACAGTACCTATATATATATATATATGCATGTTGTCATGCATTTCAGGGCTCTGATCGATTTAAGACTGTGTTGTAAATTAATAATTTCTGATTGATAGTTGAATGCCATTTCTGTAACTGTGTTTGGCTGATGATCGTTGCTGCTGTGCTTTGCCAGGGGAGGTTTCTGTAGTGTTGTGGTCAATTGTTCTACACATATTGTGCTTGAACACCCCGGACAACAAATAACAAGGTATTCCTGCTTGCCTCTCCCTCTGTGGATTGGGAATAGTTTTAGCACTTTCACCACACACCACAAGTAAGCACAAGTGAAAAAGATCAACAGCAAGAAGAGAATTTCTCATAATCGCATGGCTGCACAAAAAAAGTTCAGTGTCATGTAAGCATTTCATAATCTGCTTTTATTTGACATATGCTGCAGAGCTCTGTCCCGCTGGATGGGGAATAAGGGGGATATGGAGAGTGGAGAGGAGATGCTCTTGAGCCGTCTCGAGCTTCTGCTTTCAGGAGCCAGTGAACAGGGGCGATTTGTTTTAGTGTGCACCCTGGCGAGGGGCTGAGGGAATTTGTCATGGCACAGGTTGTTGCTGCGCCCTGACAAACTCCTGATGAGTTATGGCGCTTCGCCTTAATCCAAACCCGCTCCCATGTTTTGGCATCAAATGGATGGCACAAGCAGCACCTTGAAGTGCTCTCTCTCTCTCTCTCTCTCTCTTCTCTCTCTCTCTCTCTCTCAACACAAGTGAGCAAGAGAAAGAAATATGAGTCTGTAGATGAGTGAGCGAGTGAGGGTTAGCGTACAAACACTCTGGAAAGACGCAGCACCTGGCGACTTCAAGGGCACATGCTGGTTTATGCGCCAGGGGTGAAAAGACCCTCTCCTACAAGGAAAATGTTTAGATGGAATAATGGTAGTGGATGCTGAATGTAAAAACAGTAATTGGCTCTGAGCGTGCAGACCACCCCGTATTAACAGGGTGTAAAAGGACTGATGTGATTGGCTCGACGCATGCCATAAATTACGTAGTAGCTTTGTTTTTATTGGATGTCCCTCGGCTCGCCGTGCCACACAGTCCTGTTCAATTAGCCTCCCTTTGGAAAGGCATTATCATAAATCATAAAAACGTCTCTCACCATCACCATCACCATCTGCTGCGCACCACGAGACTCAGGAACCTTACAAGATTTGTTTTGGTTATGTAGATCTCTCTCTCTCTCTCTCTCTCCCCCCCCCTCTCTCTCTCCCTCTCTCTCTCTTTCTTTCTCTCTCTTTCTCTCTGTCCCCCAGCCCATGGGTCACTGCGTCAGTCATTTGCTTCCTTCCGTTGCTGCGTTCCTCTCAGCTGGCTGTTGCACTCAGCTCAGGCATATCCTCCTCTGTACCATTTGCAGGCATCCAAACTCAATATTTTCCTGTAATATGAGAGCACAGTACTCATCCCTTCTCTCTCTCACACACATACACACGCACACAAGCACAGAGGGAGACACACACACATGCACATTCACCCCCTCACCCCCCAAAGTGTGAGTTTTTGTTGAATGTGGCGTAGCGCCGTTTGTTCGGCGAGGGAGACTGCTTTCTGCCCCCAGATTCCTCTTGGCCAGAGCCCCGCAGCTTTGACTAACTCCATATGGAATGCAGGAAGGCCTCCAGTTACTGCTGGCTCAGGCGCACAGTGAAATAATTTGTGGTTTGTTTTTTCTTGCAGACCATAAGAAGATGTATGGGGAAGAGCATGGCTCGTGCCAAGCGGGGATAGCAGGCGTTTTTACTGAGGTCAGTGACAGTGCACGTTTGTATGTTCGATGTTGCTACCTCCCCATACCAGCCCACCTCTCCACCATACACACAAACACACACACATACACACACAACCCCCCATCATCTCCCTGTCCAATCATCTTGTGTGTCTGTGGTCTGAGTTAGTTCCCTCTGCTTGGATTCTGAAGGTTGTTGCTTCCACTATGATGCTTCACTATGATGATGTTTCCCAGCACGTGCCAAGAATGGACTGTCGGTTTTTGTGTTTTCGAAAAAAATGTGTTTCTTTGTGACGGCGTAACATGACATGGCTGCTATTTCTGATGTTTTTATTGGTATGCGATTCAGACGTCCCTTGACAAATTGTGCCGTGTTGTCCATCACGGGTGGAAAAAGGCAGAATTTCTGTGTGGTGTATATGTCATAGTTCTGACGTGTTTTCATGACACGACGAAGGAAAATTGATCTTGCCGCTAGGGCTTTGTAGAGTTATTTGGATTGTCTTGCAGTCTTTTCTAAAGTACAGCCAATCCATTAATGTGCTATCCAAGAATGTTTGGAGAAGTTACTAGAACAATACCTGACAGAAGTGATGCCCAGTCCAAAGGTCATTATTCAGAGCAAAACAGATTCTTTCCACTCTAAAAAGGAGATGGCTGACACATCTTAGAAGAGGTGAGGGGACCTGCAAAAAGAGGTGAATGTGATATTTCTGAGAGCCACATAAGTACAATAATTGAAACCGCATGCTTAACATTAATGTTGAAGTAGCTCGTAACACATTACATAACAGTAAAGTTGCTGGTTGATGTTTTGACATTGAAATCGAAGGTGCTGAGCTTTTTTATTGTTCATTTTTTATTCGTTTTCTTTTACACAAATGTTGAGGGGCCTCTCTGTCGGCCATGTTCCCAACAACAGTCAGCACATGTTCAGGATATAAGTGGCAAGTGTAGAATCAGTCAGGTATGAATCAGTTGATTCTCTCCTCCGTGCCTGAAGCAAAGCGCCAGCATGGGTCATTCCTTAGATCTCCCCCCTCATACTGAGTCACTGGCCCTGATGTACACTTTTTTGGATGAGGATCTCAGACCCGTTCAATCACAACCAGATGGGTTCTCTGCAAAAAAAAAGGAAATTCCTGTGTTTGTGTCCGAGGGTGACAGTTTAGTCACTGGCTTTTCAATGGGAGCGAGTTTGACCGTGATGACCTCCCATGCGCACCAAAGCTTTTTTCCTCTTCCTCATCCTCTCCTCTCGCCTTTCTTCTTGCTTGTCCGGAAAGCCCCTAGAATGTTTTGCAGACAGCGTCCCATCTGTTTTGAGGTGATCACCAAACAACAATGCCAAATGGCACAAATAAGCTCGTAATCCGAGCACCCCTGTGAGTTAAAACCGAGGGGCTTGTCCCCGAGTTCAAACGCCCACTGCAAACAAGCAGGAGGAAATTGGAAAAGCACACCAACCTGGATTCCACAGGCTGGCCTTTTCCCTACTTGAATTCTTACCCCCTCGTAATACCGCCACAGACTTGGATTAGAGTGCCACTGACTCTGGTTCAGTCAGCGCTCCAAACGCTCCGCAACTTGGAGGAGGGAAAAAGGACAACTTCAAAGTGCAGAATGGTGGAGTTCACAGACACGCTTGAGGGATCAAGAGAGAAAGTGACAGCTGGCATTTTGCGCTTGCACTCTGGTTAGCCGAAGATAACACACCGCTTGGTTTTTGTGGCCATGGGTTAACCAAGACCACACACACACACACAAACACATACACACACACACACATCTGTCCTGACACACCACCAGTGTATTTTCACAGGAGGAAATGAGAGCGCACTGAGGTGAGACAATAAATGAATGAATGAATGAATGAATGACAAATGGAAACTATTGTTTTCCCTATATACTTTTTATCATTTGTACTGTAATTTGAGATCTGGTATGAGTTGGTTAAGGGGTCACCATGTGTTGGGGGTGGGGGGGGTTATAATTTGTGTGTTGTTGATATTTAGTGTTGTACCTACTTCTGAAAATCAAAAAAAAGTATATATATTGTTTTCTCTTGATTTGGAAACAGGCTCTTTAAGTGCTTGTGGTCGTTTCAGGAGCTTGTTGTGATGGGGGCTCCAGGTTCGTACTACTGGACTGGGACAGTAAAAGTGTTCAACATGTCTTCCAAGACACTTTACAAACTCGGCAAAGATGATGTGACTTCCCACAGATACAGCTATTTAGGTAGGAATTTCCCACAGTCCTTCCCCCCACAGTAAACTTGTAAAAGCAGGAAACTTGCAACAGCTAACTAACAGCTCTATATGTTTCATATATATATATATCTTTAAGTGCTTGTGGTCGTTTCAGGAGCTTGTTGTGATGGGGGCTCCAGGTTCGTACTACTGGACTGGGACAGTAAAAGTGTTCAACATGTCTTACAAGACACTTTACAAACTCGAAAGATGTTGACTCACAGATACAGCTATTTAGGTAGGAATTTCCCACAGTCCTTCCCCCCACAGTAAACTTGTAAAAGCAGGAAACTTGCAACAGCTAACTAACAGCTCTATATGTTTCATATATATATATATATATATACATACTCTAGCTCAGGATGTTTCATGTCCTCACTGCATTCCTGGCACTGTATTTGTGGTATGGCAGCATAACACAGTAATATAAGCTATAATAATATAAACTCCAAAGGTGTGACATTGCCAAACCCATTCTAGAGTGCAGTGGCTAGCAGCAGGCGGTTTGTTTGATCTCTCTTCACTCAAACTTTTCTCTTCTATCTCTTCTTTTCTCCTCTCCTTCTTTCCTTTCTTTCCTGCTCTTCTCCTCTCCTCCTCCTCACTGTATCCCCCTTCCTCCTCCAGGGTATGCAGTGACTGCTGGGCACTTTTCTTCCCCCAACACCATTGATGTGGCTGCTGGAGCGCCCCAGGATAGCGGGGGTGGAAAGGTACTGAGTAGCCTGGAGTAATCTGCTTAGCCAAAAAAACAAACAAAAAAAAAACAACTCAGATTTATACATCAAAGTGGAAGCATATAAATTATGTTATGCAAGTTCTGGCAGTTGAAAGTGGGATTGTCCATTTGAAATTATGTGCTTTAGAGTACAGTTTAAATTTCTTCCAGTTTGACAATGAAGTGAAGTGGCTCATTCAGAATGTTTACACTTCATTCAGGATCAGAATGTTTACTCATACGACAAATGTTTAATAAAGCTTGGTGGGGTAGCATGACATAATGTGTTAGTTGGTTGGTGTAGGTTGGCATGGGGACAGAGACTGCTGGTGCCAGGCTAGCGCTGTTGAAAGGAAGCTTGAGGAGGACCGGTTTGATCTGGTCCCATCTGCCTCTCCTGCAAATGAAGCTCCTGAATTAGTCTACACAAGAGGAGTTAATTACATCAAATGAAATTTAATTTGAGCCGTGATGACCACTAACTGTTTCTTCTTTCCCCAGGTGTATATTTTTAGAATCGAGGGCTCATCACTGGTCAAAATTTTTCAAGCCTCAGGGAAAATGGTAGGTGTTTTACCCTACACCCTCACACACACTCAGCTGGGGTGATTGGTGAAAACATTTCATAGCTGTGGGAAAAGCAACCACACTGTTTGCAGGAGGAGATATTTTAAAAAGATTTCATTGTCCTCATGTAATGGTAGATTTGCATGCGATACAACAGCTATGTATGTGCATTTCCAAAGTAAACATGATTCAGGTTCTGTTTCCTTTCCATAAACATTCACCATCATCTTGTGTGTTTTGGGAAGAAAATGTTGACAAAATGTGTTAAGTAGTTTTCCTTTGAGAGCTCCATGAGGTATATGTTTGTCTGTTTATAGAAAGAAGTGCCTGAAGAGAGGAACTCTTGCAGTGGCGCTACCCATGTTAAACATCCGACTACAGTCACTCTATGGCCAAATGGCTCCCATAGCATAACATGCATGCATAATGTTTGTAAACAGCCTTCTTCACGGCTTATGTTATTATAATCGCGATGCCGTTCTCAGAAAGTTAGAGAGTTAGGCGATGACAGGAGGTTCTCTGAAGGTTCTTGACTGTATGGTGTCTGCATAACCTGACCCAAAGCTCTGTGTGTCTCTGTGGCTTGCTTTCAGATGGGCTCTTACTATGGCTCCTCATTGTGTGCAGTTGATCTGAATGGGGATGGGCTGTCTGACCTGCTGGTGGGAGCCCCCATGCATAGCCATCAGCGGGATGAGGGCCAGGTCACTGTCTATCTCAGCTATGGCAATGTAAGTGTTTTCATAGGTGTGTGTGTGTGTGTGTGTGTGTGTGTATGAGAGAGAGTGTGATAGTTAGACACTGTGAATTTTTGTACTTCATTCACTTAATGTATTTGGTGTCTTCTGCTTGTTCTTTGAGAGGCTCTTTGGTTTGAAAGTCTCTGATTGGTTGAATTACTCTTAACCATTACTCTTAGCCATTCTCTAACCATGTTGAATTATAACCATCTCTTGATGTCAAAAGGGAGCCATGGATGAAACTGCGGTCTTGAATGGGGACAATGCTTACAATGCCCATTTTGGAGAATGCATCGCCGCCATCGGGGACATCGATGATGATGGTTACCAAGGTCAGTGTGTGTTATTTACAGTCAGTCATGAATATCTGTTCATATGTAGTGTATAAAACACAAGCCTGCGCTGCTCTGTTATGTATGGCGTAAACTTTGAGAATGCACTTAACAATTTAATTTCTCTGCACTATTGCACTTTCAACTTAAAATGGTGCAGTTTCTATGTTAGCAATATGCACTTCTTGTTCGTTCTTTCATTGTGTTATAGCTTGAATGTTATCCTCTTTTGTAAGTCGCTTTGGATAAAAGCGTCTGCTAAATTCCTAAATGTAAATGGAAATGTAACGTTTTCATTGGGATTGCCGTATGTGTTTGACTTGGGAGCATCTGCTCCCATCTCTCATCTGCAAGAGTTGTTAGCATTATCACCCAAAGACATTTGTTATTTCCCATGATACGTATTCAAAACATTTTTGTTCCTTATTGTGTTTAAGGACATTCCAGGAAAAAAATGTCCAAATTTAATCAATCTGGACCGTGTACCGTAAAATCGTTTTTTTATCTCTTGTCGGGGGTCTCTCACGCTCACGTCCAAAATTCCTCCTGAGAGATGAACACCCCAAAGTGAATAATAACCTGAGAGAGCATTACTTTCTGGCGTTGCTCTTCCATGCCTTTCATAGCCTGAAATTGCACTATAATTTTCACTCCTGTTTGATGCTGTAACCGAAGCACTTGTGTGAAAAGCTATGAAGGAACCAAACGTGGATTCTGCCATGTCAGGGGTTTTGTGTTCAATGAGACTGGCTTTTCGGAGAGTGTCCTCATTATGCCATAATGGATGCTCGAATGTTTAAAGTGAACATGAGAAGGCATGCTGTTTTAATTATTGTGTAGTGGTGGGATTCTTCTAGACATTTTTCCCCTTTCTTCACTCTTTCACTGTTTTCCTCTCCCTCTTTCTCTCTCTCTCTCTCTCTCTCTCTCTCACTCTCTCACACACACACACACACACACATTCACTCAAAACATATCCTGCCATTTTTCCTGGCACTTTGCGAGCCAATCATAGGCTTTTCTTGGCACGAGCTGTACACTCGAGAGCAAGGAAGCTTGAAGTTATTTTCTGGTCTCAGTTCATACTCCCCCCTCCAACCGCCACCACCACCACCCCCCCCCCCCCTTGTTATTCCGATAGGACTCAGGGTGCTCGCTCATAGCAAAGCCTCCATATCTGATATGCAGAGAGGAGCTCGAGTTTTCTCCGCAGCTTGAGGGTTGAGCTTGTGAATCATTTAAGAGTAATTGACCTTGAAGAGCCCACGAGTGAAGTGCTGAATTTAAATACCTGCTCTTCCAAACCAAACAAGGAGCCTCTTTGCAGTCAGGCAGGCAGGCAGTCAGGACCCGCCACTGTTTGTAAAGTCCACCGCATGGGCACTACAGTAGCCTCGGTAAGAATGACTCGCCGGCCGAATGGTTTAGTGGGTGGGCCTGGCGATAGGTTTTTGTATTCCTGGACGGCGTACGTGTAAGTGTTAAAAAGACGCAATGTGCTACGATTTAGCCTTCTGACCTCTGAGATATTTGGTGTGCTTGTAACATTCGAGTTATTTGACAGTGAAATGCAAGCTGGTAAATATCCACATCTAAATGAGCTCAGTTAACCTGTCTGAGTAACAAAGGAATAGTCCTGAAAATTGCCAGGGTTTCCCTAGAGCTTCTTTTAAGTGGTGAATCTGAAACATTTCTGGGTACTGCAAAGCATGACAAAGGAGTGTTGTTCTACAGGTTAGAAGGTCAGTTTTCCACATGTTTTGTTTAGACAGGACAGGACCTGTTCATGTAAGTCCAGTAAGGCGTGTTCTTTATGGAGCTGTTTCCACTGGTGCAGAAGTCGCGCTGTCTTTATGAGGGTGGACAACACTTAAGTCTCCATTAAGTGAGTTAATGGTGTGTGTTGGCCAAGCAGGATCAGGCTTCATGCAAACAGGAGGGGGTTTATGGGGGTCCCGACACACACTGGACAGCGCTGTGCCATGCGATTCCAAGCGTGCCTTTAACTGGCCATGTTTACTTTTCTCCAGATGGGGTGCGAGGTCTGTGTCATCTGTTCTCATCACCCTCTCTGCCTCCCCTCACTCTTTTTTTTTTACTCTCCCTCCCTCTCTCACTTTCATTGTCTGTCTCTCTCTTTCTCTTTCTCTCGCTCATTTCTGTCTCTGTCTTGACTCTCTCTCTATCTCTTGTACTCTCTCTCTTTTCTGTCTGCCTCCTGTACTCTCTTTGCCCCCCCCCCTCTCTCTACTGTAGATGTAGCAATAGGAGCTCCCAAGGAAGATGACTATGGTGGAGCGGTGTACATTTACCATGGGGACGCCAAGGGGATCACCAGCAAATACTCCATGGTAATCTCTCCTATCTGTCAGCACTATGTCTTTGGAAGGGGAGGAGGAGAGGCACACTTGGATCTCTGCCCTGTGTAAAGTCATCATAAAACAAGCAGAAAGACCCCTGGAAAGCTTATTGGTCTTGCCACAGAGCAAACATGGCTAGCTGCTAATGTTACATCTATTGATGGCTGATACATCATCAGGTGACACCCACCATCATTGTTTTTGGCCACAGACATTTCAAACCAGAGCTATTCATAGATACTATTATGCCTGTATTTGGTCTGAAAATATACTCTGCTGGCAGTAGAAATAATCAGAAGAATCATACATTGTTTATAATTGCGGTAACTATTGGCCAAGATTGTAATAATGGTAATCTAATTGGGTTGCACAAAGTTTGGTGTGTTACAGACAGTCAATGATTAGCTGTATCGAGTAGCAGTGTATCCATCAAACTGTGATATATGAGTCTACAATTGCCATCTCTGTGTTAGGGAATTGATCTGAGCAAAGGAGGTCTGGGGTATACTTACTTCCCACATACACAAGGGATTGGGGTTCATGTGGAGTTTGTGAATGTGGGTGGGATTGGTGGGTAAGAAAGGGTCAGAGCGCTCAACCCAGACAGTGATGGATGAATCCCAGCTCTGGGAGATGTTGTGATCAATGCGTCTGATTGTCACCTTGATTGATTACCCACAGAGGCTGTCTGGACACAGCGTTAGCCCAGGTCTGAGGATGTTTGGCCAGTCCATCTCTGGGAATGTGGACATGGATGGAAACGGCTACCCAGGTTTGGCACTCTTCACCGTACCCTCACGGCATAGATTTACCGACCGGCACAAACATTTTTTAACTTCAGACCCATGCAGAATTGGAGCTTGTTGAGAATGCTTTGATATCCAGGCAACCAGACACTGGATCCATTTGCTGGTAACACGGAGGCACCTTGGTGGGTTTTTCATCTTAGGAACAACAACTGCAGCAACAACAACATAAAACATAACAACAAAAACAAACAAAACAAACAAAAACAAAACAAAAACAACAACCTAACAAATCAGTCACTCTCTCGCAGTGACAAGTGTGAAGAAATGTAGTGCTGTCTTAATTTCCAATGGAGCCTTTTAACACATTCCACTGTTGGGATAGCTATCCGCGTGATGTTGTGGTATTTTGTTTACAGCATTCCTCTCTGGACACTTGCACATTTATGGGTATACCAAAAAGAAAGAAAAGCACAACGTAAAACAAACGTTACCATTCATGGCTCTGGTTCTTTCTATGAGTTCTTTCTATAAGTACAAGAAGTGTAAATGATACATGCTTCATTTGTTTAGTGGCAGAAGACGTAACTCTTCTGTCAATTTTCGTTTGTCGTTTCGTTGGGACAGGGATCCACAAATGCTTAGTGTCACACTCATGACATGACACTCTTACTCATTGAACCAGTTGAGCCCTGAACACCAATGGCATTCTCTTCTTTGTTTTTTTTATCACAGATGTGACAATAGGAGCTTTCATGACTGATAGTGTGGTTCTGCTAAGGTGAGTGAAATCTCCAACTGCTGTTGAATTCAGTGGTTGTTGAGTTCCCGTGGCCTATTATTTCCTCTGATGTGATGTTGTTTCCACAGGACCCGGCCTGTCATCACCGTGGAGGTGTCCATCCTCCTGCCCACTTCCATCAACATCACGGTGCCTTGGTGTCACGAGGGTCCTCAGCACCTCAACTGCTTCAACGTCACCACCTGCTTTCGCTTCAGGGGCAAACAGGTTCCTGGCCAGATCGGTGAGGAAGTTATGAATCAGTCATCAATCTTCATTTTGATCCATCATGTCTTTGAAGCACCTTTGTGGTCTTCCGATCTAATCCAATTTACTTCATAAACCAATGGACCAGATTCAGAATTTGATTCCAGTTCTAGAATTTATTTATAGTTGTATCCCGGATAAGCACAATATTACCTCATAATTACCTCAAACTACGGATGATGTCAGGACTTGAGGAGCTGAGCGTTGTCATTGGTCAGTTGGTGGGTGTGAGTAGTGACACTCAAGTAGTGTGGTCAATGAGCTCCCTCAGTGCAATGTGTGTTTGTATTGGTTGGGTGAGGAGTGGCTGTGCATATGACCCATCCAGCTGGGTGGGGTTTGTTTTTTTATGAGTGACTGACAGCGCGTGGGGTCTGTTACATAAAGAGGTTGCGGGAGTTAGAGGAGCGAGAATAAGGACCGGTCTGTTTGTCCGTTTGGCATCGCCGCTGGAAAACTGCAGCACCTTGGGCCTGGTGACGCCCTAACGACACCCGCCCTTCCGTCGGCAAAGTGAGGTCACCATATCCCTTGTTAGTTTTCATTTTATCTTCTATTTTTTTTCAATGGAGAAAACTGTGTGCTTTTCTCAAGCACAAGCCCTCCCAGAGTTTCCTCTACAAGCACCAACACCCTGTGAGGCAACCAGAATTCAAACCTGCAGTTTTTCATTTCTCTCGTCGTTTTTTTTCCCTCCCTCTTTCTCTCTCTCTCTCTTCCTCTTTCTGGATGAGGAGCAACTCTTTGGCACTAGAAGGGTGTTCCACACAAGCATTGCTCAACCCTGACCTCATCCACATGATTTCACATCTACATTTTAAGCAGCTCCTAAACACTGACTATCCTCTCTGTGAGGAGGAAAAGCGCAATTCAAAATGGGGACTAATTGGACCGAGTCCCAGCGTTGTGTCGGTTCTCTATCAGTGTGGGAATTAAGCCTGTTAAGTTTTGACTAAGTGCCACCCCTTGCAAAATGCATGATATAAGGGGTTATTTTTAACCGCAGTGTCCACAGACGCTTTCTGTTTAAACCCATGTGTTAGTATTTGAACCAATGAGTCATGTCCTGTGTGCATGTGTGTGTGTGTGTGTGCGTGTGTGTGTGTGTGTGTGGGTGGGTGTAATACATTTACTGTACCCCTGATTTGCCTGTGGGCCTCCCTTTCTCTCTCCTTCTCGCTCCCTCTCTCTCTTTCTCTTCCTCTCTCTCTTTCTTTCTTTCTTTCTTTCTTTCTCTCTCCACCTCGCCCCCTCTGTGTTCAGAGTTGCTGTACAACCTCACAGCCGATGTGGACAAGAGGCAGAGGGGCCAGCCCTCACGCATCTACTTCACCCACAGCAGAGACCAGACCACCATTTTGAGCCAGGCCCTCAGTCTGGACGTCAACCAGCAGGAGTGCCACCACTACACCGCACATGTCCGGGTGAGTCTCCATCCAGACATGAACCAAGGAGGGGTGTGTGTGTGTGTGTGTGTGTGTGTGTGTGTGTTTGGGGAGGCACATGTCCAGTAGCTTTGGCTCTGACCCCTCAAGCCGGTTCAAAGGCCGGAGTTTTCAACCAACACACAGCTCACAGCCTGACTTCAGCCCATGTGATGGCTGTTGTTGTTTGTGTGTTTCCATGACCAAGCTGGGTTTTTTTTATGTGAACATTTTTCTGAACATTTCCCATATTTGTCGGGCCAAACCATGCTGTTTTCCAATTTCATTCTGCACTGTTTGTGCAAGTAGGAGTCTGAGTCTGCGTGTGTGTGTGTGTGTGTGTATGTCACTCCACTTTTCTCTAGTCTAGACCAACCATAAAAATTCTATTTTTGGTTATTTTTATTCACAGTGATCAATATGTCGCCAAGTGAAATAGTCTTGGCTCCATTTTTCCTCCAAAAAACGTCTATGAAGTAAAGTATTAGACTTTTGGCTCTCACTGACAGCACAGGGCCCCAATATCCAATCGTGGGGATTGCAGCTGTGCTCATGCAAACATATGCATACAATCACAACTCACAAAGCTAATTGCCCATTAGACAAGTCATACTCGGATCAGGACTTGAAGCCTCAGGGCACGTAGGGTCTCGTCTGAATTCACCTCATTATATGTCAGCCACACATCCTCACCCTAAAGCAAGCAGATGTAAATAACATGGAGGCTGTTATTGAGCCTCCTAGCCTCATGCTCAGTCTCTGACTCTAAAGGGGTTTATCACTGACCAGGCCCCTGTTCAGGCTCCACGGTTGCTGCATAGTCGCCCTTTTGTTGTCTGTCCTAATTGGCCCATTTGTGAGCAGGAGCCACAGCACAGAGAGCCGTGGCCTGAGGGTCGCCAGCTAAATAGCGGCTGCTAACAAGAGAGCTCACACAAAGACTGTGTGCTATATGCAGGCTAGATTTATAGGCCACTACAGGCCTTCCCTCTCTCTCTCTCTCTCTCTAGGGGGAACTTGAAGCAAGAGAGCAGAAGTGTTGGCACAAGTATTTTCATATTGCTCATTCTGCTTCGTACACCTAGATAGAACATGCGCAGCACACATGCACACACACACTCTCACAATAACTACCACATACTTGCACAGGCATCTAAAGTGTGAATTTTGTCAAAGAGACCAAAATTCACCTATATTCTCTCGCTCAAAAGCATCATCAATACTGGCACCCCTCTTGAGTTGCCAGGTGCTAAGATGCCTTTCACTGCCTTTGACACATAAAGGTGACAGGTGACACAGTGTTAAAGCAATGTGATGCACAAAATCAGGCAACTTGAAGTATGTCATCAGTATGTCATGTCAACTTATAGGAGATCAGCTGAGTGATGAGAAAGGTTGTTTTGACACTCCCTGGTTCTCATGTGACAGCAGCCACATATATAGGCCATGCATGTGAACTCGACAGTGGCTGTCCATCATTCCTTGCCAGCTGTTCTTTCTGTGTATGCAAACAAAGCACAGTAAAGAGACACCACTAAACACAGTGAATTGGCTGTTTATTTACCAGATCCACCACACCAAGTGACACTTACGGTTAATCGTTTGGGTTTATTTAGAAAAGTACATTCTTGAGGTGTCTTCACAGAGCAGATTGGGGGGGGCTGTGTTTATGTGTATTTAGGACTAGAATACTATTGGATTTTTTGTGTGGGGCTGATTTATTGTAGCGAGTAGGATGTTTTGCATAGGAGTAATAACTGAGCTCGTTTTGAGCTCTGAACAGCTTAGATGTGTGTGGGCCAGAGCATGAGAGTGGTTGAGGATCTGATGTCGCCCTTGCATAGTTGGCATCTCTGGGCAAACTCTAATGTGTGAATGGGATAAACAGACTTCGAAGCGAATGAAGACAGCCTATTAATCTTCTACAGGCTCTGTTGTATATGTGTGTGTGTGTGTGCGCGTGCATGCGTGTGCGTGTGTGTATGTGTGAGCGAGAGAAAGAGAACACTGTACAGGCTGTGTTGTGCGAGCATACGCTGAGAATCCGACGCATTTTTTATTTGCGTCTTGCTTAACAAAATCTTATATGCTGGTTTTCTGCTTAATTTGAATGAAAATCCAGCAAAGTAGGACAACAGAGGGACGAAGGCAAGAGGAAACTGCTTGAAGTGGAAGCCCCAAACAAACCTAATGTGCCTGTGGTCACCCCGGTATTTGTGGCATCTGGGGTTTAGTAGAAGAGGTTGAGGAGTGGGGGTAGGCTACAGCAAACAGTTCCTATAGCTTGGACCCACCAAGCTCTAGCAGACCCACCATTATCTAAACTATTTCCCTGGGGCTCAGTTCACAGTGGAAAACATGCACTGAAGGATGGGTGATTGCAAAGTGAAATTCAAATATATGAATTACCAGAAGCTTTGAAACATTCTGAAACAGTGGACTGACAGGTTGCTGAGGGCAAACTGTGGGTACTATAAGAGAGGTCAACAGGACCTCTCTATAGCCTGAATGGGGGGGGGGTGGTGTACACAAGGCCATGCTTCAACGACTGACAGTCTCTTCCCTGCATGCCATAAAATCCCAAACGTCTCTGACAACTGCAACACTCCATAGCTCCCACCACCCATGTGCCGGCCATTGGTGAAAGATTCTTTCATTTTGTGCAGATTTCTGTTTGAGTCGAGATGCTGTTTGAGTTGGCCAAATTGCTGTGTTTGAAGTACGTGCGGAACCAGCAGTCATGGCCATGAGGTGTCTGGCCTTGTTTAGTCTGGCCTGGCCAGACATGGTTATTGTTGGATTTAGATTATAGATAGCCATGCATTTATTGTGTTGATTGAGGAGCAAATATGCTATTGGCCTGTTAGCACTCTCCGCCAGTGACATACAATTACTTGCATGCACCATTTGCCTAAACACGTCAAACGGTGGGTGACATACTACTAAACCACATAGCGTGCCTGTTGCTTTATGTTGGTGGTGGCAAATGGAGGTGTTTTTAGAAAGGTGAATAATTATGTAGAATTATGTATAATTATGTATTTTCTATCTTAATGTTGTATGTGTATAAATTCAGTTATGGTGAGTTAGATTGATTCTGTCTGTATCTTTCCAAAACAAAGGTCTGATGTATTAGAAGTAGCCAATCAAAATAAGAATGCTAAAAGGTAATACCTTACCAAATCTTGATGCATATGATTTTTTAAAATGTCTCTTTCGTAAATTTGCTGATTTGGCCTGAAACACTTGAGCATGTGTGTGTGTGTGTGTGTCTGTGTGTGTGTGAGTGAGTAACATCATTGCTTGTGTCAGTGTAAAGAAACAAAATTGACTATCATCAAACCTGATTTGCCCGCCATCTCGGGGGGCCGTCGTCCTGGGCCAATCCTCTCATTTATCTAGCTCGAGTGTCTGCCCACATCAACCAGGCCTCCCATTCGCTAGCAGAGGTATGCTAATGGAAACCAGCTGGTGCCTCACTAGATTCTCTCAGGGGCTTGTGTCTGTGTGTGTGTCTGTGTGTGTGTGTCTACTGCACCCCCTCCCCTTCTCCTACCTCTGTCCCCCTGCCCTCAAAACGTGCTGTGAAAACAGCGAACCCCGCTATGGCAGCTCACGTCACAGAGGGTTTGTGAGCTTATGTTGTGTCAACGGGCCCCGGCACTCTGGGCTTGGCTTTGGTGATGGAAAAGTGGCTGGGGGTTTGGTTGACTGCCCTTACTCTGACACGTGAGCGCATGGTCAGTCCTCACCCTGACCTTGTGTGGAAGGGGAAAACTGAACTGCAGCTCAGGATAGCAACCAACAGAGTGGAGGAACGCTAATGTAAAAGAAGTGTCTTTACGTCTGTTGTACAGTTGCACAGTATGGTATTGTAATAAATCCAGAAAACAGATTAAATCAAGGAAATCCTGCTTCACGTTATACGAGACTTAATTATTTCTGCAGTTATTATTCCAGTTGTAAGTTTGAGAAGGAGTATTATGGGAGGTCAGTGAGGATACAAATCATATTAACTTGTTAAAAACTACTGGTTTGCAATAATCTCTAGTGGTCGCTGCCGTGGCCTACCGTACAAACTATTAGATATATGATGTTCAGGTCTTTAATTTGGCAAACTCTGTATTGTAATTGAATTAATAGACATATGGTCACGAGCAGTGGTTCTATTTATTTTAAAAACGTTGTAAAGGCAACAGGAGAGGGTTTGATTTAGCACCTTCCGATGATGGATGAATAGAGCTCTGAAATCACAGACATTTTATCCAAAGTTAACATAAAGTTACAAGACAGCACTGAGTAAACACATAGTGATGTACAAAAACACACAGTGAAAAACTACCACTACACTGGTAAGATTTCTTTTGGTTGAAAAATGTCAGATATTATGTAACTGTTTCATGTTGATCGTTTCAAACATGTTTCTATTGGCAAGCAGGATGGAACAGCATACCAGACCTCCAGATGTTCTTTGTTTGGTTATTTTTAGCCAAATAAATGCCATACTTTGAGCTTTTGTACCTTAGATGAGAAAAAAAAAAGTTTTGTCATAATTATGATGAATGTCAGACATTCATGGGGGTAATCACTAGAAGCTAGAGGTTTCATCAGTGGAGACTAGAGATACTCATGTTGCTGTCATCCCTCAAGATCTCAACCATGGCAGACTTGTAATCATCTGGGTCAGTTGGCACGTTCATTCCAATTTATTGTTCCCTCTGATTCCATGAGGCTGTTCAGTTACAAAAATAGCTCACGTTTGCATTGCACTTTTTTGACTGGGTAGTTTATCCTGACTTGGACAGATTTCTGTATGTAATCTTCATCTTCAGTGACAGACTTTGTAAGTTTACAGCAACTTCTCAGCTGTCAGTTTCACTCTCTTTACAAGCAATCTATGCCTGGAGAGAAGAAGCCACATACAGGTAGCATACATGGCATTTCATTAGCCCGCTGTGTTGGCCTAGATTTTTCTAACTTGACCTAACCTGAGATTATATGAATTATTAGTAATTATTATATTATTCATTAATTACTATGAACAAAGCCTGAAAAATATAAAAACAGTGCAATGAAGTTCTGACTGAATACAGCACACACCTTGGCTAATTTTGGAATGGCACAGAGAAGCAGAAAGGTATTTGAAACCACCCAAGTCTCAGTTGTTAACAATTTCCTATAAATGTGTCAGCCTGGAAAGCACTGTATGCCAAATAGAGCACAAGCCTTATCCTTTGGCCTGTAACTTAAGCCTAGTTGATATGTTCCGTCATAAAAGTAAGCATAATTGCACAGTATGATACACAAAGCCGTTTATTCCCAGAGTGTAGCACGTGGACGCGTTTGTGTAAACAGATTTTCGTCGTTGTGCCAGCAGTCATTAATTTTTTATGTTTCTCATTGCCAAGCTGTTTCGCCATATTGTATACACACAGTTGCATTTATATGTTAGTAATAGATCCATTCCGTGGCCCAAACTACCTGCGTATCAGCCATGACCTTAACCAGCCTTCCATGAGGTGCATTTGTAATGCTGAAAGGAGAATCTAAATTCGGGAGCACAGACTCGTGCCTGTGAACAGTTGCTGATTTATCTTGGGACATATCCCTGGAGCTCTTGTCACAGCTCTCCACATCTCCATCAGGTCTCTGTGTGTGTTGTGTGTGTGTGTGACCTCGGAACAGGCACCCTGGATATTTAGGGCGCCATTAAACTCCAGATATCTGCCCTGCCCTCGACTGCAGCTGTGCAATGAGCCCCAGAGGGTTGAGATGGGCATGAGACCTGCTTGCACTGTAAGCAGAGTAGGTGAGGAGCACTGATCGTGTAGTGACGTATAGCCGACATTCTCGATTCGGCGGCCAGCTTATGCTTATGAGTGAGGCCTGTCTTAGGCGCAACGGTGCCGTACTTAGAAGCCTCATCTGTTTGGAAATGTGTAGTGCACATTTCTTTTAGTGGAGTCATTTGAAAACATTTACTCTACCTTTCACCCTGTAACCGTGTACTGCTTACACTATTAAACATGAAAGTTTTTTTCCAAAATATGGCTTTTTTTATTTTCCATCATCCTTTTGTGTTTGTTTTCACAACTCAGCTGGTGCTGTGGCAACCCACTGACCCTGCAGAATTAGGTTAAGGAGATCCCAAACCCTTTCTTTGTCAATCTCACTGAGAGTGCAGTCACACTTGCCTGAGACACACTTGTCTGTTCTTATGCCCCCATTACCTTGCCCCTGCACTATGCCCCCATTACCTTGCCCCTGCATTATGCCCCCATTACCTTGCAGTTCACTGGAAATGTACCGCTCTACGGCTTTTCATTTAGCTAAGGCCAAGACGGCTGATACAGTAAATACATAGCAGGCACTGGAAGATAATTAGATCCAGCTGGACCCTATTAAACATACTGGCAACTCTGCCACCTATTTATAAAACACGGGATGGAAAAAATAATAAAACGCGAACAACCAACTATCATCCTAGTAAATTTGGTGGAAAAATTGAATGTATCCTCTGGTTTGAAAGAGGGCACATAAGATCTAGTTTAAATAAAGTAGGCAGTCTGCATGTATGACTCTGAGATGTTCTCCAGGCTTAAGGTCGTGATATAGGGTGATATGGTTGTGATATAGGGTAATATAGGACAACTTACTTTAAGGTACATGCACAGCTATTTGGTTATGGAAGAACATTGCATATCCGCTTCATTTAGCTTTTAATCCCATTTCAAGAGCCATTTGGTCCTGAATGTTGCGTTGTAAGAAAGTAGAGGAAACGTCACTTTAGTAGGTTAAGAGTGATTATGATATTTTCCAATAAATGAGGGTACTGGCCCACACATCTCTCTTGTCAGTGTGAAATCTATTTTTAAGTTAATAGCATAAGCAGGATCTCTGCCTGATCTAATAACATCCCTGATGCCACAGAAGAGGAATAATACACGCACACATGTTTATCTGGCGCTGTGCCGTACTGCAGTCTGACCATTGGGAAACCTGAAGTCAGTACATGCACAAGCGTTGTACAAACATTTTCAAACAGTTTCTCGTTTGGTTTGGGGTCACTGTGAACATTTGCAAAAGCTTGCAATTGGTTGCTGAACAAGCATGGATGCTCACACTTTAAAATTGAGCAGTTTGAAAAGCCTACCAGTACACAAAAACAGCTAATAGAGTAAAAATAAATGTGAAATGTATTTGTTCTGTTTCCTGAATGTGAGTGCTCCTCTGCGTCTCTGTATGTCTAATTAACTGCCGTGTTAACGGACTCATGTTAAAGTCAAATCTGTGGCTACCATAAATACCACTGCATGACCACAATACATGCTTTTATAACAGTAGATTTGTCACCAGTTAAGCTGAGCTGGTAAAATTGCACACACTTTCATTGTCGCATAGAGTGCAACTTTAATTGTTGAATGGTGGAGTGGTAGGCCTTCTTGGAAGCGGCGGGCTTCTCAATGACTCATGGTCATAGACACCACGCGCACACACACACACGCACATACACACACACACTTACCAGACTCTATGCTCGTTAACCTGTCCATTGTGATAATAGGCCTTAATCTCGCTTGTGGCATTTTCCACCTGGCCTCTCTCTCTCAACAAAGAAAGGGGAGCCGCTGAAAACAACAGTCAGCGCACGGAGCCTGACTTCTCTGTCCTTCCCTTATCTGCCTCGCAGTTGTTGTTGGAAATGTATCTCTTGCTATTGTAGCCTCATGGTCAACAGTCTGTTTCCTGTATGGGTGACCGAGCCGCAGAGCTGCGCGCACGAGAGGTGAGGCCAACGGCCACATCAGACAGGCTTTAATGTGACCCCGGGCCCACTGCTGAAATGTGATTTCGCCAGGCAGATTAAGGGCCAATTGAAAAATTGTATGAAAGGAGAGTCCACACACAATGGACACAAGAATAATGTACAGAGTGTGTGTGTGTGGTGTGCAGTGGAGGAGGATAGGAGGTCAGATACCCTAGTTTTTTCGACCAGTGATCTCATCAGCCACAGGAAGCATCTGGAACAAGTTCTGACTGACCAGGATGGGACTGGCCTGAGCTGACGTCGGGCCCAGTATGATAAAACCGTAGGCCTTATCATGCATGACATGTACCCTTATCCACTGCCTCTCCCTAAAGGATATCCCCAATCTCGAAAAAGATTGCCTGAAGGCAGTGCCATCACAGCTCTTACTTTTTCAGTCCTTCAGGCTTTACAGTGTACTATTACAAATATCCTATCATATTCTGTGCTCTAGGCTAGGAGCCATGACTAATAGGTGATGGCAATATGAAAAACACCTTTTAAGGAAATCCAACTGAGATTCCGACTTGTTGCGGCTCTATAGTGTATGCTAATATTGTACTGCTCCACAATGATGGGGCTTCATAGGTCGGTATTCTTGCCCCTAGAGTACTGTAGTCTTTAGATGCTATCTTTGGTATTGAAACCTCCAATATCCTGCCTGGAGATTTCTTGTGTATATCAACACAATGCGCCTCGGTTGCTAAGAGGATCTGGCAGCATCCGTGATTTTAAATGCAAAAGAGTGGAAAAGGAACAGTTTCCTGTTTGTGCACAGCATGACATTATCTACATGCTCAGGAAGTATATCTTTCCTAGGAGGGAAGCTCTAAAACAACTGCCCTGTTGTTTTTGGTGGCGTTGATGTGTTGTTGTTTGACTAAATACAAACAAACAGCAGCCAAGACCCATATGTTTCAAGCCCAATCCTTTCTATTAGGTGAGAGGTGCCACTGATGATGATGATGAGGTCGTTTTTATTGTTGTTTTTAATGAGACTTAGAACACTGTAATGTATGGCATTGTGTGGCATCACTTTTCCATTGTACTTTTCACAGTAAGTATGCTATGGTGTACAGTTTTTGTTTTTGAAAATGGAACAGAGTGACTAATGGTTTAAAAAGATTCAGGGTGCTTGATGTCTTACTACTTTTGGGAAAAAGCTTTCTATTCTTTGCAGAAGTCTGACTCACCCTTCTATACAATACAAGCATTCATCATCCCACAGCTTAAGCATCACTTGAGGGAACGGTAAATCTCATCTTATTTAGCATCATAGTATTTCCATCGCCTCATTGGTAGAAAAGTAAAACAAGAGGTGGCCCACCCACCCCAGCTTCACTGGGGGTTCACTGGGGCGTTAATGAAATGATTGTTGGCCCTCGGGTAGTTGCGACGTATGTCCTGGCACAAGGGCCACCTATGACAGAGAGTAACGGGAGCCGGTGAGGCGGTAGCTGTCTGTGGTGTGGCGAGGACACAGAGGTGCAACTCGTCAGGCATCAGGAACTGAGCTGAAAGGTCATTTGAACCCTTTGCACTGACCGCCTGTGAAGAGAGGGTCCCAGGCTTGTGTTGAAAGCTTAAGAGGCTTGATTGAAGCCATGCAGACACCATCCCCCTTGCACACCCTCCCAAATACACGTGCACAAACACACACACACACACACACACACGCAGAGACTCCAAGGCTGCTTCCATAAAAGGACCTGGTCCAAATCCCCCATCTCCCTGCTTTGCATTTTTTTTTTTTAGCTCCAAAGCTGTTTGGCTTTGGTACAGAGGGGAGAAGAGGGTGAGTGAGTGACAGAAGGAGGAGCAGAAAGAGAGAGTGAGAGAGTAAGAGTTGTATATGTCCTCTCTATGACTCCCACAACACAGCCGGATAAGGTAACAATCAGGGAATCATCCAGGGAACAGGGGACAGAATGATGGGGGAGGCACTAGGTTGGAATTCTGTGAATGGTATGGCATTCCATGTTGCAATACAGCCCTGCGCACATGTTCCATATTCCCTCTCGTCCACCCTCCTACAGGATCTCTATGTGTACATGGGCTTTCTAATAATGTTGGACTTCCCAGTGCACTGTTCTTTCCCCAGGGACATGAATACTGTGTGGTCTCATTGCTATGAAAAGCATTCAGTAAACATGGTGATCCGATGCTAAGTGTTTATAAGAGGAAACTGCCAAGCATATGTGACGGAAAAGCGAAGATATAATATCTGAAGGGCAAAACTATTTGATTTCTCTGTTCGGCTACATGAAATGGATGCTACTGAGCTGTGATACTGCCTATACCCCAAAAGGTAATGTCTGCTGAGATCTCCGGGCGCTATTTGAAGGCTGAGCTAGATTTAAAAGTATATATGTGTTGGCACGGGTTTAATTCCCAATGTTTGTTGAATGCTTTGTGTGTGATGGAACAAAAAATCTCCCCAAAGCTTGGCTAAAACTCCCTAAATTCGTTGACAGCCTTCCCAATGGAAAGTGAACGATGATTTCGTTTAGCGCACTCGTCTCGGACAGAAAAACATTTTCCATCTGACAATTTACACCTGGGAAGCATGGCACCTTCACTCTCGCTTTATAAATCCCAGCTGTGCTCTCAGCCAAGTGAGGGTCAAGTGCTGGATGCCTTTTACCTGATGTATTCACGCACGCCTATAAAACGTTTACTGTAGTTTGTGTTTATGTGGCCGTGTTTCCAGTGAGCAGCTCATCCATCAGCGTTTTGCTCTTAATTTTTAAGTTATGTGTGTCTCACAAAGTGGATGGGTCAACAACACACACACACACCTCTCACAGCCCTCCATAGTCATTCTCTCTCTCTGTCTCTCTCTCTCTCACACAGGACACACACACACACACACACAGGACTCTGAATGAACTGTCTCCACCGCAAGTTTTGCCTGCTCACATGGGGGAGTTTGGCTGGAGTTGGCTGTGATTCAAATCTAGAGGAGTTGTCAGAGTTTTTTGTGACAGCTTGGGGCTGTGTGTGTTTGTGTGTGTACATGTGTGTACATGCATACATCTGTGTATCTGTATGTGTGTGTGTGTGTGTGTGTGCATGACTGTGTGGGTGAGAGAGCAAAGAAGTCAGATAGGAATGAAGAAAGAAAGGAGGGAAAGAATGAAAAAAGAGAGAGAGAATGTAAGTGTGTGTGTCCGTGCACGTGTCCGTGTTGCGTTAGGGCACGGGAGGGGGATAGAACACAGATGGAGCAAATTCCCTGCCAGGCCAAAAGATAGGCCTCTCAAACGCACCCTAACTCCCCTGCATGCATGCTGACACTAACTAAATGCACACACGTCCTCAAGCGGCTGAACTTCTGCAAGAAGTGGCCACTCTCATGGGAGTGAACCAAACTACCCTCCCTGGGGGGTTTGCAGAGCAATCGGAAACTATTTGATCCAGTCATTTTTCCCTCCACAAATAGAGAAGTGACAAAGACCAATGTTATCATGGTCCTGTCCACATCAAAAGAGTAACTGTTTCTCAAGCACTCTGACATTACTGATTTTAGAGCTGGCCTCCTCACAAGGCCATGTACTCTCCAAGTTAGAGCAGAGGGGGCAGCAGCTTTTTCATGTAAAATGTCAGACAATAATGTTGACAGTGTTTTGATCTAAGTTAGGGGTTACTTCATCCCTTGGTATACATGCTTTGAAACAACATGGCAGCCAAGACAGGTGCTTCATGCCTCTTGGTTAGCGCAGGCCCTGTTGTGGTTTTAAGACATCTTTTGAAAGGGTCAGTTAGCTGATTGAGAAAATATGCAAGCCTGGAATTCTGTTTAGTAGAGTTTTCAACCTGAGTTGGAGGGTGATCACAGAAATATCTTTTTTTTTTTTTCATTTTCATGTTAATGTAATACAGGCTTTTAAGGCCAGCTCTTATTGCCTTCTCTCGCTATGTCTTTCCCCCTCCTTGTTCTGTTTATTCCCCAGTCTGTCTTTACGTAAGACTTACTACAGCACAATACAAACACCGCTGTTCTTGTTTATGTATTTTCAGCTCCAAATTGAGAAATAAATTTCCACCATAATACAAAGCATGTGGCCTAATTTGGCTCTGAGATCTGGAAAAATATCTGGCTAAATCCTGTCTGTCAACAAAAATGCTTCATAGTTTGTCCAAGAGCCTTGTAATGACATTAGCTAACAACCCACATTTCACTCTTTAGTAAAACCTTAAGGCTGACGCACCAACGCAACAGAGATTGACAGGGTTTGAAAGACGGGAGAGAACACACTTGCCACAGAATCATATTAGCATTTACCAGAGATTTATTCTCATATCTTGACTCTATTTATTTCTGTAAGAGTCAGTTCATGTGACAAGCACAATAGTTTCAGATGGAGATGTGAATGGGCTGAAGATTTGGGTTGGGTTGGGTCTGGTCTGGTCTGGTCTGGTCACATTTTTAATAGATCAGAGCTCACACTGGTTCCTGTGTATCTGTGTCAGGTGTAATCAATCAATGGTCTTGGGGCAATAGGTCTGTATTGTTTGCAGTCCTGCAGAGTGGACAACACACAACCACAGCTACGCATTTAATCTCAGGTTCATGTTGGTACACTCTTGACTTTTTTGTTAAATTAAGTTTCCAGGCCTGGATCCAACTGATTTTGTTGAGGTAATTGCTCTGTTTGATCTGTTCTGTAGCTATTATGAGTCAATATACCGTGAACTATAATGAAAGAATGTACCCCAAGCCTGTGAACGCCTAAGCATCGCTGGCACAATTTAGAGCTTAGAACCATACATTTGTTGCCCATATAAGGACATTTTAACTCATATTTAAACAGTTATTGGAGTTGGTGTAGCGCATTTCCCATGTCCAGTTTTTATCTCTCTCTCTCTGTCTTTGTGCATGCATGTGTATCTGTATGTGTGTGTGTGCATTAGTTTGTGTGTATGTGTGTGTGTGCGCGTGTACGTGTGTGTGATCTGTGTACATGTGTAAGTATACGGGTGTATCTCTGTGAGCTTAATACATTTAATTGCTCTTGAGTTGGAGTGGCTGAGTCACTCAGTGTGAGACGAGTGTTTCTGGTGCACTGCTAAGAGCCTCCCATCCAAGCGTGAGACAGCTCGTACATGGAGCCGAGTCCTTAGGAGCTGACCTCATCTTCCCCACCCCCGGCATTACACTCTGCTGTCCCAGTACAGAAAGAGAGAGAGAGAAAGAACAGGAGAGAGAGAGTGAAAGAGAGGAAGGAGAGAGAGAGATAGATGAGGGGGGACTGGGAGCCTGCCATCTTTTTTTCCAGATATGCAAACAAGTGTGTGAGATCAAAGCTGGGCTTGACAGTTAGAGCCAGGCTGGCACGTCACTGAAGGATGGAGTTGGGGCAATAAAGGGGCTGCTGGGAAGGAAAAGGGACTAATCACAAACTTAGAAACCAAAATCCAAACCAGCTCATGACATCACCTTTTGAGTCTTTTCATTGTTAGGGCGTGGGAAGCGACCAATGAGAACGCAGGGCTATTTTTGAACTCGTGCATCGATCATGAAATCACTGATTCATATTTGTATTGCTTCGCAATTTTTTCAAAGGCTGGTTCGGATCTCACGAGAAGGTTAATCACTTCTGTCTGTTATGAGTTCCACTTGCGCCAACTTTATGCTGATAGTACCCTTTTACTGTTGTTAATTTCCCAAACCATGAGCTCACACTCTTGGATGTGTATCTTTGCAAGATGAAGACATCCATCAAGTGATTAAGCCATCTTCCCCGCTCTATGGTGCGCTTATGTATCAGTGTGTCAGGTGTTAATGGATTTATTTGAACTTCAGAAAGCAGCTCCAAAGCGTTAGAATGTTTCTTTAAGTCTTGTTATATTTTCTTTTTGGTCCGGTGCCTGGAGGCTCCATCTTATTTTGGATTTCAGCCTCTTCTGTGGGTAATGTGTTGACATAGTTAGACATAGACTAGAAGAGTTTTCTTTCCCATAGGAAGGCACAGCCCAGAGAGCCCGACTCAGCTTCAGCATCAGGCCCGGATGTGAACTGCATCAGGCCCGGATGTGAACTGCATCCGGCCTGGGTTGGGCCGTGCTTGTGGTGCTGTCAGAGTTTCTCTATGGGTGTCTTCCAGAGCTGGCATTCTGCCTTTAGCTCACACGCTGCTGATAGCTGCCCCTCGAGCTCTCTGTGGCATGGATACAATGGCAGGAAGCGCAGCCTCTTTTTTTACGGCTCCTTACATCCCAACACAATGGCTGCCTTTACTCAGTGGCACAGTGACCTGCTTGGCTGGTGTTGGCTGATGGGGAATCTGGCTGCGGGGGGTGTAAGATGTAGTTGTGGAGGCGCTCTGTGTCTAGGGGCCAATTAGATCGCTGAGGGCCATTAACACCAATGTGCAGCCCTCCCAGACCCCCTCTGTTCTGTGCTATAAATGCTGGAGCGGAAAGGCCACACTGAGGGGGGTGTTAGATGGGTGGAGGGTGAGGTGGGGTGTGGGGGGAAGAGGGAAGGGCTGGGTGGAGGGGGAGTGGTGGTGGTGAACATGTACCATAGATGAGAATGGAGATAGGGTGGCAACAGATATGAATGGAAGCTTGTAAAAGCCAGGGCTGTGGACTAGGGAACACCCAGCTTAGAGCTAATATTCGTACATACACATACATACACACACACACACAATACTCTGATTCCCTCATTTGTCTGGGTCTGTGCGTGTGTTTGTGTGTGCATGACCAAGGTGAAGGCCCTGCTGTGCTGTCTCCGAGGGGTTCTTGGGTTTGCCCCGACCTCTTGGCTGCCACGGGGAATGAAGCCTGTGGTTGCCTCCCACACTCGGAGAGCGAGCGAGCTAGCAAGCGACATCTTGGAAGCATCAGCCATTATTGTTTCTCCAAAAGTGTGGGAGCGGAAGAAAACATTTCTTCAATGATTTCTTAATATACTCCTCCTCCTACTCATTTTTTTCCTTGTTTGTTTGGGTTGAGACGTGGTTATCTCTGAGGGTGCAAATCGGAGGGGAAAAGGAGATATTCTGTGGTGTAGGCAACACATTTATTGTGTAACAAGGAGTCATTCATGTCCTCCCAATTCTCCCTGGGCACAGAGAAAGTCCAAGATAAACTTCCAGAGAGGGAGGCCATAGTCTGAGGCTCAGAGCTCAGCGCCCCAGGCTCACTGGCCCCTGGGGACGGGGTCACACCGAGGCCATTTGACAGGGGCCATTTGAGGCATTTCACTTTAAATCACGCCTGGGACACGTGAAATCGGCCAGGTCTCTCCCTCTCTCTCTCTGTCTCTCCCATCTCTCTCTCTCTGTGTCTCGCTCTCCCTTTCTCTCTCTCTCTCTCTCTCTCTTCTATCTCTCTCACTCACTCATGTCCTGTGTGTTGTGTCTCTCTCTTTCCTTCCCCTTTCTCTTTCTTTCTCTGATTGCCTCACCTTCCTCTATTTACCTCCTGTGTCTTTCTCTCTTTCCCTTTTTCTTTCTTCAACTGCTCCCCTCTCACCTCTCTCTCTTTCTCTCCCTCTCTCTCTCACTCTCTTTTTCTCTCTGGCTGTTTCCTTCTCTCATTGCATCTCTCTCTGTATAACTCTCCCTTTCATGCAGTCTGAGGAGAGCATTGTGTGTGTCACTCTGAACACTAATACTGTGATCCTCACCTCTCATCCACAGGGGGCTTCTCACCACGTTGTACAACAAATGTGTGTCTGTTACAGCACACAGGCTAGAGCTGTTTTTTTACAGTAAAGCCTGAGAGTCTCCACAACATGAGAGTGATAAAACTGTCCCAGACTTCCTTTTTTTAAAGTCCGAGCGCACTAGGATAAATGTGTTTTCAATATCCATGGATAATATTTCTGTGCAGGTGCTAAGTTGTCACAGAACATTTTGTGCACAAAAGCATTTTGAGAAGCCAAAGTCACAACCCCCCCACCACCCTTCTGTGTTTTTGTCTGGTCATGTCCTGTCCATTAACAAGGCTGTCTTTCCTGCCGTAAGTCTTTCAACCTCACCAGGTAGTGTGTGCATGTGTTGGTCTGTGTGTGTGTGTGTGTGTGTGTGTGTGTGTGTGTGTGTGTGTGTGTGTGTGTGTGTGTGTGCGAGCTCACATGTGCGTGTGCATGTGTATAAATGTGTGTGTGTGTGTGTGAGAGAGAGTGTATGTATAGAAGTGTGTGTGTATGTATATATTGAAGTGTATGTGTCTGTGTGTGTGTGGTGGTGTGTGTGTCTGTCTGTCTAAGAAAGTGCTCACATGCACTGCGTTAAAGTCACCCTTTGTGTGTCGGCCCTGGCTGAGGAAGGGGATGGGTGGCTGGGTTTGGACGTGGGGAAATGGACAGAGTGATAAAACAGACAAGTGCAAACAGATGAATGGAGAAGAGTGAGTGGCCCCACAGGCCTCCGGAAACACTCTTCTGTTTACACAGGGGGGTAGGGGAGTGGTTCACTGCAGCAGGGCACAGCATGGCCCTATGCGGAGTGGGCAGACAGCGGTGGCACATGGGAGCTCCCTGAGGTTGCCTGCTGAGCTCAGCGGCACAAGAGACACACCCGCGGCTAAAGCTAACCTAGCCACCTCCTCCCCCCATAGGGTTTTGTAGAAAGGGGAGGTGTGATTAATAGACAGACTTGCTTTCCCATGTCCCACACCACCACCACCACCACCTCCATCAGGATCCTCCGGTGAGGAGGAGCACAGGGCAGCCCTCATCTTATTC
This sequence comes from Tenualosa thibaudeaui, assembly GCA_027481765.1. Classification (NCBI taxonomy): domain Eukaryota; kingdom Metazoa; phylum Chordata; class Actinopteri; order Clupeiformes; family Clupeidae; genus Tenualosa; species Tenualosa thibaudeaui. The sequence continues at coordinate 6,000,433 of JAIFZK010000012.1, read as the reverse complement.
AGCGTTTGCTCTTTCTTTACTGTTTCCATACGCCGTGCCAAGGCAAACACTCCTTCATACAGTGGAGCTGGGCCACGGTTCTGCCAGAGAGAAGAAAGACGGAGTTTTGTGTGTGTTTGCGTGCGTCTGTGTGTGCGCGCATGTGTGTGTGCGTGTGTCTGTGTCTGTGAGTGTTGTTTTCAAAGGGCAGCAATTCATCAGGCTGCCAAATGCCAATTTCCATGTCTCTCCCCCTCCACCCACCTACCTCCCTGACCAAGAAAAACACACACGCAGTGATATTGATAGTGATATTCTCTCTGGCATGACCTGAGGTGCTAGAGTCCGTTAAGTACAGTAGCCTAGATTGCGTGGGGAGTTGCTTTGTGATGAGCATGGGAGAGCTGTCTGTAATGAATTAGCCCACACACTGAGAATCTTTATTAGCTTCTTCCTGAGTTTCATGAGATGATTTGGCACTAATAGTTTGTCTGTCTGTGTTTGTGTCTGTGTGTGTGTGTGTGTGTGTGTGCGCGCGTGCGCATGTGTGGGTCAACAGAAAGAGGTGAGGGATGTCTTTGCCCCCATCGCCTTCGAGGTGACCTACAGCCTGGGGAAGCACATCGTGGAGGGCCCGCAGGACCGCGACTTCCCCGCCCTCGCTCCCATTCTCCGCTGGAACAAGGGTGACAAGATCGCTGCCAGGAATGAGGTAAAAGAGCAGCATCATCCACACTGCGTAACCACCCCCCTCCTCAGTCAATCTCCAGGACCCCCTCTAGAGAACCTTCCCTTCTGAAGTGTCTTGTTTACACTGTGCATAACTCTTCCAGTATCCCCTTGCCTTGTTAGGATGACCATAGTGCACAGTGTTTTTGGGAAACTGTCTAGACTGAATGGATGGCAGCCAGATCTCCTATTGGAGTCTCTAATCCACACCCTCAGAGGGACTGCATAGCCACACTCGCTAGCTTTTATCAGATATTTCCCCCACTGAAATCCGCTTCGGCGTTTCCTGCTTCCGAGAGTCATTCTGTGACACCGCAGTTTGTGGTTACGAGAGGTACGTACATGTACTTAATAAATGAGGTGTCAGTGAGGTCGAGAAGGTGAGGTGAAATTTCTGGGCTCCAAATTCGGGTGTTTTTTTTTTTGTCCTTTTGCGGTGTGGATTTCAGACGAGTTGATGATGAATTTATTTGTACAGTGCCCACCCCTGTAATGATTTGAGTGTTTGCACCTTTTGGGCTGGTGGTTAAGGAGGGGAAGATTCCTCATCTGTCACCACTTTGGTGGGAGCCCATTAGCCAAGGAATCTTCAAAAAATCATTCCTGGCTGGAAGCACCTCCTACAATCATATATTCCATAATCACTCAATCACACCCCTGGGGAGGGTGGAAATTAACAGGCCCAGTTGAGAACAAGCAGACTCATCAGAGTGGTGGTCTTATTCCACTGCTGCTAATGGGAAGACGTGAAACAGGCTGACTGAAAGAAGCTGCAAGGAGGACCCAGTCTATTGTTGTCTATTGTCTCAGGTCCCACACAACATTGCCATGAAGTCTGACTCCAACCCCACCCAACCCGCATGCCTGCCGCCCCTCAAGTCACGTTGACTGTCGTAAAACGTTGTGTAAACATCCTGCTCTTTCCTCTTTCTCTCTCTCTCTCTCTCCTAGACATTTTTTGAGAAGAACTGTCTGTCAGATGACTGCGCCGCCGATCTGCGACTCCATGGGAAACTGCTGCTGTCAGGGTAAGCAGGCTCCCGTCTTTTCCTCTGCTCCAGCACCACTACCATGAACACCACCACCACCACTGCTCCTTATCCTTGGCAGACACTCCTTCCCTCCTCTCGAGCCCGAGCCCAGGCCCCGCTGACGTCATGAGCCGCTGCTTGAGGGGCTGGCTGGGTGGGGATGCGGAAGCCATGACACATGGCTGGCCCACTCTGCCTCCTTGGAGGTGCTCCATTAGCCTGCTCAGGGTTTTTTTTTTTTCTTTCTTTAAAAAGCTCTTTCCTGTGCCGTTTTAACTCATAACAGCACTCAGAGTCTGTACTTACTTACTCCTGTACTTACCACTGCATTCACATCCTATCAGACAAACTTAGGAACACTAGAGCAAACTGCTATTATATACAGTATAGTATGGTAAGCTATGGCTTGCCCAGAATATGAATGTATGGTCTGCCCAACAAAGGCAAACCACACTACGCATTTTGTCAAAATTGAGACTTGAAATGGGCTTTGTGACATCTTCTGTGTCTTGTGACAAAATATCCCAGAATCATGTCCCATTATAGAGAAATAGCAGTGTAAAGTTTGCAGTAATTACAAAAGCCAAGCAAATACCAAGACAGACCACAGTAACTGACAGTTATTTACCAAGGCAAACCACAGTAACTGACTGACTGTTCTGGCTAGTTTTTACAGTTAGGCTAACTATTGGCTAGTCGCTAGTCGTTAGCAAATTAGCTACCTTATCCAAAATATTAGCCTACCTGCTCATTAAGACATGTTTCCACTTGTGAATATCTTAAAACCAAGTCTGCAAGAACTCAGAGTTTTGTTGCATTGAGAAGTTGCATTGATTCAGCAAATATTACAATCTGCTTCTGCACAGCATTCCACTGAAGTTTTGGTTAATTTTGGCACATAGGTGAGATCAATCATCAGTGTTAATATACAAAAAATAATCTACCTATAACATATTTTGCAGGACACTGTTTTAATTTTAAATTTAAGATTAAAGGTATTTTTCTTAGTTTCACTGTTTGCGTAGTTACTGCACTTTGGCTTTCCAGGGCACAATAGTGTAGTGTAACTTTTCTGTACATGAAGGAGGCTCAAACATAAATATACTGGTCCTTTGTGCAAGTCAAGCACAAAGGATGGAAGTGCTGGTTGCCATAAGGACTTTCTTCCTGACGCAGGAAAAGCTGCCCAAACAGACTGTCACAATGACAAACTTTTCTGTAGTAGCTGACTGAAGTATTGCTGTGTGCCTCACAGGGCCCATATTCGACCTCATCTAGCACTGGGAGGAGTAAGAAATGTCTCCCTCAATCTGACCATCTCCAATGCTGGCGACGACGCCTACGACACAAACATCCTCCTCAACTTCTCCAGGGAAGTCCATTACATCAACTTCTGGCAGAGGGTACGTCTAGCTATTTCAATCAGTCCAGTGGTGATTTTGTATTGCTTCTATGTGAGAAAGGTTGGTGTGTACCATTACAAATACATGATGTAATATTCCACATTTTGTGCAAATCCTCTGTCGTGTAAAGACAAAACAGCCTCAGCAGACTCAGATTTAGAAGGAGTGAAAAACAAATTATGCCTTTAGGTAATTTCCGCTTGAGCATATCTGGAACCACAGTATAGGGACTCCCTATCTGTTTGAGTGTGCTCAGCACCTGTTGAAAAGGGGTTTAACTGCGTATATATAAACACTGTCACAGTATAACATCAAAGGCTCCATGAGAAATCTAGAGGGCAGTAAGGTACCCATGGGCACATAGGTCCCAGGGGGGTGGGGGGATGTTGGCTGGGGTTCAGTGGGCTATGGGAACCGGAGTGAACCACACAAACAGGGGCAGAGAGCCGAGGGGCATTAGCGACAGCTGGGTCGTCTCTCCGCAGCCTGTCAGCTACAGGGCCGCTTCACTAGCAGTCTCTCTGGTCACGTGTGTGTGTGTGTGTGTGTGTGTAGGGGGTACTAATTTAAGTCAATCCATCCGTGTCCCCCGCTGCCAACACACCGCTCCACAGTGCTCCGTTTGCTCCAAGACAGTAGTTGTGAATGAAAGCAGATCTCCTGTTCTCTCTCATCTGTTAGTTTGAGGCCTTGACAAACTTCTGTCATATTCCTTTTTTTTTTCTTTTTTCTCGTCTTTGTTGATGGCCTTCTGATCCGACGTGTGTCTGATCTTTTTTAATGGGGTGAATGGATATCCCATGAATGTTAGTGCTCTGTCTGTCTGCTAACCCCCGGTACTCTCAAAGAGCCAAGCAGATATTGTCGCACTTACCTGAGTGAGACTCCTTTTTTTCTTTCTTTCTTTTTTTCTCTTGTTCTCCCTTTCTGTCTCTTATGAGGAGATGACTTCTCCAGAAGTCAGGCTGGTGAGGGAAAAGTCCTCCCTCCTATAAGAGCAAGATAAATAAATTTGTCGACTTTCTCTTTCACTCTGATTCGGTTCGTCACATGCGCTTCTCAGCGGCTCAGTGGCCAGTCTGGGAGAGAGGGTGTCGATGACTGCCCCAGACAGCTCCCCATACTTCTTGTTTATTTTCTCTCATCCCGCTCCTGTCATCCACACGGCACAAGTCGAGGTTCCTCTCCACACACATTTCATACAAGCAGTCATTTAGAAGTCCCGCTGGTCAATAACCTTACGCATGTGTTTAACCGCCCAGATACCTCGCCGTACAAAACCCGATAGCTGTTTTGACACTGATATTTACAAAAATAATACGTGATGGACAGGTTTTTTAATCTTATAAAGGAACTAATCCTCTCGACCGACAAACGGTGTTGGCTTACCTCTAAAAAAACCCCCCTCTATTTTATTGCCTTGCAAGTGGGATCACCCTCTGCCACCCCCCAAACACACACACACAGATCTTGGTGTGCTGGGAAGTCTCTCTAGAAGGGAGGAGACACATGGAGGGGGAGGGGGGGGGGGGGCACGGGTGCTTTATTGCCATTGTCCCTACTGTATGCAGAGCGAAGCCCTCCCAATTACCCCTGCTCTGTGAGGCGTCGGGAGGGTGTTGATTTGACCTTGCCGCGCGCGTCGGAGGTCAGCCTCGAACTCCACCCTCAGGCGTTTTTTTTTTTTCCACTGTTGTCATTGACCTGCGTGTGTGTGTGTGTGTGTATACACATGGATGTATGTGTCTGAACTCCTGCTTCCCTCTTGCCTGATACTGGGGGCACTGTTGTCTGTGTGTTTGTCTTGCAACCTAAGCTCTCACAGCCGAGCGAGTTTCCCCGGTGGAAGCCAACTGGTTTTCGGAAGCTGAGATGGTCGCACCCCTGTGGCAGACGGGCAGCCAGGCCCGCCAGAGGACACCCCTCACACTCTCAGCCAGGCATGCAGGCCCTGAATGGGAGTAAGCTAAATTAGATCAGCGAGATGTTTGATTTTGGGGAAGAAGGAGAATGATACGGGCCTGGGATTGGTGTGGTCGTTTGTGTTTGGGAGGGATGAGGGGCAATGGCTTGCACCAGGTTTTGTGTTGTGGAATTAATTGTCCTCATTCTCTTGTCCCCTTGGTAGTGAAAGTGAGTTGAAAGTGTGTGTGTGTGTGTGTGTGTATAGAGACAGGTTATGAGCATGTATGTGTGCATGCTCTTGAGCCACAGAGCCCCTTGCGTACTGGTCCAGTAAGTTGTGTATGAGCATGTATGTGCACGTGCTCTTGCACACACTGCAGTAGGGAGCAGAGCCGGAGAGCCCCTAGTGTGCTGGTCCAGTAAGTTGTATATTTTAACAACTTTATGAAAAATACATTCCAGAAATAGTCCTTAACCATGGAAATTCATACGTTCTCCCATTTGTCAAGTGAAGATTTGTTATGATGTGGGTTTATTTAGGAATTCCTCTGTCACAGGCGTGCTCAGCTTCCCTCTATTCACAGTGCACTTTCACATGAGCTTGTGGTCTTCCCTTGCGAAGGTCCTGATGTAAATCACTCACTGCGGGAGAGCCAAATGAATTGCCTTGCCTCTGTTTTGCTGTGCAAAGACGATGAAGCTTGGACAGAGAGGGGGGTGGGACTGAAAAAGTGAGTAAAAGAGAGAGAGAGAGAGATTAGACTCTTGTGTATCGTCATGTTGTCATCCCTACTTAAACTCTCTGGAATAAACTTGAGTTGCGGAACTTAAATAAGCAGTGCGTGATTTACAGATGGTGCCATGGCCAAGAGTCCCAGTCTGGATATGCCAGTGATGAAATAAGAGCAGGAAGTGGAAGAAAGGCAGGAGGGGGAGAAAGAAAGAAAGAAAAAGAGAATCTAAGGAAGCAGAGAAAGAATGAAAAAAGAGAATTTGAGAAAGAAGTCAGTAGAATCAGAGAGCAAGTGCACAGACAAGACTGTCTCAGAGGGAAGGATAGTCTCTCTCTCTCTCTCTCTCTCTCTCTCTCTCTCTCTTTTTTTCACTGAGTATGATTATGTGAGTATGTAGACTGTGTTGATATACATTTTATAGATGTATGCAAATAGCAAAGAATGTAAAGGCTCTTTCCCTCTCTCTCTCTCTCTCTCTGTGCCTAGCTGCCAGGGGGTTGATGGGTAAACAGTGGGTCTGGCCTGCCAAGAACTGCCCTCTACCCAGGGGTGCCCGCTGTTTGTACAGAGACACAGCGGATTGCAGGAAATGGAGGAAATTCCTCCATCCCCATAGTTAGTGATGGGGGAGTTTGTCTAGCTCTCCTCCTCTCTACCTCAGCATATCTCACTCTCTCTCTTTTCTCTCTCTTATTCTCTCATCACCTCCTCCTCCTCCCTTGTGTCACACCTCTGCTGGGGGTATATGAGTTGAAGTGTGTGTGTGTGTATGTGTGTGTGTGTGTATTATCTTTAGCTATTTAAATTGTCAGGATGAGGACTGTGCACTGGTGTGGCACCCCACCCTTACCCTGTGCTGGTGGCGTGACTGGAGAGTGCTACTTAGTCAGCATGGGGCGAGTGTGTGTGTGTGTTGCCCTGTGATGACTGATCTTTGCCATGGACACGTGTGTGTGTGTGTGTGTGTGTGTGTGTGTGTGTGTGTGTGTGTGTGTGTGATGGGGCCCCTGGCGGAGAAGGAAAACACACAGGGCCGCTCTGCTCGATTTTCAGATTATTTTCAATAGAAAGTGGAGCCACTTTAGCCATTACTCGCAGCACGGTGCACTTTTCCCTCATCGGCAGTTTGTGCAAGTGTGTGTGTGTGTGTGTGCGCGTGCTTATGCTGATGTTCGTGCATGCTTTTGTATCTTTGAGAGGGAGATTTTAACTGTCTACAGAAACCAAACATAAATCTACAGCTAAAAATAGGCATATTATAAACTGCCCAGAAAGTGTTGTGGAAATTGCCTCAGACAAGAGATATGTTAGCAGAATGGCTCTTGTATTTTTGCTAAACTTCACTCCCTAGCCTTTATGGAGCATTCCAGAAGCACTCTGCTTAGCTGCTTTATCAGCTGGCCTGTCAGGCCTTGATGCCTCTCAGCTTTCTCTGGTCCCTGTGTGTGGAGGTTTGGTGAAGCGCAGGCTCTCCCTGAGTCTCCCTTTAAGAGTGCTTACTCCTCTTGGGGTCAAGGCCCTAGTGTTTACACAGCACAGCCGGTGAATCTACGCAGTGTTTGGATAAGCTTCCAAACACACTGTCTGGAGGCTAACCTCATGCTGTCCAATAGAATAAGTGTGTGTGTGTGTGTATGTGTGTGTGTGTCTTCGTGTGCTTCCTGTGTGTGTGTACAGTGTATATGGTGGTGCATATTGTGGATGCCCTTGAGAGAGTGTGTGTGTGTGTGTGGAGGTGTACTTGCATACTGTACGTGTGTCGCTGGCTGTGTGTGTGTATGTGTATGTGTGCACCGGTGGTGCTTGTACAGTATATACTGTGCACACTGTACATGCGTGTGTGTGTGTGTGTGTGTGTGTGTGTGCATGTATGTGTCCGTGTGTGTTCAAATGCACAATTCACGCAAAGCATACACGTGTTTTGCTTCCTGATTCATGCTCTAGTCCAAAGTGTATCTGTGCAGCACACTCCTCAGTCATTAGCCCTGCTGATAAAAGGGAAGGAGGTGATCTATAGCCGATCCGCAGACAGGAGGAGTCGGGAGGAGGAGGTGTACGCTTGTAGGAGTGTAGGAGTACACCATAAAAGATGCATCTTTTCTCTGGAGGTGTTTTCAGATCGTTTAGCTTTGAAGTGTTCAACAGGAGTCTCGGGTTGACAGCGGCAACATGAAGTGGCAACATTCGCGTTGCACTCTGGGCCACTAGGTTCACCTCATTGCTTGGCCTCTGTGTGCTAAAGTGGGAGAGATAAGGGAAAAAGTTAAGTTCACTCTGGGCTTTCATATACTAAGGTGATTGGTGCTTATGTGATGTGGTCAGTTGGGTTTAAGTATGTGCCTGTAGATGTCAACATCTATGTAGACACAAATGAGGAGTTTGAAAATTTCATGGCATGCCAAAGGCTTTGAACAAACGTGTGACTCAAAAAAGAGCTTCTGTTATGCAGTAAGGTCTGTTTTCTGTCTTGTGTCGCAATCCTGTCTCCACAATCCTTATCCCCCCCCCCCACACACACATATACACACGCACACACACATGCACGCACCCATGCACGCATGCACAAACACTCCCTCGACGGACCGACCGCACTCTCACTCTGTGTCTCCGGTCCTCCCTGCCTCTGTTTCTCCTCCAGGAAGAGAAGGGCATTTCCTGTGAACTTGTAGAATTGGACTTCCTCAAGTGCAGCGTGGGATTTCCCTTCATGCGGGCCCAGACCAAGGTAAGCAAACATGGTGTCACCATGCCTAATGCTAAACTAGCTTGCCTTAGGGCCAAAGTTTGCTTATGAATTCTATAATGATGACTAGCCTATTGTGTACTGGAACTACAACACTAATGTGTATCAGCCTGCAGTGTGTTATCCTGCCTTGTACTTGGAAAACCTTTAGCATACATTAACCCCTGTGACCGTAATCAACTAAAGCTTATTTTACGTTTTTAAATCTGTCTGAAAATATTTTTTTCTTTTTATCTGTTTTTCTTTCAGTATCACCTTGCTGTGCTTTTTGATACCAGCCATCTCTCTGGAGAAAATGAGACCTTGGAGTTTTTAGTTCATGCAAGGAGGTACGCCTGAGTCTACCTTTTGTTTTGTGAAATACCCAATCGAGGCTATATAAACGTCCCTACACAGACTGTAGTATGACTCATTGCTGATGACATTTCACAGCAGTAACTGAATGGGTGATTTTGTTCCACGGTTATAGTAATAATAACACTTTTTATGTGTATAGCACATTTCAAAATCAGCCATTCACTCTGTTTTGCCATAACAAGGAAGCACAGCCATAAGCTCTTGTTGTTTTTAAAGGTCTGAATTGAATGGTAATGCAGGCCAGATGTGTTTTCTTTACTCATAAATGTATATTACACGCTGATGGCTGGCTTTCACTCTGTCAAATGTCTCCATTGGCATTGAAATACCTTCATGCATTTCTTGGCTCTGATTCACCCATGAATGTAAAGCATACCTTTGTCTGTATAACTGCATTAGTAGGCAGCCTAACTGAAAATAACATTGTCAGATGTCACATTGAATACTGTCCTTCCATCTTTTCTGTGTGGTTGAAACCGGTAAATAGTTACAGAGAAACACGATTACAGGAGATGTATTCAATGGGGAAGGATATTTCCGGCCCTTCCAGAATAAACGTACAGGTTATTGTGGCTAGAGCACATGTGTGCAGATGGCTTATTGAATATCGCAACTGTTTTGCTTGCTGCAGTGCAAATCCGGAACATGAGAGCACTCTGTTCGACAATACTTTGGAGATCTCAATCCCTTTGGTCCACGAGGTGGACACCACCATTACTGGGTAAGGACTTCACAAGCACATGACGTTCTCTTTCATAAATAAATTACTCTTCAGTAAATATGTGACTCTCTCCGCAGACAAATACAGCTGGATGGATAACTCTTGGGAAAATAAACCAGACTAGAGTTGTGTTGTAATTGTTCGAGTCCAGATGTAGCCATGTTGGGTCTCAATGTCAGAGACACTTTAAAGGCTTGTTAATATGCCATCCCACTAGAAAGCTACATGTTATTTTTTTTCCGTCTTTTTCATTGGCCCCCAACTTCCTCTTGTGCAGGAACTAGTCTGAGTTAGGCCTTTATCTACAGTGTTTTATCTCAAAAGAGACACTTCACAGAGAGGAGTGACCCTGTGGATAAACACTCATGGCCCTTTGTGTGTGTGTGTGTGGGGGAGCAGAGCATCTGATAATGTGATCTTCCCTAGGGTCCTTCATGTTCACACAGGAGGTCACATAAAAGCCTGCATTTGTGTGTGGGGATGAGGGTGGGGGTTGTGGTTCAGTCACAAGGGACATTTTTTATTCTTTTGTGGCTGTCTGGTTTTCAGGACAGTAGTTGTCTGGACACATGTACTGGAGTTCAAACACAAAAACTAATACACTAATACACTGGTATTCAAAACATGCGAATGAAATGAGTAATTTCATTCCAATTTAACTCTTAATAGGTATTAACCTGCAGTTCCTCTCATACTGAACAGGATTACCATTGTAACAACACAGTATCAGTATAACTAACCTGTCTCACAACGGTCTAAACCATCCCTATTAGTGAGTTAACAATGCAACGCATGGTTAATTCTGCCTCGCTGCAAGAGGAAAAACTGACAGTGAAGGATCAAAAAGCAATGTTGTACAGCATGTAACCTAGGGCGTAGCTGACGTGTTGGGCAATGAACTAAAGTAAATACCTCCTGAGGGTAGAGGGGTTTGTGTCTGCAATAATTGGACACTGCATGTCTTCCTTTGTCGTTGTCTGCAGTGTGGTGAACCCAACATCTTTTGTTTATGGAAACTCCATTGATGCTTCACGATTTGTCCAGGTACTGATAACCCTACAATTTCCAAGATTTATTTCAGGTTTTTCAGCAGCAATTGTGGTTCACAGTCTTTGGATAACTCTTTAATTAGATTTATTTCAGGTTTTTCAGCAGCAATGTGTGGTTAGTCTGTGGAAAGTTAATGACTTACTTTGAAATGACTTATGACTTATGACTTAATGACTAATGACTTAAACTCTGTACAATCCTTGAAATATTTTGTTAAACTCAGCAGAATATATTGTAGTAGGTCTATTATCTTTGGGGTTATGTAGAAGGCCAAAATGAAATGCCTAGTGACAGCAAAAACAAACCTCTGGCACAAGAACATTCTGGCACAAGCACCTCTTCTCTGCGTGATCGTGCCTTTGACGCATTTTTGGTCTGTTCCTGTAGGTTGTAAACAATGGCCCCAGCGGACTGCCTGGATCCACTGTAGATATCAGGATCCCCAACCGCTTGGCGGGTAACGGAGCTGATATGTTCCACATAATGGACACACAGGTAAGACCCTAGCAGCATGCTGCATGCACCAGATATTTCAGTTCAGGCTACGATTTCTGGGGACAATGAAAAGCACTAACACAAACTCAGTGCACTGTCAGATGTGTTTGGTACAGTACGTACATATAGCTATGCATGTAATGTGTTTATATGCGTAGTACCTGAGGTCTCGAGTCACATACATACATACCATGGTAGTAATATATCACGTTAGGGAAAGATCCCTCATGGTCCTGTATCTTTCCCACACTGTAATGAATGCTTGCTTACATCAACTGGTAACACTTTATTTGAAGGTGTCTACATAAACCTGTCATTAACATGACATGACACAGATCATGAACATTAATGACACTTCACTGATGTTTATGGCTGTTGTCATTAAGTGTCATTCGGTTTTTGTAATGTGTGCACCCCAAACAGTGTCAACATCACATTACAAAAAAGTGAGTCAAGCTTAATGACAACAGTCATAAATGTTCACATTCATGATATGTGTTATGTCATGCTTGTGTCACTCTTATGTAGACACCTTCAAATAAAGTCTTACCTATCAACTTGCGCCAAACCTGTAATGTATACAGCATAGGCAATCTTATCTGGGTCAGCCTGTGGTGGAAAGCTGAAGAAGCAGGACACAGGGGTAAAGAGGCCACCATAGGTAGGCAGGCAGACAAGGTTTGTTTCTCAACGCTACACCTCCCTGCAGATAAAATGTTATCTTAACCGTTGCGTAGCTGCTTTCATATGGCTAGATCATGCGGGAGATCAACCCGTTAATTATGTTTTCTGTGAGTGGGTGGCTTAGAAGGAGTGTACCCAGGGTCCGGCTCTCTCCATATGGAATCACTTTAGGGGGGGATCAGACGGCTTGCACGAAAGGTTGGAATGAGACACCTGCAAGGAATGCCCCCCCTCCTCCTCCTCTCCCTCGGGGGGGACCCCTGGTAACCTGCAGGGCTGCCAAACAGAAGCTGATAACACAGCTGCCTGACAGAAGCAACTTAGGTTTGGGGACTGTGTGTGTGTGTGTGTGTGTGTCTGTGTCTGTGTGTGTGTGTGTGTGTGTGTGTGTGTTTGTGTGTGTGTGTGTTGGGGGTGGTGAGGGCTACAGAGGGGCAAGCACTCCTACAGACCAACCTGCTCCTCCCTGGGTTTTCTCACAGAGGCACAAGGCAAACAGCACACGGCTCGTAATTGCTAACGCACATGTGCGAACATAGCAACGCTTTCCCACACGCCAATGTGTGAGCGGACGGAGAGGGCGAGGGGTTGAGAGCTCGGGTGTGCCGAGGGCAGTTTGCACAAATAGAAAAGGGGTCAACCCTGTCAGCGCCGCTACTGTGCGAGAGGCATAAGCTGCCTGTAGCCATTTTAAATCATGGAGATCCAGGGGTGTAAGTCATGTTGGAGCTATGGCCAATGAATCTTCCCCAGCGGAGGCAGCTGATGTGCTGGTAAAGCCCTGTGACCATAAAGGCCCCTGTGAAAGGGGCAGACCTCAGGGTGACGCTCTGGGTGGTATGGAAACAGACAATAGGAGGCCACAGTGCTCTTCCACAGTGCTCTCCCTATCTCTCTTTCACACACACACAGATGCACACATTCTCACTTTCTCCTTTTGATTTTCTGCCTCTGTCTCTCTCTCTCTCAAACACATACACACACACACACACCTCTTTCTCTCTCTCCCTCTTTGGTTCTCTGTCTTACTTTCTCTATCTCTTTTTACCTCTCTTTCTCTACCTGCCTCAGTATCTCTCTCTCTCTCCTCTCCCTCTCCCTCTCCCTGGGGTCAGTCTTAAAGGAAGGATGGTCACGAGGGGGAAGACTATAAGGGTTCCCTGGGGGCACATGTCAGAGCAGAATAGTCCTCCTTTAAATCACTCCATATGGGGCAGCACAGCAAGACGAAGGCCGAAGAGAGAAGAGAGTGGGGGGCCCCCTTATCCCCACCGACACCCCCAAAGAAGGTCTTCCTTAAATTTTTTTCTAATTTGCTGGACATCACAGGAGTTTGGCCTTAACTGTCCTACGACACGCACCCTAATCCTGGGGGTGGCAGCCTGAGGACTGTTCATTCATCCCTCCCACCCACATTGCCAGTGCTGCTCCTAGGCTTCACAGAAATCCTAAAACACTCGTCGCCTCTCCTCTACCACTGTGCTTAAATCCCATCCCACACACTTCAGTCCAGTCCAGAACACCTCTCAGCACATAGTCAATCCCAAGACAAATGAACACCAGGACAAAAAACAAAACAAACCAGTTAAAGAAATACTTTTGTGCCTTGCCGTGGATAAACGTTGATGGAATGTTCTAAAATTATTTTTGTCCCTCAAGTCCTTTGCTTTGTGCCAGACCAGTTTGCAGCTGCAATGCACTGCCATTCCTGAGGAAGTGTGTTTGTGTGTGTGTGTGTGTATGTGTGTGTGCGCACGTGCTCTGTCTCCAGGTGGCAGAGGGACGGGGAAACTGCACCCCACACAGGAACCCCACTCCCTGCACCATCCCCCAGGACAGGGAGAACATCTTCCACACCATCTTTGCCTTCTTTACCAAGTCAGGAAGGAGAGTCCTGGTATGTCTATAGAGTCTGCAGTGTGCGTCTTTTACTACTGAATCTATGACTTTTATGAGTTATATGTCTATTATATTCATATCATTTTTATTAATTTTTATATGTTTGTATTATTATTATTTATATAATTTATGTTTTTATTTCCTAGCATTTACTTTTTTCATTTTATGTCATTTTATTTTCTATTTTACGTCATTATTTACCTTTAACTTTGTAAAGCAAATTGACTCTGTATGAAATGCAATAGATACTGTACATAGATTTGATTTGCCTTGCCTCACTGATGCAAAGTTGAATATTTACATGTAGTCATCTAGTCCAGGTTTTTAAAGTTCATCCATAGCCTTGAATGTTATCTTCTTTCCTACTAGATCTTCAGTGTTTTGTCTAGAGGATTTTCATTGAAACACTTATCTTGATTTAGTTTGTTCTTCTGATCTTTTCTGATAATATTTGTCTCTCTTTAATGTGCAGGATTGTGACAGACCAGGACGAGCGTGTCTAGTTGTCTCCTGCACCCTGGGCTCTCAAGCCAAAGAGGAGGCTCTTAGTATAGACGTGCGAATGCTACTGAATACAGAGATACTGAAGAGGGTAAGGGTCTTTTGGCAGGCTTGGTTGTGTCAGTACCGTAAATTCCCCATTATTAACCGAGGATAATCCAGTGATTTTGAACAATGTAATTATCTATGAGGTTAATACATGGGTGAGGGTGAGGGAATGTGCTTCTTGTCATCATTCTACTTTGTCATGAAATCATGATTTGCTTCTGAATCAATTTGTGATTGGTGTAGTAAACTGAGGTTGATACATGGATAAGGTTAATACATGGTTTTGTTTTTTTTAGTTAGCATAAAACACTGACCTGAGGTTTATACATGGTGCGGCTTATATTCAGGAAATTACTGTATATAAATGACTGACATGGTCATCTTTCTAATCTTCCATTTAAATGATGGAATTTGCATATATATAATAGGGCATCTTCACATGTGGTCATTGCTGTGAAAAAAAATAATGTCATGTCAGTTTTACTGGATAAACAAAAGATGAATGAACTGCTATTATTACTTGTAGTATAGTTCAGGTCAAAATAAAGTTGTCTTCTTTCTCTCCTTATTACAGGATAGCTCTTCTGTGATCCAGTTTGTGACACGAGGGAATGTTCGAGTGGATGACAGGGCCATTGAGGTGCCCTATGGTCAACCAGAGGAGATATCCGTGAGTGTGACATTATGTCTTTCAATCACATTCTCGGATTTCACCAGCCACATCAATTAGCCCTAATAACTCAGACAGACCTTTCTGTTGTTTGCCAAACTCTGATTGGAGAGGCGCCATTAAAGCACTGACACTCAGGAAATTGTTTTGGGGAATCAGGAATCCCAGAGTCTCCAGACACCTTTCTGGGGGAGTCTAGGGGAAAATTAAGAGAAAAGCGTTTTAGAGAGTGGAACTCCATGTGGGCCGAGTGTCCTCGCTCCAGTGGCTGTGCATGGAGCCCTGAGTGCTTTTAAAGCAGGGCCGAGCAGCTGGGACCCGGGGCAGGGTGAGGGGTTAGCCTCCGCTGGGACCACCAGCAGTGCTTTTTGGAGCCTTCAGCTGTGCTCAAGGACAGGCCCTCCTCTGACCGTGCCGACACTGAGCGATGGGTGGAGCCAATATGAGCTGACTGACATGACTGAGGCTACAGCACATATCGGTTCTGTTATTATAATTTAATTGAACAGTGAGTAAATACGTACAATCATATTCATTAGATGCATATGTTTTCGTACTTTGAACTTAAATATGTTCCAAATGCCATATGTGGGCCATCTTTGAAGTGTGGGAAGCAGCAGACCTCTCAGCTGATTGGGTTTCTGACTCAGACACTGCCTGCCGCTGGGCGTCTGACCTACAGAATTGGAGGTCAGAGGTGTGGTGTGGGGTGGGTGGTGTGTGGCTGGATTGGGTGGATAGGTCTTGTCAGGCTACGGGCTAACTCAGAACTGCCGTAAATGTGTCTGCTCATCCACCCTAGCCCCCCTCCATCTCCTGTTTGTTTCCCTTAGCACTCAGCCGATGTGTTGATCCCCATCTCACCCCTCACCACTCACCCCACCTCACACAACCCCAGCCCCCCCACCCCACCCCAGTCACTCAGCACTATGATAGAGATGTTTCTGTGGGAAAGCTATCCAGGGAACTGCGGTCTGTTCTGAATGCACCGAGTTTTAAAACACCCAATTCAGACAATCAGGGCCAATTGAAGCCATTTTCATGTTCCCATCCCCATCTCCAGATATAACACACAACATTGTCGTTAACCCTGTAAGGCTGTCAAACTGTGAACCACGGTGGCTTGGCGCAGGTTGAACTGAATAAAACATCAGGTTTTTTTGTTTTGTTTTGTGTATGTGCAGTTTGCGAGTGACAAGAAGTCTTATTCCTGGTCTGGCAGCTTTCACAGAGACCAGTAAATGTGGGAAAGTGTTCATGGGGATGACAAGGAGCAGATTTATCTGCTCGCTCTCTCTTTCTTTCCACACGGTCTACTGAGAGCTTTTTCTCTGTTCATGCAACATTTACATTCAGACGTATTCAGAACCTGTTGCTCTACCAGCTCTAGCGTTGGAGGCGGCACATTTAAGAGGTTAAATTCTTCAGCGTTTCTCAAGGTCAGCAGGTCGTCTCGCCATGCACCATATCCTTTCCATCTTCTAACAGTATTTGTGGGAGAGTCCGTCTAAATCAAATGGCTTGTCAAAAAGCAGCAGGACTCCCGCCCCTACAGTTGAGGAATGTGGTGCAGAATTCTGAATCAATATTTATATATTACACATTCATACAGACACTCTGTTATAAACTTTATACTGACCTACCCACCCACCCACCCCCAACCCTCAGCAGCTTTTTATAGAAATGTCACCCAGGATTCCTTAAGGGAAGGACCATACCGTGCTCACTTCTCAGGATTCGTCTCTGGAGCGTTTGACCTCTTTGTGAGCACTCTATTTTTAGCTTACGTTTTTGACCTGTGCTAAATTATTTGGTTGCTGTAAAGGCCATCTTTTTTTTCCCAGCGGTTAGTGGTGGATCATTTACTGGGTTGCCGTGCAACCCTCTCAGCAGCTGGGGGAGTAAATCAGGGGGTAATTTATTATGGAGCCCAATGTTTTTACAAGACTGTATTTGTTTGAGTTCACATGAAAATGTCAACAAACCATATTAGCTATAGAAACAGATCGCTGTGTCAGATTGGCCAGAACCGATCCCAAAACGTATAGGATTCTGTGCTTACACATCTGAACTGTCCATGCTGGTTTAGCTCATATAAATATAACATTACAGGTTACAGGTGAATTTGGGATAGCCATTTTGAAAAGAATTAATGGACTTGCTGGCTAGAATGGCTGATTCCAGACTGTATTGTCCTCAAAATCGAAACATTTCTACCATAATTGCTCCCTTTGTTTTCACGTAGCTGCCCCATATCCAGCACGGACACAGAGCAGACGCTATTATCATCCAGGAAATTACATAATTTCATACAGTCTTAAAAGCCTGTCTACTAGGCCTGCTCTGTTTTGATATCAGTCCATTGGCTTCACAGACCTTTCAATATGTCTCAAAGACAGAAACAGATTAAAATGACTTTGGCCAGTTGGAAGTGTATGTGTGTGTGTGCGTGTGCACATATACAGTTGTGTTTCCGTGTGTGTGTGTGTGTGTGAGTGCATGTAGGCAAGTGTGTCTGTGTGTAGTCTGGCTGTCTGAGTTTGAACCCACTCTCCTCTGGTCGCAGCTGGTTTTCGAGGCGCTGCACAGTCAGGAGCCAAGGGGCTACGTGGTGGGCTGGATCATCGCCATCAGCCTCCTGGTTGGGATCCTCATCTTTCTCCTGCTTGCCGTGCTACTATGGAAGGTAAGAGAGGACACAGCAGAGGAACTGACCACTGCCATGGCAACAGCTAATATAACAAGCCAAATACTCAAGTGTTCAGTAGGTTAACTAGTAATGCAAGGTGGTTAAACATCACAGACAGGTAAATGTTATGTACTTACGATTTTATGTCAGTTAGCAACTTGTATTACCTTTAGTTAGAGAACACACCATTAAAGACAAGAGTTACTGGAGTCATTTGGTGAGCAAAATGCTTCATTTTGTTAATATTCTTATACATATTATGGAAAAGTCTTCCCATGAGTGAAGCTCATTTTAAAGCATTGCCACATGGAGTTAGACCCCAGTGGTCTAGGAAGGCTGCTCTCCCTCCTCCTCCCTCACCTCAAGTGAACCAATACAGGCAGATCCACCCCTTTGGTCACAAGGCCAGAAGGAAAAAAAACTTGTATTGTTTGACCAGATGATATCACAGAATCCTTACTCTGCTCCCAAACACCCAGGAATTCTTCAACAATTTCCAAGTAATTTAGCTGTTTAAGTTCAGTTTCTCTGATTTCTGTTTGTTTCTCAGACTAATTATCTAGCTTTGTGCACCACAATGTTCTTTATTATTTTCGGTTGAGATTTCTGACTCGAGATCATCATTAATTGAGCATTTCAAGTTTTATGAGCCCCAAATCTTTACAGTCATGACCTTTAGGTGATGGGCCATAAGATAATTAGCAGACCACCTCCGGGCCTACGTTTGTAAAGTTGCCATTGTATTCCGATACGTAGGGGCTTCATTGAGACAGGGCTGTGTAGCCAGACTCTGATCTCACTGTCTGACTCTATGGTGCCAGCGAAGAGAATTAACACACCTGCTTTAAGAAGCCATCACTGGCAGCTCTCTGGCAGATATATAACAGCCAGTGGCTCTCCCCTTTAATAATTATTTCCATCACCACTACCCAGTTAAAGGTAATCATCTGTGCTGACCAACACAGTCTGACTGGAAACCTTATTAACGTTACTTGAGCATTATTTTATGGGTATCACATTGCTTGTGTGTATTTAATAGCCTATAAACAGGCCTTGTCGGGTCCTGGAGCTTTTGTGAGGCCATATTTGGTCCCAGTGTCACATGCTTCATTGGCATGGTGAGGGGCACCTCACTCCCTTCCTCCTTCGGCTCGAGGATGAGAGGCGGCTTTTCTTGGAGCAGCAGCTGGAGGAGCTCACGGTGAGCTCTTAGAGTCAGCTGTAAAAAGAGGGACAAAACACAGGATCTGACTAGAATTTACACCACAGAGCTCACGCATGAAAAAAAGAGCAATTTCAAAGAGGAAATGGCAATAGACCTGATTTCTTGGGGGCCACTTTTCACAGAACTCTTTTCTTTTCCACTCCTCTGCTTTCCAGCGGGAATACCACAACTAAACCTTGGAATGTTGGTCCAGGGATACACCCCCACACACATACACACACACACACTTACTCACCCCTTTTTGCATGAGACCTTGGATGGGCCAAAATAAACCCCTTTTACAAGGGCTGCACATGTCCAGCAATGCTCTCTTTAGGAAATGCCTGAGGAGGCCTCAGGACCATATCAATAAACAGAGATAAATGACCACAAGGCATATCATCTGTGCCTGTGCTAACACTCGTTCTTATCATTACAAATACACTCACCAATACCACCATTAGTAGTCATTATCACTCTTACTTATTACTTTGTGTCCATTAGTATGTTTGTTTATCTCCAGGCTTGTCTGTATGTATGTATGCCTGTCTGTCTTCTGTGTTTGTTTAACAGCTGGTCTTTGCTGAATTATATCTTTTAGATGTATCCTTTCAATTCAAATCCAGTGCTGTGTTTGTTTTGTATGCCTGCCTGCTTATAATCTCTCTCTCTCTTTCTCTCTCTCTGTGTCTGCGTCTGTCTCTGTTTTTGCAGATGGGCTTTTTCCGCCGACGCTACCGAGAGATCATAGAGGCGGAGAAGAGTAGGAAAGACAGTGATGAAAGCTGGGACTGGGTGCAGAAGAGCCAATGATCGCTGGTGCAGAAGGATCACAATGACATCCAACGGGCTCGAGCATTGGACCCAGTGACAATCCAATGAGCTGCTGCCTTTGCCTCGGCCTTTCCTGCAAAGCCATGGGCCCGCCAGTCTTCCATATGTGGAAGAGATGAATATTCTCCAAATTTTTCGGAGGTTTGACACTTTTCTTGTGAAGGAGGCAAGCTAACTGAGTCGTGAGTTGTTTATGTTGCTGTCGAACACATGGGACTGGAAGACCATTCCCCCCCAGCAGAGTTGCTTTCTTGCCAAAGGGACTAAACAGACAGAGACTGACAGAAAAAGAGACAATGGCTTCCTCAAGCAGATGTGGATATCACATCAGTGTCAGCAGACAAGAAGAAGAAAACCCTCAGGGCACTGTTCATAGCAAAATCTATTTTTTATACATATATTCCCTATTGTAGAGAAATGAGCTTTGGAGGGCTTGGGTTGTTTTCAAGTCCCCAGGAGACATAACCTATGTTTGTTGTTTTTTTTTTGTTGTTGTTTATTTGTTTGTTTTTTTGTTTTTTTAAGAGCACTGATAATGAGTTTTGTAAGCCAAAGAGTTAATGCTATTCTTACATTTTTATTTCATTTCCATGCTACCATAATGCAGTGTTGGACTGAAGGAAGATTATTGTTGAAGCCCTTTTGTAATCCAAAGACCTTTTGTCAAATGCCAAAAATCTGCTATGATGATGTGGAGATTCTGACGTAGACTGTAGAAAAAGTGTTCATGGAACATCAACAGAAATGCAATGATGACAAAACAAGGTATTGCAAAAGAAACCTAAAAGCTGAAACTGAAAACAAATCTTACGTGAAGAAACCTGCATACATCACAGCAGCAGAGGGTTGTGCTAAACATGTTAAATGTTAAATGTGTTTTTTTTGTTTTTCATTTTCTAATGTACTAGCGGGTAGGGTTGTCACAATATTATAATTTCAAACTCAAAACTGATATAATTTGTGTGTTTAAGAGATTATCTGGAGTGAATGAACCTCTAGCCTTGTTGTTTCACATTGCCAAGTGCTGTCGATAGGTATGACAACGGCAGAATTTAGTACACGGAGAATAAATAGCGAAACAGCAACCAATACTAACTGTTTCCTGTGGCCCATCAGTCAGCAGTAAATTTGGTCTACATTGTACCACATGCCTCAAAGAACAGGGATATGGGCTGATCGACTCCAGATTTTCCCTTTATCTGTAGGAGGCAAAGACAGCACTGTTGGCTTCACTACTGTTGCAAATGAGAATCAAATTCAATACAAATTTTTTGGATCAATTAGTATCATAGTATCGATTTTTTTGGCAACTCTACTGTCAAGTACGAGTCAGTGTCTACAGTCTGACTGTTTGCTGTGTGAAAGTGGCCTAGGCAAAATCAGATAAACCCACTAGCAAATCTAAACTTGCCCTACAGGTCAGTCTGGAGCATAGACATTATATAGACTTGTTACTTTCAGTTCAGTGGTCTGGAGTCAGGCTCGTTGCTGCCCATTTCATTATCACTAAAATCCAAGAACCAATCACAACCACTAACGCAGCATGGGGGTGGTCTTACAGCATATGATGCTCAGCCATTGATGGCATCTACAATACCATCTCTGGTTAAACCCAGTATTTATAAGAAAGATGTTTGCTACACCTCCAAGTTTCAAGTTTATTGTTGCATCTCAAATTATATTTGAGAGTTGAATGCACCACATTGACTTGACTGAATGTCATGTCCATGGAAATGGGAAGTGATTGAGTGGACTCCAGGCCCAGCTCCAGACTTTGGTGGAGGTTGGTCTGGGTTTACCCCTGGCTAGTGAGAAGGTTCTTTGGGATATGTTAAAACCGGTAAAACAAACCTAAACACAAGAGGTGTCTAGTCTTGAGATGAAATGTTTAAATACAATGTTTGGCATTTATTGATGTGCTATCCCCATTAGAACGCTGTTATTATTGCTGTGTCTAAATATCTCATGTATTTGATAGATATCACACATCTTGCAGTCTCACAATCTGTGTTTATGTTCCCTGCCATCTTCCTTAGCATGGACCCAGATTTACGTTGTGAATTAAACAAACAGATGATATCAACCAGCAAAGGCATGGCCTCAGTAAGACAGCCAATGATCCCTGTCAAGTCAATATTGAAAGGGGTAGTGGTTTATATACTGTATGCTAAGAGTTCCCGCTCAGTGATTCTGTTCTATGATTTTGTACAGAGATCGGCTTTGTTTGGGCAGGATTGTTTTAAAGTTTAGACTTGGATGATGGATATTAATGAAATGAACTAAAGCCAAACAAAGGTCAGTTGATGTTTCCCATTGTATGCATGGCTCAGGGGGGAGAGGTGTGAGCTTCATCTGATTGAGTTTACAACAGGTCCACAGGCCAGAGGACGAGTGGTTTGTAATAATGGTCTAATGTTAGGAGGGCCTGCAGTGCACTTCGTCACTATGTGGAAATGGGCTCTTGGGGGACCTGTGGGAACAGTGCGATTTTTAAGTCAACATCCTGGAATGTAAGAACTCCCTGAAAATCAGCCACCACCACCACTGCAGAACATAGATTCTCACTTGAGAGCACATTGCAGTAAGGCGTTTTAATTTCCATAAACTTGTGCCCACTTGCCTAACCCCTCCCTCACAGACTTCAAGCTTTCATTTCCTGGATTAGAGTAAAATTCAATCAGAAACTTTCCATAAATGGAACAGCGCCAAGGACACTGCCATGATAAACAATTTAAATGGGCAACAGTAGTGGTTTGATGTGTGCGAGAGGCAGATCCCAGCATTTACTGTTGGCTAAAAGACTCTTCCAGCCCCTTGGACATGAGAGCGTTGAAAAGGCCCCTGTTTTTAAACAAATCAGAAATGTTATGCGCACGGTTAATAAACTCTGTATGGCAAGTTTTTCGTTTTTTTTTTTTCTTTTGTTTTGTTGTTGTTTGGTTGGCTTTTTTTTTTTGATCCACTGGGTTTCCAAGAGAGCGTTTATATAGCCTCTCGTGATCAGTACTCCAGTCACTTTATTTCACTGACTACATATATGAAGGTTTAGCACTCAACTCTTATTGTTTTGTTGATCTCTGGTAGGCTCACCTACAGAATATAACTTGTGTATTTTCATTCATTAATACCACTGGTATGGAAAAAAAAATCATACTCCCATTTCCCCTCAGCACCAGGTATAGTTGTTGCCCTACAGTAAGTGTGTGAAAAACAGAGAGAGATACTTGACATTCTAGGTGTATTACATAACTGTGATTGTCATCATTATCACCTGTTTAGGATGTACCAAGAAAAAAAACTACTGTCACTGAATTTCATTTTTTTAAATAAAAGTATTGATTTGTATGTTTGTTGTACAAGCTAATGTTCGAGCTGTGTATTTATCGATTGATACTGCCATTTTAAGATTAAAGTTCACATGGAATAAGCTAAGTTTCTAAAGGTTTTTTTCCTACTCAGAATGTCTTTTATACAGATCCCTCTGAGTGCCTCCGATGTGCTGCATAAATGGAGTATAATGCCCCCTGGTGGCCAAGTTGCTTCAGTGTGGGTCTGAAATATTTACAGCTTTGTGCACTGAAAGTGTTACACTGAATTGTTGTTCACTGATTCAAAGTAGACTATTTCTTTGACTAAGTATAACATTTCACCCATTAAATGAATTGCAGTTACACCACTGTCTATGGCCCAACTTGTAGACCTACCTTACTCAAAATGAGTGAATGTTACATCAATCTATAGCGTAACCATTAATATATTAATATGTAACCATTGGATGTTTAGACGTTGTGGCTTTAACCAATAATGAAAGGTCATGCTGTTGAACTAAGTGCAGTAGACTTGAACATCTTAAGTTTAACATACTTTTTTTGATCAGAGTTAAGATGTTTTAGTAGTTTCAGCTATTGCTTCCTTTAGGGTGTATGCATTTGAAGAAAACAGAATATTGAACCCTTTGTACAAGTTTGGTTCTTTTTTGCTAAGAGCCTACGCCTTAAATGAGGTCACTGTTTGTATCAGCTGACGTTAGTTGCCATGGTACACATGAATATCAGCAGGCCGGCCTACAGCCAGTTAATGTGCATAATTTATGAGTCAGTCTCAGGCT
This sequence comes from Tenualosa thibaudeaui, assembly GCA_027481765.1. Classification (NCBI taxonomy): domain Eukaryota; kingdom Metazoa; phylum Chordata; class Actinopteri; order Clupeiformes; family Clupeidae; genus Tenualosa; species Tenualosa thibaudeaui. Next base: position 5,976,649 of record JAIFZK010000012.1, on the reverse strand, counting down.
GTGCATCTAGTCATCTCCCTTGCTGCCCACAACATATGTACCTCTAAGTGAGTATCTGAAAGAAATATACAAAATGTACCTGTGTGTGTGTCTGCCTAGATTAGTTATTGTTGTACAAACTCTACTTTATTGTCTCATAGTTGATGGCACCAGCATGTGAGTTTCTGTGTAGCAACTGTAAGTCCATTGTCTGTACTTGGAACACCTTGCAGAACATGATGCTTTAATTTGTACATCAGTCAACAGCTTTTTGTGCAAATGCTTGAAACCTCATTGATATGAGCTGGGCAAGGCAGTCATTCTATCTATCTATGATTAACAAATGTAAATTATTTAGCTGCACAACAACATGTTAAAGTTTCTTATATTAATATTATTCTGGCTATGTACTGTACATTCAAGCACCTTACATCAGTTTGTGTGACATTTTTTTTTCGCTATAAGCAGTGATGGCATCTCTTCTAGAGGATGGTCTTATAAAAAGCCGCTCCATTGAGCAGGTGGTGGCTCCCATCACCTCCCACCTGTGCCACCTGATCCTGCTGTGCGAGAGCGGCCAGGAGCCCGAGCACTTCACCCAGCTGGAGACGGCTGCCAAGGCAGTGACCAAAGCGGCTAAACACATGGCCACAGTTGCATCAAGGTGAGCTTGAACAAAAGGAGTCGGTGAGTTTTAGTGAGGTAAAAAATTAACTATGCGTAAATGCCGCTAGTTTACACCGTCTGCATTTTGAGCCATTCAATTAGGTGCACAAGTTATACAAAAGTCACATTCTCATGCAATACACAGTGCAGCTGCCATCAACCACAAGACAGACTTCAGAAACAGAACACAGAACAGAACAGAACAGAATTCAATGCTTTAGTGTATGAACAGTTTAATATCTCATTATTACAATCAATCAGTTTATGATAGGCTTTATTATACTGTGTGAACTATGTGGTATGCTACAAGCCAGTCATTCAAATGGCTCAGCCTACCATGACCACAAATACCCAAAGTCAAGTTTGTCCCTTCCTGTCCTCAGATTGGTGGTGGACGTTGATGATGAGGTGATGAGGATGGAGATAGGCCCTCTGGTGGAGTCCCTGATAGTGGCTGGGCAGCACGTGCTGCTGGCTTCCCAGAAGCTCAGCATCCAGCCAGACCTGGAAGAGCATAGAGAGGAGCTTGTGGTGGCCACCCAAAATGTCCTATTGGGCGTAGTCAAGGTAACAGCCATCAACAGTATCATGTGGAGAAAAATTTAACTTTATATCACAGAAATAAGTCTGTGCATATGTGGAGATGCTGGATTCTAAGGTCTCTTTTGTATGTTAAATTAAGAAATAGAAGAAAATGATCAATATTGTATATTAAGTTGAGCACATTTAGGTCTGGAATAATATACCTGGAATAATTTTTCCCTCATCTGGAAAGTCTGTCTACAACAGTATGTTATTCTTGGATTTTCAAGATGCAGTCTGTGATTCGGTTGAATGTCTGTTAATATGTGGCCAATCACATACTGCACACTGGGCAGACAGCTATAGCACAATTAGAATCAGCTGTATATGACAGAAAGTGCATTAGACTAGTACTGTGCACTGCACTTTTAAAGGGTCACCTAAGTTGTCTCTAATTTATCAGCATGGGTGACACCATAGTCTTATTTGTGTCTTTTCTCTTTTTTATTTAATTTTTTTTTTTTTTTTTTTGGGGGGGGGGGTCTCTATGATGTGTCTTCTCAGATTCTTTTGGTGGAGGATGATGCAACAGTGAGGAAGATAGTTGCCGCCGCTCATTGGGTCTTACAATGCGTCTCACAAATCGGCACAGCGGGAGACATACCCAGCTTGCTCAAAGCCTTCCAAGTGTTCTCCAGGGCCATACTCCTCATGAGGACCCTGGTGGAGGAGAGAATACCAGACCTGAGGAGTCCCAAGCAGCAGGAGCAAGTGAGAGGCTCCATGCACACCCTGACCAAATGCATCCCCATGCTGCACACAGCAATGTATACCACCATAAAACACCCTGCCAGCGAGCAGGCCCAAGTGGCCAAAACCTACGTCTTACAGCAAGTGAATTCCACTGTTAATGACATTGTCATCACACTGAAAAGCAACTGCCACTGGACTCCTTCAGGGCCCAATGGGTACTACACTGACAGGCGGAATGGCTTAATACAGTTGTTATGCGTCTCTGATTGCTCAGCTATCAAAGTTAGTGACTTTGATGTATTGGTGAGAGACCTGGTGTTCCATTGCATGATGGTGGCAAATACATCTCGAAGGGAGACTCAACCAGAGCTGGCAGAGAATTGTCGGCACGCCCTCGAACTGTGGACTGAAATATCACACCACTTAAAGGTCCAAGGTGATACACTGCAGTGCAAGCAACAACTAGCGAGCCTCTGTGCATCTCTAATCCAGTGGATTCACAAGCTTGATGAAGCTGTGGTGATGGCTACGCTGTGTCAGGTCCTGGATGTTTTTGTTTCAGCAGGCACTCCAATGGAGCAGTTGGTGAACACCATTAGTCACATCTTTGAGGTTGAGCCAGAGGGCAGAGAGTTTGACCCAGATGGTTTCCAGCCACTGCTGAGGGCTTTCAGTTCTCACGCTGACAGAATAGTTCAGGTCACCGGATTTATGGCCGCGTTAGCCACCAATGCTAAGAGCCTGGAGCAAGTAGAAAATTCAAGGACGTGCCTAATGCATCTGCGAGATGGAGTGGCGCCGCTTTTACAAGAGCTCAGGGGGGACTCGGTCCAGTGCTCGGAAGCACTCCAGAAACTTCTGGACCTGCACCAGAGGTGGGTGGATGACACTAATCAGCTCATGAGTGCCTTCAGTGACATCATGGATATAAAAGCATTCACAAGTCTGGCCGTCCAGGGGATGGAAGACAGCTTGCATGGATGTGAGACAGCACACAAATGTCAGGACCCTCAGCTGTTTAGTGAGCATGCAGGCCTTCTCATGGGTCACATGAATCAGGTGATACAGGCCGTGAGAAGGCATGTAGACAAAAGTGATGACCCCATTTACCGCAATGGACTCCTGGTGCTGGTCCGACAGGCAGAGGCTGCCATAGCCGAGGTGGCAGGATGCGTTACAGATGCCTGTGCAAGCAGCAATCAAGGTGAGAGCGCTTATGAAACTTTTTCAGACCAACTCACTTCAGCAATAAGAAAATTTGAAGTGTTACGTGAGGGCTTGGATGGTCTTCAGCACCCAGATCTCCTCAGCCCACTGCGAGAGGAAGCTCGTAACCCCATGAATTTATTACCAGTCCTCCCCATCATTGAACCAGTTCCAGTGCTACCATCTGTTCTTGATCCAAAGGAAGACGACACCGAAGATCACTTTTCAGACCAAGACAGCGAGAGTACAGTTTCAACTGCACAACCGAAATTAGAATTTCTGATGAAAGCAATTGACCATAATGTGTCCATTCCAACAGTTCAGCAATTCCAACAGATCCAGCACTTCAAAGACACGGAGTTAGGAAAAAAATATTTGATTTTCGAGACCAAACCTCAAACTGCACCCCAAAAGCTTCCAAATGAAACAGTTAATCTTCTTCCCCTCCTGAACGATGTTGTCAGCTTGACTCAAGACAGGGATGTCACAGCTCTGAACATAGCTTGCTCTGGTGTTCTTGAACTTTCCAACTGTTATGCACAAGCTGCCAAAGAGGCAGTCACCATCATTGACAAGGATAACAGCCAAGAGGTGGACAGCCTTCGGTCAGAGTTGGTGTCTTTAACACCTCTCCTGGTTCAGACAGCTCAGGAGACAGCAATGAGCTCAGGCATGACCATGGAGAGCATCTACAAACACACCATACAGTTCTCCGACCTCATCAGAAACACTCGGAATGTTCTTTTACCAGTTGCAGGCACATGGTATAGAGCCATCTCCGCAATGCTTCAGTGCAGTAGGCCTGGCACGAGGGAGAGTCTCTCCCAAGAACTCACTGAAGTGATGTGCTTGTGTGCAGATGTGGTGCAAGTCGTTATATCTTTAGAATATACGGCAAGAGGAGAGGGTCATGAGAGTATTTCAGTGTTGCAAAACAAGCTGACGAAAGCTCAGACGAACACCAAACAGATCACTGAACTGGCATCAAAACCACCAGCTGTGTTTGATGTAGAAGGGCCATGTCTTTTGTGGGGCCTGTCCATGCAAGTTCTTCTGAACTCCCTGGATAAAATTATTGGTACTGCCACGTCTGCTAACACAGGCCAGCTAACAAAACATCAAATGACCCCAAAGAAATGGCTGACCACAATGTCTGAAAACTCACTAAGGATACAGGAGGCAGCAAGGTTGTCCTCTTTAAACTGCAGGGATCACTACAAAGTAAAAACCTTGAGCGAACTCCAAAGTGAGGTCAAAGCACTCACTCACTCCTACCTTCAAGCTGAGGAGGACCTTGGAACCGCCTCGGATTCTGGTATTCTTTTATTTGCTAAGTCTGAACTCCTACAGAGGCAGCTTCAAGCCAATATGAAGAGGCTGTCAGGCCTGCTAAGCAAAGTCAACAAGGATTATGTGATAGCCATTGACAATGCAATTGCTTTGGCTTATTCTGCAACTGCCAAAAATCAGACAAACACCAAAGCTCTGGAGACACAGAAACATTTCGAAAATGCTGCAGAGTTTTTGTTGGAGAACGTCAAAGCAGCCACTGAGAGTGTAAAGGACTGTTTCAACTACATCAGAGACCCACGCGAACGCATTCAGCTCAGGTTTATCAATGACCATTTGTCCTTCCAGATGTCAGATATCGTGAGCAGAATGAGGCTGATGGTGGAGACTCAGGCATACTGTGAGTCTCTAAGCCTTGAGATACAGACCCAGTGCTGGTCAGCCAAAGCCCACTACCTGGTGGAGGAGCTTTTCAAGGTGGACGGAATCCTGGAAAGAATAAAAGAACAGGTCAAGCTGGGATTGCAGGGCAAGAAAGCCTCAAGTGAAGTCCCCGTCACATGGACGGACACACCTTCAGTACCAGCGGAAGTAGCCCCTCCTACAAACACGGTGACAGGGACAAAACAGATGAGTGAGCCAAGGAGCACACAGACAGTTCACCCGATCATAAACATCCCGACTTCACCTAAACAGGAACCCAGAATGGTAAAACAGGATGGATGCTGTATGTAGCAGATGAATGGGATGCATTGTTGGAGTATGATATTATTGGTCTTTTTTTGGTATTTCAAAAAACAAGAAAGAAAGACATCATGTGTGTAATCTAATTATGTTGCCAGTAAAGTAAAATGGCAGTTTCAGTATATATTTAGAAGCAAGTAGGAAAGAAACAGAAACAACTGTTTCCAGTAGGTTGTTTCAATCAAGTGAAAAACACTTTGCAAGATGGAAACAACAGAAGCAGTGGGACTGTCTATGTTGTGGTGGCCATATCATAACAACATAATTCAGTGAGATATTATTATATGAACATATTCAGTATAATATTAAGCTTAGAAACTAATATTTTTGTAAAGACTAAAATTACAGAAAACTGACACACAAGGTAAATATCTGTGACCTCTTGATCAGCCTGTCATGTGTAACAAGCAAAATAGATCACTGTAGATTTAACTATGTTAATGACACAGGCTGGGTGTTAAATAGATCTGTGTGGATTTAAGGAGGGTTTTGATGATGTGGTTCTTTGTCCCCCGAAGAATAGAAATGGCATGTGATTGGCTGTGTGTAAGTGTTTGAGTTTGAGTTCAGGTGATGGGTGATTTGTGGACTTGCTCTCCCAGCAGAGTGAGAGAGGCCCAGTGTTCAGCTCAGGGCCTCCCTGTCTCACCTACACCTGCCTCTACCTGAAACAAGAGACAGAGAAGTGGGACTCGCGGGGCAATTACATTGTCCAGGCTACCAAAGAAATCGCTGATAAAATCTACCACATGGCCCAATACCTGAAGAGGAAAGGACCTATACAGGTACGTATGTCTCCATGACACACGTTTTGAATCTACTCAATCTGAGTGAGGATTTTCTTGCATCTGCAAACTGATCTATATTAAACTGTTAACAAAATGCTGTCGTTATCATTGTCCATTATCTGACTCATGCCCCCCAAACACACAAAGCTTAAGTATGTATTTGATGAGATTTACATTGTACTGAATATTTAATATTTATAATTTGTAATTGATATTTAATATGTGATATGTAATACACATACTTTTTACCTTCCTTTTCCTTAGTATTGAGTAGATGTACAGTATATTATAATCCAGTGCATGGTTAATCTGAAGTGGCAATGTAGGCCACTCACTCTTTTATTCTGCTCCAGAGCAAAGAGGCCTTTGTATCCTCAGCCAAAAACATAGTTTCAAGCTGCCAGTCGATCACAGAGTTCCTGAAAGTCATAGCTGACCATTGCCTGGATAAACACTGCGCTGATGATCTCGTTCTTTTAGTGGAGCAAATACTAACCATCACCAACCAGCTCACGATCATTTCCAGGTAGAACACTCAGACAATACACACACACACACACACACACACACACACACACACAGTACTTCAACCCCAGGGCCAATAGCCACATGAGAAAGCCACAGCAGCTGTTTTATCCAAGACACTAACCACATCCACCAACTTCAGATGGAGAGAGGGGGAATAAATTACTCATAAACAGCAACAGCAAATAGCATCAACCCAATCTATCTTAACACTGGAGCTGCATGTGACTGATTAAAGCATGGGATGTTTGCAGTGTGAACGCACTGACCCCTGGCAGCAAGTCCTCAGACGAGTCTCTGGTGAAGAACGCTCAAAACCTGCTCCAGATCGTCCTCAAGGGAGTCCGTGCTGCTGAGACAGCCTGCATTAAGGTAAAAAAAAAAAAAAAAACTCTGATAAATAGAACTGTATTAGCACCTTGTACAGTCACATTATCCTATAATAAAACATTTGTTTTATGTTTAATGTCAATGTCAAAGATTAGACATTAACATTAAGTTACATATTTTCTTCATATTTTCTGAATTTCCGTGTCTCTCTCAGAACCACAGGGTATTAAAGAATCAGGCTAGTCTTCTGAGCTACTCTCAAATATCCTGTCTGAACACTTTTTCCTTGGCATACCGTTTGACAAATCTGTCCGTTGGCCCAGTTGAGTGTGCCAACTGGAGACTCCTCTCTTGAAATCTGGCAGGGCCTGCGGCAGCCGGAGCCCGGCACGAACGCAGCCAGAGCCGCAGCCTTGTGCTTCCAGTGGAAAAAGAACCTGCTGATCCACAGGGCGCTGGAGATCGCCAACCCCGAGACAGACGACCTGGGTCTCCGAAAGACCTCCACCCACTCAGCCGAGCCCAGCCTGGCTCCCCCACTACTCATACTGGACCAGCAGAACAAGTGAAGGAGCTGGGGTTTGACATGCACTCTACATGGGAAAGCATTACTTGTCTTTATTCTACTTTCAACGATTCAGAATTCTCTGACTCAATAATAATGATTTAATATTATATTAACATTAATATTCTAATAACTTATAACATTAATATAACAATAAAAGATTTATTCATGTTTAGTATTATGGTTTAGTACATGGGTTCGGTGAATACTTTTTTTTTTCTTAAGTTTGCAAAAAATATGGCTCTGAGAGTTATACATGCTGCTTATATGCGGGAAATTACTGTATTGCATAAGATGCAATTTTATGGTCTGGGTTTCTGAATAGTTCCGTGGTTGGCCTTGTTTCAGTGTTTTTACATATCCTGAAATTGCTGTACACTTTGTGAAAAAATTGCCTTTTCTACCTTAGGAAATAAAATCAAATGTATGCTGTTACAGGATATTACTATTCAGTCATATGATCAATGTCCAACTCTTTTACACAATTTCTGAAGCCATATAGATTTTTATTTATTTAAGACAATGGATAAAAAATAAAAGGCAATGAACAGTCACACAAACTCATTTGGAGTGTCTTCTCTGACCGCATCTGTCAGCAGTAACAAAATGACTTGATTACATGGACAAAGATTCTGGAAAGCACTGCATTTATGATAGAAAATAAGCTTTTTAAAAAAAGTCGAGCTTATAGTAACATACAGTATTAAAAAAACAAACATTAACAAAAAAAATGGAAACGCCACTACAATAGCACCGTACAGCAACACAAGTCAACAGTTGTCCTTCAATTGTTTTTCTTTTTTCTTGTATAACAATTTGAACATTCTTCGCAGTCATACTGTAAATGAGGTGACATACAATTGCCAAACATGGAGAGCAATCAAAGGGATAGAAGCTGGCTGTGATAATACTCGTATGCACTGGAATATCAAGCTTAACTGTTTTCATCATTTCATTACAAAAATCCGGCGGTCCGGCGGTCACTATGTTTTTTTTTTATGAAGCCCTTTTCACGGCATCATACAGAATTAAAATCCAATTAAAGTCTCCATTTCATATATAATGAATAACGCAAAACACCTGAACAATTACAGAATTAAACCATGAAGAGGTATCATGGGTAGCTTTCAGTGACAGAATGACATATAGTGCCACATTTTAATTGTTTAAATTAGCAAACACATACAAGTGACTTAGGCATTTTCAAATGTGATCCTGCACAATGCACTATGTTTTTTAAAGTTAGCCACAAGGCTAACTGAGTAAGAACTACAACTGACAAATCAGAGTACTAAACTTGTCACAGATCTCAGGAAAGCCATTTTTTGAACAGGCACATTTTGTGCAAAATCGTCTGTTTTAATGGGAAAAAATATCCATGACTGCAATTGAATTTGTGGCATTTTAAAAACAGACACTGAATGTCATTCTGTTATGAAGAATTTAAGCAACACTAGCGCAAGACTGGTGTAAGTTTTAATAAGCGAGAGTTGCTAGATGAGAAACTGACGATGTGAGGATCGTAATATGATGAAGAATATGTACAATACAAAATAAATAAATATATATATCGATTTTGAAAAGAGATACATCTACGAGTGCAGTGTCTGCAAGGTGATGAGGGTTGAAGAATGTTCCATCAGTGTGTACAGAGTTCATATGACTAGCAGGGGGCACTGTGATGACCTCAGTGCTGCTCACTGACAGAAGGGTGAGGCGGTGGGGTCAAAAGTCTTAAAGACGTCCTTTAGAGGTCTGTCCATCTCCTCATCCTCCTCCTCTTCATCATTCTGCTGCTGCAGCAGCTCCTGTTGTGGCTCCTCATCCTCCCCTACCTCCATCTTTTCCTCCTCCTCCTCCTTTTTGACCGCCTCCTCTGCTGGTCCTGCCTGGGCTATACTAGAGGGCTTGGCCAGCCGGGGATCACTGTATGGCGGGCGGATGAGGCCGGCAAGGGCCTGGATGGGGAGGTTGTGGACAGCGGGGGCTGGGGCAGGGGCGGTGGTGACAGAGGCGGTGGGGGCACTGGGGGAAGAAACTGCCTTGCCTGAACCTCCAGTTGTGGAGACATCAGAGGGGCTATCAGAAGTCTTTCCCTCAGACCCGGCACGGTACGTAGGGGAGAGCTGAGCCGGGGGTGGGCTGCCACTACTACGCTTGCCTAGCGCCTGCATGAGAATGCCTGTCTTTTTGGCTGGCTCGGGGGCGTCCTCAGAGACAGGCTTGGCCGCCTGCGAGGTCTGATTACGTGGGTCGTAGAGGCTGATGCCCCCCAGTAGTGTGGTGGGACTCTCTAGACCTGCGCCGGTGGAGGCGGCCAGACGTGGGGCATAGGGAGGCAGCTTCTCTGGCTCTGCTCGCGGGGAGGTGGCGGACGTGGAGGAGACCGTCACACTCACAGTCCCTCTCAGCAGCCGTGGGTCCAGGACGCCACCTGGACCTGACGACCCATCCTTCGGCTTGGAGGAAGAGTCCAGGCTAGACGAGCGGCTGATGCGGGGGTCCTTATGAGTGCGAGGATCCAGCGGCTTCTCGACGCCTGGTTTGCCCTCCACACCAAGCCTGCCGGCGCCAACCCTCCCGACCCCCTCTTTCAGACGGGCGGCTGCTAATCTCGGATCCGGCGGCATCCCCGTCGACGATGATGACGTCGGGCTCGCGTGCGTCTCGGGCAGCGTCCCGCCCAGTGTGCGGTTGAGCTGCGCGTCGGCTATGAGCGGCGGCAGTGGCAGGTTGATGGACGTCTCCTGCTTGGGCACCATGAGTGGGATTAGGTCCTCAGGCGCCCACACCACCGAGTGGGCAAAGGCTGGCCGCTGGAGCAGGATGTCCACACGGATGTGGCTGAACTGCTTAATCTGGCAGCGTGGGTCACGGAGTGAAGCCGCCGCCGTGGCACTGGGCTCGAGAGGGATGAGCACCGCCCTCTCCCGAAGCTCCCGCTCGCCCTCTTCGTCGTCCTCGCCCCCTGCTGGCGCCGCCTTATGGCCCGTGCCAGGGTGCCGGTGCGCATCCGCCTTGGAGAGCCCCACCGAGGGCTCCAGTGGCTTCTGCTTGCGTGGGTCTCTGGACAGCCGCGGGTCTTGCACCCCAGATTCCCCATCTGACTTGCGGGGGTCGGCGGCGCGCTGGCGTGGGTCCGTTTTGACGCGGGGGTCACTCGGGGGCCCCTTCTGCAGCCTGGGGTCACCCAGCGGGGGCTGTGGTGGTTTGGGCTGGCCCTGACCCTGGGACTGCTGCTGTTGGCTCTGCTGATTCTTGAGCATCTCGTTTTGCTTTTTCAGAGACTTCAGGATAGACGAGACGCTTCCGCCCCCATCCTCCTCATCACTAGAGTACCAATTAGTCGGCTCATCTGAAACAATGTAGATTATGCATATATGAAATGCACCACTTATAAATATGTCTGAAACAGCCAAAGGTCTGTTCAAATAGTGCCAACAAAAAGTCTACAAATTAATTACTGATTTACTACAAAAGTTCCATTAAGAAACCACAAGAGGGAGTACATGTAAACTGAGCCAAACTATCAAAGCACTTTGTTGGCAGATCATACAGTCTAAATGAAATGACAACAGGAACTCAAGTGCTATGACACACCAGCCTATAACAATACCTCAATTAAACAGATTTCAAACTACACAAGATGAAAGATCCCTACAGATGTCTAATGTACAGAAAAATGATATAGAAAGAACCTTATAAATAAATCAATGTAAGCTTCACAAAACTACCTTGCAGGCCCAATTGGTGATACACACAACATGTCCAGAAGGGAGAGTATGTCCATACCTCTATCCCTGCTGGCAAGCCCACCTCCCTGCCCCTCTGGCCTTGGGGGTTCAGCCTGCTGCTGGAACTGTTGCTGCTGCTGTGGCAGCTGATGCTGAAGAGGCTGGAACTGTTGCTGCTGCTGCTGCTGCTGCTGTTGTGGTGGTTGTTGCTGCTGCTGGGTGAGGTGGAGAAACAAGGCTTTCTGGACAGCCGGCAGAAAGCCCTGCATGGACGCATCCGGGCCACCCTGTTGCCCTACATGATTGTCGTCTATCAACCAATAGGACAGGAGAGGAAAGCAGTCAGAGGGAAGTTGGAAGAGAAACAGTGGCTGTTTTAACAACTTGAATGAATCTTTGTCCCGCATTAAACCATATGTCAGAGTATGAGACATCAGTCAAAAGAATAAGGATCTTTATGACTTACCTCCAGGGCCTGTGTTCTGGTTGTTGAAGAACGTGTTAAAGAACTCTGCGGGGTTCTGACCCATCACAGGGAAAGGCATGTTCTGCTGCTGCTGCATGTTCACATCACACATTGGGGGGAACGGTCCTCCCTGCGGCCCCATCATCCCTTGAGGCCCCATGTTGGGCCGGTTCATGTTGGGCATCATCCCGTGGAACGGTGGAGGTGGCTGGCCTGGAGGTCCACCGGGAGGCACGGGAGGAGGGCCCTGCCCAAAACCAGGAGGAGGCTGCTGGACTGGGGCATTCGGTGGAGCCCCGGGTCCCCCGTGTGGGAGAGGTGGAGGCCCACCCATGGAGCCTGGCGATCCCGGCTGAGGTGGCAGAGGGGCGTTAGGGCCTGGGGGCATCATGCCAGCCTGGCCATCCTCAGGACCCCCGGGGAACTGGGGTGGCCCTCCATTTGGGGATTGGTTGTTGTAGAAACCTTGTCGGTTGCTACTGGGATTGAGCAAAGAATTAACAGTGTGAATAACAGTAATTCTAAAAGATGTTTACTTCAACACAAAGGTGACGATTACAGATGCACATGTCACAACATAGAGAGACATCAAAATATGCATTTGCATGAGTAACCATAAAATGATCCATGGATAATCTAATTATAGAAAGGTACCTGAGGCCAATCTTCTGTGCAAGGTCCATGGTGGGCTGCACTTTGATCTCAAACAGAGAGGGTATCTTCTTGCCCCCCTGACTGTTGTCCTGAGGGCTGCTAGATCCAGGCGTGGGTAGCAGACCCACCCCAGGAGGCGGTTTGGGGAGGGGTGCGATGCCCTGCTTCCGCAGATCCTCCACTTCCTGTTCGTCATCATCAACATTGTCCTCCTCTGTGTTGACAATCTAGTGAAGAACATCAATGGACTGTCAATGCTAGTTTGAAGAGTTGGTCAGTACTTCTTATAAAACAGAAGTTCACTTATCATGTCTTCACTTCAGTAAAACACAGATACTTGGGGCTTACTGATTTATATTATTAATGTACAATATGTTTATTTTTTTAACGGCTGTTGTATTTCAAAAAAACTTAACTGAATTAAGATGCACCGCACTGTAATGTTGCCTTTTTTCCCACTGCCTACATGAGTCCTATAAACTGTAAATGTTTATCTAGGTGGTGGCTTACCTTATCCAGGAGTTCCTGTGTCACCTCGTTCAAAGGATCATGGGAGAATTTGCAGTTGTCGCCCTGATAGCACTTGGCTCCTGTGTGAAAGAACTTGCAAGGGTACTCCTGTGCATTTTGGGGTCAAGGACTGCATCAAACACAGCATCTGTACAACTACATAAAAGTCTAGTGTGGACTAGCAATGAAATGCTGAGCATAGACCTGAGCAATGCTGAGCATGATCAAAACAAGCCAAGACAAGGATATTGTGCATATAGATGCAGTGGTCTCCTTTGCTGCAGTAACCCTGCAGGTAAAACTTGCACAGTTCTTTCTTCTTGTCGGGAACAACATGCTCATGATCAAACTTGCACTGGTCGCCCTGGAGAAACACAAAACGACAAATAAAGTCATAAAAAAAAGCCAAAGTCATAAAAAACTTGGACATTACCATTAGAGACAACTGTGATCACACAACAACAACCCTGTGAGGAATCATTTATTCACAAGAATTGTGAAAATGTATTTACTTTGATGCATCGACCCTCCAGGAAGTATTTACAGATGTATCTCCCATTGTGTTCCACCGTGTGCTGGTTGATGAACTCTTGGGTCATAATGGGGCGCTTCTTCTGGAAGCCAGATGTGCCTTTCCCTTCCTGTGGTGTCAAAACAGCAAGGTTATTTGAAGCTCACTACTTGCACTCTGTTTCAGTTACTGACATAAAACACATCAGTTGATCCTGTATAACATTTTTGATCATATCTCAACACTTTAAAGGTGAAGCTTTTTTGTGGGATGTAAGTGGGAATGTATGGATTGCTCACGGTAGGGATCCATAATAAGTTGGAACGGTGGCTTTATGGTGTTTGTAATTGAGATTCTAAAGGGTGTGGTGAATACCTCAGAGCCAGTGGAAGGGTTTCTGGCTGATTTGGGCCCCTCGGTAGGTGGATCTGCCCCTCTGCCCTTCCCGCGACCCCAGTTCTTGCCCTTCTGTTTCTTGTTCTTGGGCATTGCACCACGGCCCCTGCCCATGCCGCCTCTACCCCGGCCTCTCTGGCTGCCATCTACAACAGAAGGCATTAATTAACAGGGCTAACAAAAAATACATATGTCTCTATTATACAATCCACGATACTGAGGAAAGAGGAACACTGAAATAGTCCCTGTTGATTCTGTTGACACAGAATAGTAAGATCTGTGACCCCAAACAATAAATCTGTGCCTGACAGTTATATTTTAATATGACATTACTTTATATTGATTGAGATGCTGTCCCAGACATGGATTAAGTCTATACTGCAAAAGTAGAAGCAGTTTTTCAGAGGATATTCTCAGTGAAAGTTCTCCTTTCGTCTTGGACCAGGCTTAATCTGTGTGTGGGAACCCGACCAGTTACGTTTATAATGGCAAAGAGTCTGACAAGGCCATCACTCACACCCACACATTTTAGAGGATCAAGAGTTCCTTTTGCAGCTAAAAAATGGTCAATAACATTTTCTTCTAATAAACAATTCCATGTTGGAGTAACTTCAGGTTTATCTATTCTGAGGGGTTAGGCTTTGTTTGGACAACTGTTATAAACTTTGAAAAGTTGGAAAGTGAGTTTTGTGTGAAAGTTGGTGACCCGCTGCCAGAGCCAACCATACACTATATCTTGTAGACATGCAAGACAATCAGCGGTAAGATGAGAGCACTAAAAGTCTCTTTGTACAAAAAGGGAACAGAGAAATCCATGCAACCCATAAAGCATGAGCCCACTTGAGGGTGCTCCTTACACTGCTGTTTCTGAAGGCCCTTCATGCCCTGCCTCTTGCCCTGGTCTTTGGGCCCCCCTTTCCCCTGGCCTGGAGAGCCGGAGCCTTTGGCATGTCTGTACTGGGACAGCTCCTCGGAGAAGTCGTCGTCCTCCTCGTAGTCGCTGTAGTCACTGTACTTGTCCACATCGCTGCTCTTGTGCTGGCCTGACCTCTGACCTTTCCCATGGCCCCCACTGGGTTCACGCCCATGCTAAAGACAAGGTTCAAGAAAAGTAGAAAAAAAAACAAAAGAAAAATACAAGATCTTTAAAATCAATAGTTAACGTTGCAATTGTCTTCCTATATCATTTCCTCTTTAGAAACCTGGACTCAAGCAGCAGTACAATCCATTAAGTTGTCTCTGGCTATAGAAAAACTACAGTGTGAGTGCTGGACGGTCATGGCTGGCCTACCTGTGAGAACTGGCTATCGTAATCACGGTAGCTTCCCTGGCTCTTCTTACTCTTGGGTCTCTCCTGGCGATCATAATCAGAGTCATAGCTGTCAGAGCTGGAGCTGCTGGAGGGGGAGTGGTGCTGATGGTGGACAGAGGCGTAGGGGTGGAGAGACATGGAGAAAAAAAGGAGAGGAAGTCTTAAGTAAGTCCTGTTATTACAAACTTATGTGAGTCCTGTTATTACAGTTGTAATAATAAGCATTAAAACCACCAGCAATGATCTCTCTGCGGTCAAACTCGTCACTCACTTTGACAATGCCCAAATTATGACTGCTTCAAAATAGATAAATCAACAAACAACTAAATAAATAAATATACACATACATAAACAAGATCACCACTGAGTGGTGAGCAACTATCTTCACACATTAGGATCATGTTGTAAATAGGTGTTATTTTCACTTTAAGATGCTTTAAGTTTTTTTTTGTTAAGTTTTTTTAATCCATTCATAAAATCTACCAATCAATCAAAACTTCATTTTCACAAACATTTCCCAGACAATATTTGGCAGGGTACTGCAAGGATTAAGATGAGGGACAAACCCCTGGTATGCTATTGGATTCTGGGCCTGACTGTATGACACCAACTTACTTTCTGCCTTTCTCGCCTCCTCCTCTTTGACCTCCTCTGAGATTTTTCCCTGGAGCGACGATGCTTCTTCCGAGAGTGTCTGTGAGCTTTGTCGTCTCTCTCCTTTTCTTTGTCTTTGTCTCGCTCTTTCTCCTTTTCTTTCTCTTTGTCTTTTTCTCCATGCTCCTCTGCAGCTGCCTTTCCCTCTTCTTCAATGCCAATTCCTTCATCATCAATTTCTCCATCTTCCAATTCACCATCCTCCCTTTAAAAGTAAATTGAAAAAAGAATGATGAACAATCAAATGATTAACTATAAATATTTTGTGGTAAATCAGAAATCCCATTTCATGTTCCAGTCAATGTACTAAGTCAACATGACTACATACTCATTTCCAAAACATTGGGGGTGATGTATTGTTATCTTGAAATAAAAAACTATGGCCGAACATGATTTCTGTACCAAAGCAATTTTGTTTTATCTTCACTCACTACTCACATACTGTTCATGCAATAAGGCAAGCAAACGACTGGTAGGCTTCTATCTATTCTGACACAGACCTGGGGCCTGTACTACTCAGCAAGGTTACTGGTTAATCCGGGTAGCTTTGGAAGTTACCACTGATCTCTAAAAGAACCCTCCATTGAGCATCAGTTGTTTCTGAAGTGACATGTTTTTAGATCAGCGGTTACTTCAGAAGTTACCCAGTTTAGCCAGTTACCTTGCTTCGTACCCTGGCCTTTTAAAGATGGATTATAAACTAGTGACTACACCACATGCAAATATAGCAAAGTATTTAGATAGTGAGCTACAATGTTTTTAACTAGGTTGTGAACACCTACAGGAAATATGTTGGCATGTTTATCACATCAAACTGGAAGCCTGCTTGTAACTTGGAGGTTACATACAATGAGGTATTCCATGTTACAGACTAGAAGGGGAATAACGTGGCCATACTGTACTGTTACTGTTGAAGTGGGAATACTCTGGGACAAAACTCAGGACTTACAGAGGGACACATCTTCAGTGATAACTTTGAGAGAGGGGTTTGTGACAACTTACTTTGTGGACCAAACATACTTAAAGGGGAGCAGTATGATTCAACATTACATCACTTAAAGTTCACTTTTAGTCTTGATGCATGATGGGCTGTCGTTTGAGAAGTCTGGCTAACTTCCAAAGGTCAGTGGGATAGTGGGGGGAATGGAGTCAGGGGGGTATGGGGAAACTGAGAATTAGTGTGTTCCTCAGTTGTTGTTGTTTTTTTCTCCATCCAACACATACTGTGCGGACGGGAAGGCTGTCAGACCAGCAGAAGTGACTGCAGAAGCATGACAAATGGGCAGAGGCAGTTGGGGGTGGCTGGGGGTTTGGGCGGAGGCGAGGGGGCCTCCAATGTCGTCCAATGGGTGAATAGAGAATGTGAATTGAACTTTGAAACAGCTAAGTCAACATTATTCTTATTCTCCTTACAAGCCACTGCCAAGGTATTCTGAATCCTTCTTTTAAAATGGGTGATTGTTCTGAACAACATCAACTCTAGTGTATGAGCACTAATGTTTCATCAACTGTGACAAAGGACTTATTCACTCTCTTATGCATATACAACACATATCTATCAGCACAACTATTCAAAACAAATGGCAAATCACATATTAATCATGTACTGGCATGCATATTTGATTTCTGTGAACAGGGATGGGCTGAGTTTGTGTGAAAGAAAGTGAAATGAAGAAGAGTATGAGAGCTAAGAAAAAAATATCTAGAGGGGAAAAAAGAGATTTTTGAAAAATATTTTTCTTTTGGCTTTGTTGAGAAAAGGCCTCCTTTAAAGATTACAACTGCCATCTTCTAATTATAATTAGATATTATCAAGCAACCTATTGCACATAAACTACAATTTATACTGTAACATTTTTCTTTTTTAAAGAAGTGACCTCTGCCCCAGTTTCACATGTCAATTGCACACAAGGGGCTACACCCAGTAATACAGGGTCTGGTCATGGGACCCGCTGGTAGTTAACAGCTGAGCAACAGTGGACTGCTCTGTCCCAGCACACCTCCTCCAAGTCTTCCCAACAGCTCGGGCGACCAGAAGGGTGTGCCAGAACATGTGAACGGGCGGGGCGTTAGCCACGTCACAGTCGCATAAATATGCAAATGCCTTAAAGACAACAAGCCTGTATAATACCTAAATTGTATTTCTTCCCTTTTAGGCTGTTAGAAATAAAATTTGAACTGTTAAATTACATCAAGTTGATACGGATTTCCTACATTTCAACAATCTCCTAAATCTTAGGAATATTATGGCACGTTCAAAATACTCCTGACAAATATTCACATGTCAAGGGCGGTGTTGTGAAGGAACTGCCCTTATCTTCTGTCGGAGGGAAAACTGCAAATTTGCTATCGCTACCACTGCAGCATTAACAAAATAAATGGCATGCACGAGAAGATGGCTATTAACCGGAGAGGGAAAGGCCTGTTCTCATCAAAACCCACAAAACGGCGCAATTGTTCTTTACGCTAAATGCTCGAGATTAGGACAAGAATAACAGTTACTCAGGACGTACAAATGAACCTGTAGAGAAGAATGTTCAGATAAGAATGTTACTCGACCTTTCATCCCCTGCCAGTTCAGAGTCTGTCATGTTTTTGTCAAGAACAGGGGTAGGGGGACTGGAGAAAAGGCTCACAGAAGCCATGATGGTTGGAAACGGAAATGCCCTTCTCCGCAACAAGAGTGAGTTGCATTCAGTCACTCAAAGGAGACGTTGGCTCGTGAGAGATGATGAAGGATTGTTATAGTCTGAAAAAACTCACGGTTACACGTCTCAACAATGAGACAGTAAACAGACATTATCCTCTCATTTCAATGATGATGTTTTAACGCTGTAAACACAGCTTTGATACCCCATCTTTGTTAATATCCCGTCGGCTGACAGCAATCTTGGTGAAATATTGGAGACGGAGGGTGAAACAAACAGAAATTTAATCATTTTCGCTGTGCTCAATTTCTTCTCTAGATATGGCGCCCGAAAGACATTCGCAAAATGGCTGCGAGAAAAGCACAGAAGACGATTTACCCCTCCTGATGCAGAGGTGGACCTATCAGATCTAGCAAACCAGCAGCGAGGGAACGTTACAGAAACCTATTATTGGGTAGAATTATAGACCCAGCCCACATTTTACAAATATTTGCAATTCTATTGGGTGAATGTCTTGCCAATCACTCCTTTCCTTCTAGAAAGAAATCAAGGTTGAAAGACGCGCAACTGCAACAACCAATGAAAATGAATTGCGCAACGGGGCAAGAAAGACTGCTGCCCCATAATGTTAACGTAAATGTCATATGTAGGCTAATCGAATCAATTAAGGTGCAAACAGTCTTATGTGAGCAATGGTTGAATACCTTTGTATTTTAAACTGTGAAATTGCCCGTTTTAATACGTCACGACTTTCTAATATCCATTTTGTTGATCGCAAATGCGGGCCACTATAAATCTCGGCAGTAGAGGTCAGTAGTGTACAAGTAAAAGACGAACACGTTAACGCGCTTTTTTAGTATATCAGAGTGTTTTTTTGTTTGTTTATTTTGTTTTTTTGATAAAGATTATATTCTGCCTGAGGTGCCTTAGCGTCGTGAGAATAAGGTAAAGTTGGTGTTACTTGGGACAGATTTCAAGTTCGTTTTCGGGATATTCTTAGGAGAGTTTAGATTATATTTTTTTATAATATAGTGTCTATAATAATAGGATTGCCAGATTCACACCCTGGGCATTCTTGTCTGACAAGACTAACTCCCAATCAACTTGCCAAAGTTATGTTAAAATTTCTGCTCTCACCTGACCCGACCCCTGGCACATGTTGTCCACTTTCAAAACACTACCCTACAACAGCCTACTTAGACTACTGTCTCAGAACCATGGCGAAGCAGCTCTGCCAAGGTCGACTCTGGAACCAACTTCCATAAGCGTTCCAGCTGTCAGCAGAGTGCGTCAAATCTAGACTTCTCAGTTGCACTAGGCTGATTTATTACCAGGTGTGTTTATTTCTTTGTGATAAAGAAATAAATCGTAAATCTGGACTCTTTATTTCCAGTCTTATGTGTATTATGTCAGCATATGAATATGCATTTGACTCGCCGTAGAAATTATGTTGGGTTTTTATAATGGCATCTCAAAGTCTAAAATATAACTCGGCAATTACATGACAAGAGTAGGCAAAAAGACTCATATACTTCAGCTACCACGCAAGCCTACTGTAATTCACATGTTGATGTTCTGCTACATAGACCACCAGATGATTTTCTGTCTGGACAGAAAGGGCAAGGAGAAGGAACAGTACCGAGTGCCAGAAAACGAATTCGATACTATTGAGGTGATGTGGGAGGGATTACAATATCTATGTATACGTGAAACTGGAAGTTAAGGTAGCAGTTTGCTATCTCACCGCCTGAGCTCCTGCGCTACAGCTGTTGTTGTTACGTTGATGTAGAGCATCCTTACCAAACCTCATACTTTCAGGCAACACGCGCAAGACGGATCAAGAGCCAGACTCCCTTGAAACACCAGAGGATTTTTATTCGTGTGTTTCCACGTGGATAGTTTTTAATTCTTAGTTTTCAGTGAACTTTAAAAATATGGCGCTTGTAAAGTGTATCAACAGCTTATTTTTATTTTTATGCTTCGTAACGGTTGGCACATGTTTTGATGGGACACAGGTAAGTCTCCGTGCTACACGCGCCTCTGTGAACATGAGTGCCTAGTTGAAATGTGTAAGTTTCATCACTTCAAACACAAAGTTGTCATTTATAAGTGATAAAACAATGTGTCATCATCATAGTGTCACTCCTTAGTAGACTGTATTGAAGGTGGGCATCAGGTGTTGATGATCAACAGCGAGCTTGTGGTGCTTTCCCCGAATAAACGTCTGTAAATGTGTTTATGTTTTAAATTACGTGGTGTAGGTTATGTCACATTCATGCCAGTTTTAAGCATGTTTGACCTATCGGTATTCCATTGCCTTTAAAGTGTTTCTTTTTCTCTTGAGTTCTTTTGACCTCCACATGGCCTGTTTTGCATCATTAACAAGAACTCCAAGCACATGCTTTCATGACTGAGGGAGATTGCTCTGTACCCTCAACAAAATACCCTGCTTTGTGAAGAGGGATTGGACCTGAAGTCATCCCTCAGAAGGAGGGAGTTTGTGCCAACCCATCTCATCTTTCTTCCAACTTTTAATAACTGGTAGCAATTGTCAGCACTATATCCTACTCTCTCCAATATTGAAATTCTGGGGTATGATTTAGATGGGTGATTCTACGCAGACCTAAATGGATGTCTTTTGATCATATTAGACATCTTTGTGTCAGAGACACATCCACATTGGTCCATCTGGACATGGTCTCACTACAGTCAGCTGTTGGCATTTCCCCTGAACGGATATGAAAACAAGGAGAGAGAGAGAGGTTTGACAGAACAGGGCTGTTCTCACTGTGGGGAAACCTCTGAAGCATATCCTATAAAAATTCACAACACGCTACCCCACAGTTCCATGCCACAACTTTTACGTCCCAGGGAATCTGTATCTGGCTCCATCTTGCATCACCTCAAGGAGCACCTGCCTGCAACTTGGCACCTATAGCAATTCTGATCAATATACTGTAGCCTCCATTTGGTCAATATATGTGTGTGAGTATATCTATGGTGGAATTCTTGAATTGTTGGATACTGTCATTGTCACAGAGTCTTTGGGCTGGCTCTGGGAAAGAACTGAAGAACTGGAATATCTTTCATCATATTGTGTGCATTGGACACTGCCTGGTTTAGTCATAGACGCCCCTAAAATGCAGAATTCATGGCTTGTCCATTTAGAGCTCACTCTTTCTCCCCCAACAAGTCTGGTTCATGTGCCATGAAAAATATACAGTAGAAACCAGACTTTTGGATTACGGTCTCTACGACATCTGCCCACCAGCTTTTGTACAGCTGCCTCCAACCCTGGAACAAAGAAAAAGGCTACTAGCAGTAGCGCTCTTAAGGCTCTTCAGGAGTAATGGTGTAAATTAAGAGATACACTAATGGTGTATGGTGCGACTTTACTAGATTTACTTGCTATAATATAATCTGTACAAATTTACTACATTTACTTGCTACAATATAACCTGTACAGAGGTTTCTCTACTCCCTTAGACTGTCAGAAAAGACATTGGATTGAATGCATTTGCAGGTGTGATTGTTGTGAGGAGGTTTGAGGAATATGTCAATATGCGATGTCAGTGTTGTCAAGGTGATCCCTACCTATAGCTTACTGTCATTGTTTTAACATATGTCTTCAGGCAAAGTTACAGTTTGGAAAATGAATTGTATTTTGTTTTGTGTCAATGGACCCACTGTTTCTGTTTGGTGTGTGTGTTTGTGTGCTCGTGTTTGTGTGTGTGCATATGTATGTGTTTGTGTCTGTGTGTGTGTTTAAAAGCAGGCCTGCATGGAAAAGCACCGGGTGGTCGGGATCCTCCGTCAGATGGAGAAGTTCTTGAAGGGCCAAGAGGTGCGCTTTACAGAGGGCCTGCGCATCATGAAGTCTAAACTAGCCAACCTGCAGAACTCCGTCTCCAAGGTTCCCCAGGCTGACGAGTCCTCCCGTGAGTACAGTACATGACCGCCAAGCCTCCTCAGCTGCCAGCATTACAGAGCTGGGCTTGACGTAACTTTCCTTCACTGGAGGCAGTTAGACACAATGGACAGAAAGATTTGATGGAAAGGTGCTGGAATTCATTTTCAAATTCAGTTCCATTATTGAGTTATTGTAGTAGAGTTTCAAATATAGAGAAAGGCAGGGAGAGAAAGAGTCTCTTGAAAAGGAAAAGGAAGACCAGTCACCATTCACAAACAGAATATTGAACTCTTTAAGTGTTTTAGCACTGAGACTATTGGGGACAGATATGTGTTCAAGGATGATACAGTTAGTTTTGCATGAAAATGCAAAAAGGGTTACTCAAAAACATATGGCACTTAAGCCACAGAAGCCATGTGATATTATTTGTGATTAAACATATTTGCTTCTTACTTGTTCTGGAAATATTTACAAATTGGTTGTTTGTAGTGAGATACCATTGGATCTTCTTCAATTTGAATTAGTAAGCCTTCTGTGATGGAGGTGTTTCTTGTCTTGGCTTGCAGTCTCCTTTGTAAACACAGTAATGTTCACTAGGACAAAAGAGCAATTCCTCCAATCTCTGGGGAATGACTTCCTGCCTAAAGGGGACCGTCATGCATGCATTAGGATGAGTTTGAAGGTCTAGTCTATTACAGTCCCCCCATGTGCTCAGAGGTCACCCCGGGGAGGAAGTGGAAAGTGTGAAACACAGAGTTGGCACAACACAGTCCTGCATTTTCACAGAGCACGCACAAGAGCATGTGGCAGAAGAGAACAAAGGTTGTTACTGTACATTTACAGTAATCAAGGTACCACTGGCTCAAATGAGGGACAATTTAAGCCCTCCATATCTCATGGGGACATACAGTATAGCGAGATCTAGAGATCACAAGTTGATTTGCAGACAAGAAAGCCGGCCCATTTGTAGACTTGTGCCAAGAGGTTTGGACATTGCCTCAACAGCCATGTTTTCGCAAAGTTTAAAGTAGCAGTTATTTCAGGCCATTAGAACTGTTATGACATGTTGACAGAGCTCTCATGTAGGGAACACAAGGACACAACGTGTTCCCACTAGAAATGCATAGGTATGCATGAAAGAAAGTGTAACGTACAGACTAAGACCCAAATGCAGATCGATACAAAAGTTTATTTACAAAGTTCAAAAAAGGCAAAAAGGGAAAAAGCTCAGAAGATCGATAACCAACAGGTGCAAATAATCCAACAAAAAATCCAAAAACTGAGTTAGGGAAAAAACACACAAAAGATCAATTCTCCAAACTAGAAATTCAAATCCAAAAGTATCCAACGGGGGAAGGGCAAAAACAGCAGTACGCGAACAGGCACAGGTAATCAGAACTTAGCTGGCAGATAAATACACAGGACTCACGGAACATGGTCAGACAATCAGACAACGAGTAAGGAAAGAGCTGGGGAATATATAGGGAACAGGGCAATGACACAAACAAGGGACAGGTGAAAATCATTACAACAATCAAGGACGTGAAGACCGGGTGCAGAGCGGGAAGAGGGAAAGGGGCAGGGCAGACAGCAAAACATGAGCACATGGAAAAGGTAAACAAACACGGAACTTGCAACACTTAATTAGACCAGTAGGAGGCCGGGTGGTAGAGAGCAGGATCATGACAGTACCCCCTCTAACGGACGCTCTTGGCGTCCCTTGGGTAGAGGAGGGATGTTGGCGGCGGAAGTCTTTGATAAGGTTGGGGTCTAGGATGTGCCGGGCCGGAACCCAGCACCTCTCCTCAGGACCGTAGCCCTCCCAGTCAACGAGGTACTGGACTCCCCGGCCCCGACGACGAACGTCCAAAAGTCTTTTAACAGTGTAAGCCTCGGATCCATCTATGAGGCGGGGGGGAGGTGGGGGAGCAGGGGGTGGATGCATGGGGCTACAGATAAAGGGCTTGATGCGGGAGACATGGAAAGTGGGGTGGATGCGGCGTAAGGGAAAAGGGAGTTTAAGACGGACGGCAGTGGGACTGATGATCTTGGTGATGGGGAAAGGACCGATGAATCGTGGGGAAAGTTTGCGGGATTCGACCCTCAGAGGCAGGTCCCGTGTGGACAACCACACCCGTTGGCCTTGACGGTAGGAGGGGGCCTGGGAGCGACGTTTGTCGGCTTGGGTTTTCATCCGGACAGCCGAACGGAGAAGGGTGGTGCGGGTACGCTTCCAGGTCCGCCGACAGCGCCGGATGAATGCCTCCGCGGAAGGTACCCCAACCTCCTCCTCCTGGTCCGGGAACAACGGGGGTTGGTAGCCCAAGGAGCATTCGAAGGGGGATTTGCCCGTGGCGGATGAAACATGGGAATTTATGGCGTATTCGACCCAAGGCAGCTGTCGGCTCCAGGCGGAAGGGTTCTGAGAAACCATGCAGCGCAACACGGTCTCTAATGACTGGTTCGCCCTCTCGGATTGTCCATTAGTCTGTGGGTGAAAACCAGAAGAGAGACAAACAGAAGCACCAAGTAATTTACAAAAGGCTTTCCAAAAGGCTGAGGTGAACTGGGGCCCCCTGTCGGACACCACTTCTACAGGGAGACCATGGATACGGAAGACGTGTAGCGTCATGAGTTGGGCAGTCTCCTTGGCTGAGGGGAGACCGGGCAGAGGAACAAAGTGAACAGCCTTGGAGAAACGATCAACTACTGTGAGGATGGTGGTGTTACCGTCAGAAGAGGGCAAACCAGTCACGAAGTCTAGTGCGATGTGGGACCAGGGTCTTCGGGGAATGGCTAGGGGTTGAAGCAATCCGGCAGGGGGTCGGTTGGAGGACTTGTTCTGTGCACACGTAGGGCAGGACTGGACAAACTGGACGACATCACTCTTGATGGATGGCCACCAGAAGCGTCTCTCGATGAAGGCCTGGGTTCTGACTGGTACCGGGATGGCAGGAGAGTAGAGAAGAGTGCCCCCACTGCAGAACCTGTGGACGAACAGAGCTGGGAACATACAGACGGTTAACAGGACATTGACTGGGACCCGCCTCGTCTGCTTGAGCCGCCACAACGAGTGACTCAATGTCGAGGCGGGCCGCTCCAACAACACGACTGGAGGGGATGATGGGTTCTGGATCTGGGCTCTCTCTGCCGGAAGTGAACTGTCGGGATAATGCATCGGGTTTAGTGTTCTTGTGACCAGGACGGTAAGAGAGTGTGAAGTCAAAGCGAGAGAAAAATAATGACCAGCGTGCCTGTCGGGGGTTTAATCTCTTTGCTTGACTAATATATTGTAAGTTCTTATGGTCTGTCCATACGAGAAATGGGACTGGGGCGCCCTCAGCCAGTGTCTCCATTCCTCCAAGGCCAATTTAACGGCCAAGAGCTCCCGGTTCCCACATCGTAGTTTTGCTCTGCCGGGAGAGGCGGCGGGAGAAGAAGGCACACGGTGGATACGGTTGTCCTGGGAGGAACGTTGTGATAGGACTGCCCCAACGCCCACCTCGGAGGCATCGACTCGACGATAAACTGACGTTCGGATCAGGTTGGGTCAGGACAGGGCTTAAGTAAACCGTCTCTTTAATTCTCCAAAGGCTCTCTCTGCCTCTGACGACCAGAAAAACCTGACCTTTGGAGAAGTCAAGGCAGTGAGGGGGGCGGCGATGGTGCTGAAGTTTCGGATGAAACGCCGGTAAAAATTGGCGAAACCCAAGAAACTCTGCAGACCTCGGCGAGTAGTGGGTGTAGGCCACTCCAAAACCGCTCTCACCTTCTGCTGGTCCATCTGGATGGACCCCGGAGAAATAACGTGGCCAGGAAGGAGACTGACTCCTGGTGGAATTCACATTTCTCGGCTTTGACATAGAGTTGGTTATCTAGGAGGCGTTTCAGGACTGTTCGAACGTGGACAATGTGTTCTGACAAGGACCTTGAAAAATCAGGATATCGTCCAGAAAAACAAAAACAAAATGATTCAATAAATCTCTAAGAATGTCATTGACCAACGCCTGAAAACGGCGGGGGCATTAGTAAGACCAAAAGGCATGACGAGATATTCATAATGTCCAGAAGTGGTATTGAACGCCGTCTTCCACTCATCCCCCTCACGGATGCGGACCAGGTGGTATGCGTTCCGCAGGTCTAATTTTGTGAAAACCTTGGCCCCTTGCAGGAGCTCGAAGGCAGATGACATGAGGGGAAGAGGGTAACGGTTCTTTATGGTGACATTATTCAAACCACGATAATCTATGCATGGTCGGAGCGAGCCATCCTTCTTAGAAACGAAGAAGAAACCCGCTCCGGCAGGGGACGAGGACGGGCGGATTATACCAGCAGCAAGGGACTCCCTTATGTACTTGTCCATGGCCTCTGTCTCGGTGCGGGACAGAGAGTAAATACGCCCCTTAGGCGGGGAGGCGCCAGGAAGGAGGTCGATGGCACAATCATAGGGTCGGTGAGGGGGCAAGGAAGAGGCGCGGGACTTGCTAAAAACTAGCTTGAGGTCCATGTAATCTGGAGGTACAGCAGACAGATCAGGAAACTCCTCGGGTTGGACAGGGACAGACCTCACAGAAACACTAGGAACAGGGAGACAGTTAGCCTGACAGGTAGGAGACCAAGCAATAATTTTACTCTCCCGCCAGTCTATATGGGGATTGTGTTTGATTAGCCAGGGGTGTCCTAGGAGGACAGGAGAGTCAGGAGAGTCAATGACAAAAAACCTAATCGATTCACAGTGGGTGTGGAGCAGACAGAGACTCACCGGTATGGTGACCTGACGGACAGTGGCCAGCTTGACTCCCGTTAAGGCGTTGGCCACCAGGGGCACCTTGAGATTCTCTACGGGCAGCCCCCACTGGCTCACCAGACCGGCGTCGACGAAATTCTCCTCCGCACCCGAATCGACGAGGACCTCCGTCTCTTGTCGTTGTTCTCCCCAGGTCAGGACGGCAGGCAGGAGGGTTCGTTGGGCTGGTGAGGGGTTAGTGACAGTGGCGCTCACCCGTACCCCTCTCACGGGTGAGCGTGGGCTTTTACCGGGCAGGCGGCGAGATAGTGTCCGGGCTTGCCACAGTATAGACAAAGGTGGGCTTGTAGCCTTCGCCGTCTCTCCTCCACACTCAGACGAGTCCGGTCCACCTGCATGGGCTCTGGGGCTGCCATGACGGGAGATGAAGAAGAAGGGGTGACGAGACGGGGAATTCCTCTACCCACAGCTCCGGAAGCCCTAAATCGTCGACGGTTAGGTTGCAAGCTAAAAATCAAGGAGCACTGGGACAAAAAAGAACGACAGGTACCAGGCTCACCGGCGTACCTCTCGGGAGGAGGCAGTCTAGGTTCGTGGAACAACGATGCCGCTTGAGCGGTTGGCGCTGGAGCCTCAGGCTGCACGGAGAAACCCAGGGTCGGCTGGAGGGGTTGAACCCTGGAACTGAGGTTCCGTATCTCGGCCCTAAGGTCTTCGATCTGCGCCTGATGCCGGCCCAACAGAGACCCATGTTGTTGAATCGCCGAAGAGAGTTGTCCTGGATCCGCTGGGTCCATCTTCTTGGTCTGATTGTACTGTAACGTACAGACTAAGACCCAAATGCAGATCGATACAAAAGTTTATTTACAAAGTTCAAAAAAGGCAAAAAGGGAAAAAGCTCAGAAGATCGATAACCAACAGGTGCAAATAATCCAACAAAAAATCCAAAAACTGAGTTAGGGAAAAAACACACAAAAGATCAATTCTCCAAACTAGAAATTCAAATCCAAAAGTATCCAACGGGGGAAGGGCAAAAACAGCAGTACGCGAACAGGCACAGGTAATCAGAACTTAGCTGGCAGATAAATACACAGGACTCACGGAACATGGTCAGACAATCAGACAACGAGTAAGGAAAGAGCTGGGGAATATATAGGGAACAGGGCAATGACACAAACAAGGGACAGGTGAAAATCATTACAACAATCAAGGACGTGAAGACCGGGTGCAGAGCGGGAAGAGGGAAAGGGGCAGGGCAGACAGCAAAACATGAGCACATGGAAAAGGTAAACAAACACGGAACTTGCAACACTTAATTAGACCAGTAGGAGGCCGGGTGGTAGAGAGCAGGATCATGACAGAAAGGTTTTCACAAGGTGGAAAATGCTGGCTTGTTAACTCTGGAAAGTATCTGTGTGCACATTGTAATTCTGTTTTCCAACGAGCACCATGCCCCTTGTCCAGTAATCTCTCTGGATTCGATGAGGCATTTCGTGTCTTTTCCCATGAAGAACCAAGCAAACAGTGATGTGCATGTCGGGGTGACTTAACATCGACTTTGTCCAAGAGGGTCTCTCTCCCTCTCCTCTCTCTCTCTCACTCTCTGTCTCCCTCTCTCATTGTTTTCTTTCTCTCTTTCTTTTTTTTCTCATCATGCCTTGTTTTCCACAGCACCCCTTACATGCCCTGCCTTGGAGGCCCCAGCACATGGCAGGAAATTTGGCTCCAAATATTTCATAGGTCATGAGGTCCACTTCACTTGTGCCCTGGGCTATCACCTGGTGGGTCCTGGCACACGGCTATGCCAGGAGGATGGAACCTGGAGTGGGGAGGATGCCATCTGCAAAGGTAAATCCCTCATAACCCTATATATGTTAATACCTCTCCACATTTGTGATCATGTTCATTGAGGAGAAAGAAGTGCTTGAATAGTTTTGCTGTTTGGAAGATGCCCATCTCCTGGTGACAAAGTATTGGTAGTATTGATGGGTTACTGTTTATTATTCCCAAAAGTCCCCTCCATTCCTAGATTTGGCAGGCTTATACTCAGCTTCAGAGTTAATTGAAAACCATATGCTTTTTACAATTTACATTACATAAACGTCATTCAGTTTGAGATAGTTCTGATGACATTACACAATCATTGGCTTTGGACTTGATTAAGACCACATTGTTCAAACAGCTTTTTGGATTGCCTACGCTGGAATGACTTGCAGCAGCAACTGGCAAATCCGAGGATTCTTCCACTTTTTAATGACAGTACCCAGCTTTTGGAAATGTATTGCTCTCTGTGGAGCCCCATGGAAACCTGCTGGTTGACTGTAGCTTGTGTGTGGGGGGGGGATAATGGTGCCTGTCTTTTGAGTGTCACTGTGTTTGTGTTGGCGGATAAAGAAGTCTGGGCAGCCATGGCCCATTCTCTTCCCCCATCCTGTTGCTCCGCCACCCTCTCTCTGAATCACAGGAATGCCTCGGCCAGGGGCGTCTGGGATGGGCTGCCGTATCCTGTAACATGGGGGAGAAATCCCTGCGCTCCCTCATTCAGAGTGAATGCCTGTGAATGCTCATCTGAAAGGGAAAGTGGCTCTGTGTACAGAGAAGAGAGGAACACAGGAAGAAGGAACCAGAACCAAAAAATAATCCAGAGAAAGGGGGAAAAGAGAGAGAGAGCACGACAGACAGACAAAGAAAGAAAGATAAGGGATACTGGAAAGAAAGAGATCATTCTTCAAGGCTTGGTGTGCGTTGTGAGATGCACTGAATGAAGTTCTCGTTAAAGCGGCATTAAAAGTCTGGAAAACACAGAAAAAAAAACACCTGCAGTGCATTCCTGACGGGGGCACCTTCTGTTCTCTCTCAATGGCCTCAATGATTCTCACCATCCCCTCCCCTTCCCATCACATACACACACCAGACACACCATGTGCCAACAGCGCTACTGTAAAAGAATCACCCAGCTCTCGTGTTTCTCCTAGGGTTTGTCCCCAGACACTGAGACCCTCAGGGTCCCTTTAGTTAGTCAGTGGTCCCTGTGTCTGGAAGGGTTAAGTCCATGCATTTTTCATTAAATCAGCGCCATGGTCTAATAGTGTGTAAGTATGCTAAGCATGCTATTGATGGCTTCCTTTCCTGGGCCTGGCCAAGACATTCCATTTAGTACAGTTGAACCGTTGGCGTGCCCCCGGTGTGTGTGTGTGTGTGTGTGTGAAGGAGAGACAGCCAGAGAAGGGGGAAAATAGTTGAAAAGTCAACACACACAATATCATCTCTGTGCGTTTCTACCAGGAGGGGATCGACCTTGAGCCTAAAATTAGAAGCCACGCGTGAAAAAGCACCTTTGAGAAGGGGATAAAAATACCAAAGTATGGCAAAAACATTTTAAAATATCCTGAAGAGTTAAACGGAGCCTTTTTGTGGGAACAGCTGCAAACATTCTAACCATGGCCCCCGGGGAAGGCAAATAAACAAAGCAGGATTAGAAGTGGACTCGTCCGGAATTCCATGCCCAAAGATCTGAGATTTGGGTGACTGACTGCCCACCATGTTTTCTTCAAAGGGCCAGATCTCACCAGAACCAGGTCCAGCTAATAGCAAAGCTATGATTCTGTGCTCCATGTCACAGCCTTCCATTGTTCATGACGGAGAAACTTAAGAAATGCATCACACATGTAGCCTGTCTAGTGTGTGTGTGTGTGTGTGTGTGTGTGTGTGTATGCAAAGATTTTAATTATGTAGTCTCTCTTTCCAACAAACATCACCTGTTTCCAAAGTGTCTGTACACTTTAAACCTGCAGATTGTTCAGTTAGCTAAATCATGTGTAGCTGTTACAGCCAATTCGCCATGGCTTCTGAGTCAAGTCCTGATTAACATTGTTCAGAGCACCGACAGGACATTTCAGTGATTTTTCTTCTGGTGTTTTCTTCTTAGGTGTATTCCATTGGTTCAGTGCTGGCAGAGTAGTACCTCTCAGAAGATACAAAATTGCAAGCTTCACAATGGCTGTATTCAAATAAACTGGCCGTTTATGATTGAGCCGATGAGTCATTAATATCCAAAGGGAGATTCTGACACTAGGAAGGAACTAGTGCTTAAAATATTGAAACTTTGAAAGTATGGCTTCAAAATTGGCAAGGCTTGACTTCTCTCTCTCACACAATTGTCTCTTGCCAAAGCTCCATTATTCTAATTATAGTCATGTCATTGTTGCTCCGTAAATGATTATGGTCATTTGGCCTGGCTGAGGCATAGCAATGTTTTGGTCTACTATATCTAACACTGATTATTGCTGTATACTTGCTTTTGTCTTTTAGTTTTCATTTCAGTAATTATTGTGTTGTTATCGTCTATGTCCTTAGCTGGCAAACAAACTTGACCAATAAATAAATAAATAGCCCACGCTCAGCATGATCATTCCTGATACTTGATACTTTGCCTTTTTCTACTGGGGGTGTTTTTAATTAAGTGCTGCTGATAGCTTATGGCAAGTGATAAGGTCCAGAGCAATAACCTATCAGTATCCATAAGCCCCCCTTTGCACCAAAGCATATTGCTAACAGCCACCTGTCATGTATGTACGGCTTTGCTGGAAGTGTGTGTCACCCCCCCCCCCCCCCCCCCAACAGATATGAGAGAATGTGCCAGTAACCCTTGCCAGAACGGGGGCACCTGTGTGGAGGGCATCAATCAGTACAAGTGCACCTGTCCGCAGAACTGGAGCGGGCCTCACTGCCAGCACCAG